>CM076576.1:242449059-243049059 GCA_034641835.2 Pinus albicaulis
CTTCCATCAGTTTCACCAGTCCTTGTCCTTTTATCAACTTGGCAGGTTTGACTTCTAAGTCATACTCAAGGATAACAACAAATATTTTCCTCGTTGGCCATCAGGTCCATTCTGTGTCAAAATATCCTTGCCAACTGAATTAGGTGCATATGCAATAATATGGGAATGCAAAATATATACTCTAAAATATTTTATTTCTTTAACCAATGAAAAGGCAAGATTTTCCATATTATTATATTTCAAAGATGCATCTATTAAATCCTTACTGAAAAATGCAATAGATTGTTCAAATCCTTCCTTATTTTTCTGCAACAAAACAGTTGCAACAATGTGTTTAGATGCAAAAGAAAAGATAATAAAATCTTAGGTAAAATCTGGACTAATCAACACTGGTCATTTTGTCAATTCTTGTTTAAATAAATCAAAGGTTTGTCTAGCCTCAATACTCCATCTAATTTCTGAATCCTTTTTAAGCATGTTTGTTATATTTCTAAGAGGCTCTGCAATATTAGGAATGAATATCCTTAGGAAATTAATTTTTCCAATAAAATACTGAAGCTCTTTCATGTTTCTAGTATGACTGATTTTTAATATAGCTTCAATTCTACTGGGATCAATCCTAATACCATCCTTTGAAATAATATGACCAAGAAGCATGCCTTCCTCAAGGCCAAACAATTTTTTCTTAGGATTTAATGAGATACCAAACCTTCTACACTTTTCAAACACTCTTCTTATATGCCTCAAATGTTCCTCATCAGTCTTTGAATAGATAGTAATTTAATCAAGTTAAATCACAATAAAATGTCCAATCTCATCAACAAAGGAAATATCCATTTCTCTTTGAAATGTGGCCATAGAATTTATTAACCCAAAGGGCATATTCACATACATGAAGGTCCCCCATGGAATAGTGAAAGTTGTTTTATCCTGATCATCAGGATGTATAAGGACATGGTTATAACCTAAGAAACCATCTAACAAGAAAATCCTATTAGACCCTACTACTTTTGTAATATATGGTCCATTTTTTGCAAAGGGTAGTTTTCTTTTAGGGAGACCTTGTTAAGGTTTCTAAAATAAATACATAACTGGATTTCTCTAGTGTTCTTCCTAGTAGGCACTATATTAGACACCCATTTAGATTATCTCAGAGGGACAATGATTTTAGCATCGTACATCTTTTGACCTCTTTCTCAACTAAAGGCATCAGAACATGATTTATTCTACGGAGCTTTTGTTTGAATGGTTTTTTATCTTCCTTGATTGGGATTTTGTGTCGTATGATACTAGTGTCATATGCTTTAACATCCTCATAGCTCAAAGAAAAGACATCGATAAATTATTTGAATAAAGCTATGTATTCTTGTTTTTTGACAGTAGACAGTGATTTGGAGAGTTTTATCATTTTAGGATTCTGTTCACTACCTATATTACATTCTTCTACATCTGCCCATGTGGTTTTTATTTTTGGATTTTTTGCTACATCATTAAAATAAAAAAATTCAACTAATGGAACTAGACCTCTAAGAAAAATATTATATTTAAGTTGAAGTACTTCAAATTATTCTTTTTCTGGATCAATTTCATGTAATTCTAGTTTATGTATAGCCTCATTTATAGAGATATTTACATCTGATTCATCAAATTGATCTTCTACATTAGTATGTACAACTATATGATTTTCAATTTCACAATCTAAATCTATGCTATTTTACTCATACACATCTTTGGACTACAAACATTTTTCTATCTGTTTATCATTTCCAAATACCTGCCAATACCTCATGTTATCTAGTACAACTGGATGATGTTTAACCTCTATTATATATTGTCTGTTGGGATGAGGCATTTTGCATGTGATGGCTGAAAAAACCAGACCATTAGCAAGGAAATTATGATTTCTAGGTATAATAGCAAGATCATATTCTACAAAAGTCTATAGGAAATCAAGCACATCATTTCTGTATGCTCTCAATCTAGGATGTTTTGCAGCATATTCTCCTTTAATCTGTTTAGCAATTAATTCATAATCTTCATGAACATAAATTATTTTAGCACCTAATTTATTCAATAATTGCAAGCCTAAAAGAAGTGCTTCATATTCTGCTATGTTATTGGTACATTGAAAATTCAGTTTATATGAATGACCTTCTACATGATTATTTCCTGAATTTGAGACCCACACACATTCTCCTAACCCTACTATACAACAAGAGCCATAAAAAATCATGTTCCAAAAAGGTTTAGTTTCAGTGTTTTTTTGTACAACTTGTGTTTGATTTTCATGTGTTTCAAAAATGTCATTTTTAGCACTGGTAACTTGAGCATTAATATCTCCATTATTATAAAGAATGAAGGATTCCAAATCAGAGTGAATAGAGTAAAGGGCGTAATTATGTGGCTTATAATGACTATTTACCATGTATTTCATTAAGGTTTCCCTATATAGTCTTCTATGATGACCAAACACTGGGATGGTTGCATAAGTCATGTCCATTTGCAGGGTCCCTTGTAATTTTTCTCCCCAAGAGCATGACAAAAAAATTCCATACTTTGGGGGAATATGTAGGGAAAAATACTGAGAGGGGGGGTGAATCAGTATTTAGAGCTGACTGAAAACATTTTTCTTTTTCTCTCTTTATAAACCATATGCTACTTTATTGAACCCAATTTGCGTATATACACGGATATCCTTAAGAAAACTTGCGTATGTCCAGAGATATTATTATGCATTTAATTCTTTACTTAGATCATTGCATCATTCATTCATCAGATGTTTAGTAAGCAGTAAGCATGCGCAGTAATAACAGAATAAACCATCACACATAAGCAACACACATGAACACTCGTATTTAAGGTGGAAACCTAATTCGGGAGAAAACCACTGCTACTGTCATCTCTATCTTCAATATTTATTATAAAGAAAACTTCTTACAATTTTGTACTGGCAAAGACTCATACCAGCACGCAGGCACCCACCTGCAAAAGGCTGCAACCTTCTCTCATTCTCTAGCCACTACTGGAAGGGAGCTCCAACCCCCTGATCTCGCTTACCAGACTCTCCTGGAAGGGAGCTATGATCCCCTGATGTTAGCACCAACTTCTACTGGCAGAAAGCTTCCACTTTCATACTGAAGGCTTCAACCCTCAGATCCACTGCAGACCACGTTTCATCAATTTTCATACTTGATCAAAACAGCTTCAATACAACCCCTTAACATCAAAAACCATACTTTACCCAAAACTTCAATAAGAATAGCAATACCACTGTAACCAGAATATCAGAAATAACCCGGACTTCAGAGTAGATAATCAAATACACATTCAACCTTGAACAACCATCAATTCAAATAGAATAAACTACTTCTCTTTACTGAAGCTGTGTGTATACGCGCTTCCCTGCTCACCAACCTGCGTATGCCTCTGTGCATACTGTTTTTCATAGCATGTAATGAATACGCCACTTCTCTTCACCGAAGCTGCGTGTATACACGCTTTTCTTTGTATCAACCTGCATATACTTCTGAGAATACTAATTTTTTAGAATGTGATCAATCTCAGATACAGCTCTGAGGCTTTCAGCAATGCAGAACCTTTAGACAGTCAGTCAGGTTTAACCATGTTTTCCCACTCATCCTTCATCATGTTTTCTCAATCAGTGATTAGATTTTTTTATTATCAAATCAGTAGCATACTCCATATTCAATCAACCTTGAACTTCAAGTAGACTTCATTGACTGACAGGAGAGAGAAAACAGAAATCACAGAAGTAATATCTGTAAATAAGCTTCAGAAACCCTGACTTCCATATGCGCTTTTTATTAAGTAAACCCGCGTATATACACGTTTTTACCGAGACAAACTAGTGTATAGATCTGTAAAAGATAAATTTGTAGAATAGACCAGATCTATAAAATTACCCAGATTTCTTCAATTTCTTCATCAGACTTGTGCCAGGTCTTCATCATTTCTTTTGCAGATCTTCCTAGAGATTCATCATTTATAGATCTAGAAATATTGACCCTTCATCATATCCATAGGTGCATCATAGATTCAGATCTATCAATTAAGAACAGAGTTCAGCCATGCAGATATTCCTTAGAGGAATTTATTCATCAACAACCCTTACACATGCACACTTTGCACTATGATATTCTTCTCCTTAAATAGATTTAGCTTTTACCAATACCATGAGCCAAAACCACACAACTTCTGATGGTATTCTTGGACGGAATCAAATAAACTATACAGTGCTCAATACTATGTGCCAAAACCATGGTAATGCCCCTTGGTATTATAAATTTGGAGCACAAAAGGGAATACGCGACTTGGCCTTTACAAACTCGCGTATACATTGTGACATATTATATTTATCATTTCTCCAGCACTTACTGGAATTATTTTCTCTGTCACATCTGAACTGAACTGTATATACATAATTCTTACATCTTTAACACATAGGTTTCTATCCAAAGACAACTTCATCAAGTAGGTTGCCATCAAGGACAACACATTGCATCATATTTCCAACAATCTCCCCCTTTGGACTTGATGGCAACCATGATGGTGTTTGATCACCAAAACAGATAGATACATTGATTATAACCATTATTCAAAAACCATGATACTCTCCCCCTTTGACATCAAGGGCAAAGGGCAGATCAAAACCAAAACAAGGTTTTTCTTCTCTTGTAGAAAGAAGAGCTCTGTAGATCTGATGTGCACTGAAGTTACCATGCTTGCTCCCCCTGAGTTCATGATGAATCTTAAAACATATTTTTCAATGAAGTACATGACTCTATGACCTTTCCTATCACCAAGGACTCATACTTACATCAATGATCCAACCAAGTGGATTTACATATGTGACTCAAGTACCCAACCAAGTGGGTTTACACATTTTGACTCAATTACTCAACCAAGTGGTTTTACAAATTTGAAGAAGTCCTTACATGACTGAATATAACAATTTACATCATAGGTATAACCTTTTCATAAAAAATATAGAAATAACTTATACAATCAAGACCAAAGAATCTCAAGCATGAGATCAGACCACAACAAATAATTAGAATGCCAACAACGCATCCTTTCCATATGACCAAAGCTCCCCCTTAGCTTGTGCATCCTGAACACTTTCAACAACAAATCATCAAGGCATATTCATCATAAGCATTAGAGAATGAAATAGAAATATGAGAGTTGGAACATCACTAGAGATACCCAACCGCATAGCAGTTGTGCTGAAGAATGCTGACCCAAAATTTTTTTGTCAGCAAATGCCCATACGCGGTTTTCTTTGTATAACCTTGCGTATATACACGGCTGTCCTTCAGGAAATCCGCATATCCAATTTAATCTTCTGTATTTAAGTAGATCTGATCTTCTGAGAGGTAGAGACAACTCCCAGCTTTTGTTTGAGATATTCGAATGCTTCCCTGGGTAAAGGTTTGGTAAATATATCAACAACTTGTTCTTTGGAGGGAACATACTCCAACTTCACCTTGTGTTCAAGCACTTGTTCACGTAAGAAGTGATACTTGATGGGAATGTGCTTGGTCTTGGAATGCATAACATGATTTTTTTAGATACTGATGACACTTGTATTATCACACATAATGGAGATAGGAGGTGAACATTTGATTTGAATGTCTTGTAAGGTTTGCATCATCCAAAGAAGTTGAGTGCAACATGATGCAACAGCCACATATTTTGCTTCTGTTGTAGATAAGGCAATAGAGCTTTTCTTCTTGCTGAACCAAGATACTAATCGGGGCCCCATATAGAATGCCCCACCACTAGTGCTTTTCTGATCATCAACATTTCCAGCCCAATCTGCATCAGTGTAAGCATGAAGAGTGATATCAGCATTCTTTGGATACCATAGTCCAAAGTCTTGAGTTCCTTGAAGATATTTGAATATTATTTTGACAGCCTGAAGGTGAGACTCTTTTGGATTAGCTTGGAATCATCCAAAAATCCCAACTACATGCATAATGTCTGGTCTAGTCCCAGTGAGATAAAGTAGACTTCCTATCATAGATCTGTATTCTGGTTGATTCACCGCGAGAGAATCATCATGAGAACTGAGATTACATTCGGTTATCATTGGTGTACTTACAGGTTTGCACTCTTCCATGCCATACTTCTTCAAAATTTTCTTAAGATATTTTTCTTGTGATAAGAATATGCCATTTGTTGCTTGTTGTACTTGCAAGCCAAGAAAGAATGTTAGTTCCCCAAGTAAAGACATTTCAAATTCTTGCTGCATAACAGAAGCAAATTTCTGACTCATAGATTCTTCATTACTTCCAAAAATGATATCATCAACATATACAACCACAATCAATAGTTTATCATTTTTCAGTTTTTGTGTATAAGTTGCTATCAGCAGACCCCTTTGAAAATCCTTGTTGATGAAGATATTTGTCAAGACGATAATACCATGCCCTTGGAGCTTGTTTGAGACCATATAGAGCCTTTTTAAGTCTACAAACAAGATTTTCATCATTTCCCAAAATGAATCCTTCCGGTTGTTCTATATAAACTTCTTCTTCTAGATCACCATTGAGAAAAGCAGATTTAACATCCATTTGATAAACTTTGATTTGTTGGAAGCTTGAAAAAGCAAGAAACATTCTTATGGCTTCAAGTCTAGCTACAGGAGCAAAAGTTTCTTCAAAGTCTATAACTTCTTGTTGAGCATACCCCTTGCAAACAAGTCTAGCTTTATTTCTTATAACATCCCCATTCTCATTTAACTTGTTTTTGAATATCCATTTAGTTCCAATGACATTTCTGTCATGACGTCTTGGTACTAATTCCCAAGTGTGATTATTTTCAATTTGATCAAGATATTCCTTCATGGCTTGAATCCAAAATTCATCTTTTCTAGCTTGATTGACATTGTGTGGTTCAATAGTGGATAGAAATTCCAGATAGCTAGAATATCCCACAAGAGTCCTTCTTGTTTGTACACCTGATCCCTTTTCTCCCAAAATTTGAGATTCTGGATGATTCTTTTGAACATATCTAGATGGAGCTTTTTCAGATAAATAATCTTCGAGTTCTTCATTGGGTTCACTGTCTATATCATTTATATTTGATGTAGAAGGATATATGTCATCATCGTCTTCATATTTTGTTTGTTTTTCTTCTTTTGGAGCTGCAGGAGACTCATCAATAACAACATCAATACATTCAACAATATTCCGAAGTATTTTATTGTAACATTTATATGCTCTAATCCTAGAGGAGTAACCAAGAAGTATTCCCTCATCTGCTCTGGGTTCAAACTTGCCAAGTTTTTCATCATTATTTTTGATAAAGCATTTGCTTCCAAAAACTCTAAAATTCTTCACAGTGGGAGGATTACCATACCAGAGTTCATATGGAGTTTTATCACTATTTACACGAACATGTGCCTTGTTAAGAATATTTACCGCTGTATGTGCTGCTTCTCCCCAAAATGTGTCAGGTGTTCCGGAATCATCAAGCATAGCTCTAGCCATTTGTTGAACTATTCTATTCATTATTTCTGCTACGCCATTTTGTTGTGGAGTGCCAGCTACAGAAAACTGTCTTTTTATACCATGTTGTTCACAAAATTCAAGGAATTCATCTGATGTATATTCTCCTCCTCGATCATATCTAAGACACTTGATTTTTAGATCTAATTCATTTTCAACCAGTGCTTTGAAGATCTGAAATTTCTCAAATGCTTCATCTTTTTGTTTAATCAACCCAATCCAACACATTCTAGAGAAATCATCAATAAATAAGATATAGTATTGTTCACCACATGGTGACTTTTTCCTCACAGGTCCACATATGTCAGTATGAATAAGTTCAAGAGGCTTACTTGATGATCCTTCCTTGGCATTAAACTGTACTCTAGTTTGCTTACCAAATTGGCAAAATTTGCATATGATATTTTCGGGTGGAGTAATATTGGGAAGATCACGGACAGCTTTAAGTCTGCTTGATTTGTTGATTTGAGAGAAGCTCAGACGCCCCAACCTTCTATGCCATAGCCAGTTTTCTGAAGATTTTCTCAAGTAACATTGTTCTTTGTAGTTCTTCAATACATACAGGTTGCTTGGAGTTATTTTTCCTTTTATAATTGTTTTACCTGTATCAAGATCACGTACCACACATTCTTTTGAACTAAAGACAACTTCAGTTCCTTGATCACACATTTGACTTACACTTAATAGGTTATGCTTTAATCCATCCACATACATGACATTATTAGCTTTTACCTTTTCTTTTAGAAAAACAGACCCTTTTCCCTTAATGACAGCAGGAGTATCATTTCCAAATGTAACATTCTTTTATTTTTCTAGAGCACTATATGCAAGAAGTTTGTTTTTGTCACCTGTCATGTGTTTTGAGCATCCACTATCAATGTACCATTGATTTTCTTCACCTTCTACAAATAAATCTATGCCACAATTTTCAACCTGTAATTCCTTCTTTTTCCACACTTTGGAGCTTGAAGGAAACTGCTCTTTTGGCTGGACTTTGCTCCTGCATTCAGATTCTTCATGGCCAAAATTATTGCAATAAGCACATTCAACTTCATTTTGAAGAGGAGAAAAGTTGTTATAGGTATTCTTCTTTGTTCCAATATCAATCCTTTTCTTTCTTGCTTCTCTTGTCATGATGGTTTTATATGCAACACATTGAACAACTTTATGACCAAAATTGTGACATGAGAAACATTGTCCATTGAAGAAGAAATTTATGCGATCATGAAATCTTCTACTTGAATTTACCTGTTGGTTGGTGTTTCTTTGAAAGGTATTCTTGTTAGTGTTCTTTGAATTGAGATGGTCATGCTTTACCTGTGAAGATTCTTTATTCCCTTGCTGAGTGGCAGAATGTTGTATACTGGCTGTAGCTGCTTTTAGATAATTTGGTGCTGAAGTCTAAGAAGATTCTTCGATATATCCAAGACCTATCTTTATAAAAGGAGAACGTTGTACCTTGATAATATCATCTAAGGTTTCAGATCCTTTAGCAAATCTAAGATTCAAATTCTTCACTTTCTCAATTTCTTTTCTTAGACTTACTATTTCACATTCTAATTTCTCATTGTGTTTCTCCTTTTCTTCAAGCTGATTTTTCAGAGTTTCTATGGATATTTTACTTTCTTATAAGCATATTTTACTTTCTTCTAAGCATATTTTGAGTTGATTGAATTCATCAAGAAAATCATTGTCCTCTAAAGCATCCATAAAAGTATCTTTTTCTTCTCTGGATTCTTTTTCAAATGCCATGAGAAGTCTAAGATCTTGTTCACATTCTTCCTCACTGTCAGATAACCCATCACTGTCTTCATGAGTATAGTAACTTTTTCTAGTGCTAAACCGATTCTTATTCCTTCTTGCTACTTCCTTCTCTTTTTCATGTGTTTCTTTGTAAGGACACTTAGCAGCATAATGACCAACTCTTCCACAAGAAAAACATTTGAAAGGAAGCTTACCTCTGAACCGTCCTATGCCAAGTTGGAGTTTCTTTACAAAATTTACCTCATCTTCTTCTAAGATATACCCTGATCCTTCTGTCTCTTGTACTTCTTTCCCTTTTGTAGAAGCTCTAAAGACAACTTCTTTGACTTCAGATGGTCCTCCTCTTCTCATTTCACATGCAGTTAGTATGCCATGAAGTTGCACCATAGTAAGATTTTGAAGATCCTGCTTTTCTTCAAGAGCAGAAAATTTTGACTCAAATTTTGCCGTTAGTGATCTTAAAACTTTCTCAACCAAAGTAGATTTGGTTATTTTTTCTCCTAGATTTCTCATACAATTTACAATATCATCAAGACGTAAAAATAAATTGGCAATGCTCTCCTCATTATGCATTTTTAGATTCTTATATTGAATTCTGAGAGTTTGGAGTTTAGCACTTCTTACCTTTGCATCACCTTCATAACTTAGAATGATTTTGTCCCATATTGCCTTTGCAGTATCCAGTTGCATGACTTTGACAAATTCTGATTCAGTTAGACTTCCCAATAGAGCGTTGTTTGCCTTTGCATTTGTTTCATAATTCTTTCTTTCCATTGGATCTGTTGGTACTGCGGCTGGATATTGATATCCTCCTTCAACAATAGCCCATACATCTTCTCCCAGAGACTGAAGATAGGATCTCATCCTTGTTTTCCAGAAGATTAAATTGTTTCTGTTGAAGAGCGGAGACCTGATAGATGCTATTCCATCTTGATTTCTCATCTTGTTTGATCTTCCTTCTAGCAGCTAAGATTTTTCAGAAGGACCTGCTCTGATACCAATTGTAGGGAAAAATACTAAGAGGGGGGGTGAATCAGTATTTAGAGCTAACTGAATTTTTTTTACTTTTCTCTCTTTTAAAACCATACGCTACTTTACTGAACCCAACTCGCGTATATACGCGGATATCCTTAAGAAAACTTGCGTATGTCTAGAGATCTCATTATGCATTTAATTCTTTACTTAGATCATTGCATCATTCATTCATCAGATGTTTAGTAAGAAGTAAGCATGTGTAGTAATAATAGAATAAACCATCACACATAAGAAACACACATGAACACCAGTATTTAAGGTGGAAACCCAATTCGGGAGAAAACCACCGCTATTGTAATCTCTGTCTTCAATATTTATTATAAAGAAAAATTCTTACAATCTGGCACAGACTCATACCAACACGCAGGCACCCACCTGCAGAAGGCTGCAACCTTCTCTCATTCTCTAGCCACTACTGGAAGGGAGCTCCAACCCCCTAATCTCGCTTACCAGCCTCTCCTAGAAGGGAGCTACGACCCCCTAATGTTAGCACCAGCTTCTACTGGAAGAAAGCTTCCACTTTCATACTGAAGGCTTCAACCCTCAGATCCACTGCAGACCACGTTTCATCAATTTTCATACTGGATCAAAACAACTTCAATACAACCCCTTAACATCAACAACCATACTTTACCCAAAATTTCAATCAGAACAGCAATACCACTGTAACCAGAATATCAGAAATAACCCAGACTTCAGAGTAGATAATCAGATACACATTCAACCTTGAACAACCATCAATTCAAATAGAATACGCTGCTTCTATTTACTGAAGCCACGTGTATATGCGCTTCCCTACTCACCAACCTGCGTATGCCTCTGTGCATACTGTTTTTCATAACATGAAATGCATACGCCACTTATCTTCACCGAAGCTGCGTGTATACGCACTTTTCTTCGTATCAACCTGTGTATACTTCTGAGAATACTGATTTTTTAGAATGTGATCAATCTCAGATACAGCTCTGAGGCTTTCAGCAATGCAGAACCTTTAGACAGTTAGTCAGGTTTAACCATGTTTTCCCACTCATCCTTCATCATGTTTTCTCAATCAGTGATTAGATTTGTTTATTATCAAATCAACAGCATACTCCATATTCAATCAACCCTGAACTTCAAGTAGACTTCATTGAATGACAGTAGAGAGAAAACAGAAATCATGGAAGTAATATCTGTAAATAAGCTTAAGAAACCCTAACTTCCATACGCGCTTTTATTAAGCGAACCCGCGTATATACGCACTTTTACCAAGACAAACTAGCGTATAGATCTGTAAAAGATAAATTTGCAGAAAAGACTAGATCTATAAGCTTACCCAGATTTCTTCAATTTCTTCATCAGACTTGCGCTAGGTCTTCATCATTTCTTTTGCAGATCATCCTAGAGATTCATCATTTCTAGTTATAGAAATCTTGACCCTTCATCATATCCATAGGTGCATCATAGATTCAGATCTATCAATTAAGAATAGAGTTCAACCATGAAGATATTCCTTAGAGGAATTTATTCATCAATAACCCTTAGACATGCACACTTTGCACTATGATATTCTTCTCCTTAAATAGATTTAGCTTTTACCAATACCATGAGCCAAAACCACACAACTTCTGATGGTATTCTTGGAAAAAATAAAATAAACCTTACAGCGCTCAATACTATGTGCCAAAACCATGGTAATGCCCCTTGTTATTATAAATTTGGAGCGCAAAAGGGCATACGCGACTTGGGATGTACTTATCCGCATGCATACGCGACTTGCCCTTTACAAACTCGTGTATACATTGTGACATATTATATTTATCATTTCTCCAGCACTTACTAGAATTCTTTTCTTTGTCACATTTGAACTGAACTGTATATACATCATTCTTACATCTTTAACACATAGGTTGCTATCCAAAGACAACTTCATCAAGTAGGTTGCCATCAAGGAAAACACATTGCATCATATTGCCAACAGAATATCAATAACTACTATGTCCATTACTAGACTCTTAGCTATGATTTGGGCTAAAGTGACACATAGACCCTTAATGAGACCTAAACATCTTACTTTGCTTGAATCAAATGAATACAAGTATTTGTATGACCTAGTGATATCAAGACCAAGTTTCTCCATAACAACTTTTGGCATCAAATTGTGTGAAGCACCTGAATCTAACATAGAATTGTGGAGAATTTTATCTTGAACATTAATACTGCCATAAAATGGAGGGACTCCTCCTTCCTATGATTTACCATCTACCATTGGACCAAATAATAATTCAGGCTAATCATCATTCAAATTGATAGTATCATTGTTTTCCCCTATGTTTAGAGATCTCATAACTTGAGTTTTGTACAATTTTTTATTCATTAAATCAGTTAAAGGGATAGGAGTTTTCAGCTTTGCTAGTTCATTTTCAATATTGAATGATATTTGAAATTTATCTAAGTTCAGAAAGTCAGATTTATCAACAATTTCTTTTGACACACGTTTTTTTTGGTGATTGGTAGTGGGGATATCTATTTGAGTATTTTTGGAGGTACTCTCAATAATTTTTTTAGCAGGAAAGTCAACTTTAATTTTCTAGAACTATCAATAGTTTTCTTAGCAACATTTTTTGGAGCTTTCTTTGGAGTGGTGTCAGAAGTTTTTTAGACAGGGTTTTCATTATTATTTTTGTTTGGAGAATTTTATGTTTTCTTATTCCTAAAATTATACTATCTATGTATTTCCATGATAGTGTTTTAAAATCCCTGGTTATAGTCATCTTAATCCTTATAATCAAGTTCAGTTTGGGATAATTGGAACAACTCTTGTTCTTCCTGAGTAAGAAACATAGTTTCGTCATCATTGATAACCATTATATTTATTTGGTTGTCTTCTACTTCTTCTACTACCTATCCATCATCATCAGCATAATTCTCCTGAAAATGAGGTCTAATCTGCTGATCATGACCCCTATGCTCTCTTTGTTTGATTTGGGGAGGATTTCTCCTAGGATTTTGATTTCAATTTTGAGGTGCAGGTTGATTTTCCCTAGGAGCAGCCATCTTATTCAAATTAATCCCCTCCATCATTATTTCTACTGTTCTAACTAAGGAATCAATTTTAGCATCAACAAAAGAAGTAGAGGGTTCCCGTTTTATGGTTACTCTCCTTTCATTCCTAAGTCTAGCTCTCTTTACTAACATATTTGCTTCTACACTCACTGCATCCCTTTGCATTTCTTCTGGTGTGGATGAATTTATTTCTCTAAGATGGTAAGCCATGTCTGCCTCAAAGCCATATGGGAATTTGATTAAGGCTCATACTTGTGGTGGTTTGATGTTAGCAGGAATTGCGTTGTATACATTATTAAATATAGTGCAATAGTCCTTAACACTTTCCCCTGGTCTCCTCCTAATTCTCTCATATTCAGATGAAATTTGAAGAGGGTTCTTCTTAATTTCCCACCTAGTAAGGAATGCTTGATGAAATACAAGTAGATAATTAATGCTAGCAGTAGGTAATGCTTTAAACCATTTTCTCACCTCTCTTGTGAGACTTGGTGCAAATAACCTAATTTTTACACTCTCATCATCTACCTCCTGAAGGTCGAAACTATCATTCATCCTGTCTACATGCTATTGGGAAGTCATAGGTCCAGTTCCATCAAATTGAGTAATTCTTGTTTAATAATCCCGTGGCATGTTTGCCAATGGAGCTTGAATGACAAAGGGCGAATATCTATCTACCATTATGGGGATATGAGAATGAACAATATGAGGTGGTTGTTGGATGAAAGGTGGAGGTTGAATGGAAGGTAAAGGATGACTTGAAACTTGGGGTTTTGGTGGAGATGAAGGTTGGATTGTAGTTGAGGATTGGGGAGAAGAAGGAGTTTGATTTTCTTGGTGAGAAATTATTGGAGTAGTTGTAGAAACTACAGAAGGTGTAGGGCTTACTGATCTAGGATGCACCAATTGTGATGAGGTGGATGATTCTGCATAAGAAGTTAGAGCAGAATGTTCTAAAGATTTCTGGACATAAGCTTCATGAATAGAAAGGTATAGACCTAAGACTACACCCTACAATTTATCAAAGTCTTGGATAATTTGAAGTTCTATATCAGCAGAAGCAGACTGGGCTTTAGATGAATTTCTTCTTAATGTAGCTTGGTATACTACTATTTGATCTGCCCAATTGGCTGAATTTGTTCTAAATAGGATTTGTTCAAAGGTGAAGTCAAACTAAATATCTTGAAGAGTTACAAAGTCTTTTGGGAGAGAATCTGATCTATGAGGGGGACTGCTACATCCTTGGCTTTCTACTATGCTCTTTATTTTCAGTATTTTCTTAGGGTCATCTACAATTTCTGCAGGATTTGGATCAGGATGAGATCTAGTTTAGGCTCTTTTAGGAGCCAGAGTTAAGATCTAAATGCACACACACACTTATTATTTACACTAATGAAAAGAAAACAAACCTTCTTAAAGTATTCTTATCATACAACGTTTTAACCAGGGTTATGAATTCAAAAGAAAATACAATTTTTTCAATTGTCCCCAGTATGGTCGCCTCCATGTTATCATTTTGTAATTTAAAATATTGGAAGAATAAACACAGAGGACAACATCAAAACCACTTTGGAAGCTGGGATCTAGCCTTTCCAACTTCAGAGAGGGATCTCTCTTTATGATTTAACTTTGTTTTAAATAGCTATTAGGCTAGTTATGACTGTACTTAGTTGTTTGTTTGATTTTGATTGATTTTTTTGATTAAATATTTATATTCCCATTGGGAAATGGAGTCAAAATATGAAACTGGATGTTGCATAAATTTTTTAAAATAGTTATAATAGGGCAAGCTAGGTTGCATTCACTGGATTCTTTTAGATTTTAAATGAATAATGGATATGACAGAAAAGTGAATTTCAGTTGAGACTAAAAATAAATTAAGTATTTTTCAATTTGACTCCAAGTAGAAAACATTTAAATTGCAAAAGAAGCTAGAATAAGGTGTTTTAAATAACATGTCATATTCATCACACTTTCTGTTTTACAATTAATAATTCTGATAAAAAGAGAAAATGAAACAACAGTGGAAAACATAGAAACAATAGAAACACTTCACCAGTAATTACACCAAATGAATCCTGAAAGAAGTCTTTGTATTATTGATGCTCTAGCAAAAATTGGAATTTAGAATTGTGCAGTAGGAAAAATATTTTCAAAAATCAACATAAAATACTTCAAACAATGAAGTATTTATATTAGAATATTACAAAACTGATTACAATCAATGTCCTCTCAATAGATAGTGCATTATTAGCCTAAATCGAACAATAAACTCTACCTGTGACAAAAGATAGGGTCAATGTGGGTGATCTGGCATGCTGGCACTGCTTTTAAGGAATCAGTTGCTGAGTAGGCCTATTTGTAGGTTGTGATGGCTGTATTTTTGTCCTATGTGTTGGCTGCAACTGATTGTCCTTTTTCACTGTGCACTACTGAAGCTCACTTAAAATATCCCATCGATCTTCATTTGGGATAGTTAAATTAATAACCTTTCTGTATATTTCATCCACTTCGGTATTCTTAGAAAAAGTAGGGTTTACCACAAAGATGTGGTTTACCTCATGCTGGATGAAAAGGTCATGAATTAAAGCCTCCAAGAATGCTTTCCCTATCATAGTTCTTTTGATATTCGAAAATTTAGCTATCTATGGAAATCTCATTCAGTTTATTCACATAATCATGTTTGTTCATTAGTTTTTCATTTATTACAAACAAATAAGGAAGAACTTTATGAGTTAAAAGTTCTATCCTACTAAAAAAACCATTTACATCTATCTCTAAGCTATGAAATTTTTCTTCTAGCTGTACTATCAGGTTCTTCTTGGTAAGAACCTTCTTCACCTCTAAAATTGTCTCTATCCTGTCATCAACTACCAAGTCATCCAGTTCATATATGTTCTTGGATTTTAGGAACTTGATGATGTTGTTGGCAGTATTTGGCATGTATCTAAGCTCCTCCTTGATGGTTTTGTCGACATCATTGGATTTCTCTATCAATTCTTTCTACTCAAATATAATTTGGATACAGGGCCAATTTTCATTAATGTTATCAATGATATCTGTCAAAATTCTCTCTTTGACTTACCCCAAGGTATTTCCAATAGATGACTCTATCTTGGACTTCTACAACCTTTCTATTAGCTTATGTGCTCTCTATGCTTCAGCTGCATGTGAGCTATTACTTCTAGACTTATGATCCTGCAACAATTTAACTTGATCCTAAAGTTTCTTTATTTCTTCTATCTGGATTGACAAATTCTACACTGCCTTTGTTATTTTTTATGCTCCATCTATTGTAATTTTTGTAGAAGGTTTGGCTGTGGGAATGGATGTAACAGGTACAACTTCCAAAGGGACTAATGAAATATTAGCAGCGTGCTATTTTTTCTTTATCATCTTCTCCATCTCTAATTCCATCTATCTCAATTGAGCATTCTTCTCCATGATTGGCTTCATCATGTCTAACTTCTGAGATTCTGTTTCTTCAATTTCCTTGTTCAAATGGTCCTTTGTAGCTAGCAGTTTCAGCTGCTTCCTTAATGTTGCTATTTCAACATTTTTCTTCTTTATTACATCTTCTGCAACTTTGATGTTGGAAGGATCATATCCAACTCTCACCACTAAGTCTTTGGACTCGGTAAATACACGAAAAAGTCATTTTGGAGTCATCTTTCAGCTCTTTTCTGACTCTCTAAACATGAAAATATTGCCGAGGCCCTTGTCCTTTCGATCTCGTTAAAGTGGCCACGAAACGACATCTACCTAGTATATGTTTACCCCTTTTTTGGGCTGGGATAGATTATTTATGAAAAAGGAATACCCTAGCCTATCGTGACTAGGAGGTTTTCTCAGACGTAGTTTTCTACCTTTTCGGATCTGAGGAACTATTTACGAAAAGGGACCATTGGAGTTTGATTTTCCGTTGTCTTTTCAGACTCTCTAAGTATGAAAAGACACCGATTTCTTCCTTTGTCAGACTCGTTAAACCCTGATGACATCGGATTCAGTCAAAATGACGATGTTCGAGTTCCTCCTTCCTAGGGCTCGTTAAATGTACTAGGCTGGACTTATACAGCAAGCACATGGTATCCTCTTCAAGATTGTGCAAAAATAAAGAGGTACTCGCCAGAAATGGTGGGGAAAATGGAACCACAATCATTGTCGTGTCGGCAGTATGTCGCTCTTGAACATGGCACTTGTCTGCATTCGTGTCAGGTTTGGGACATCTCATCTCGTTTTTTCACTTGCCTCCATGGGTTTGGGTGATCCTTTTTGACCTCTCATCTGCTCTTTGCCTTGTCGCCATGACCTCTGATCCGTTGATGTCAAATACTGCCAAACTCACTATCGTACCGCCATATGTTTAAGAGAAGTTGACCTCTGCAAGTACCAACCTTCCTCTGATTCTCATATGATCGTGATTCACAAAGACATTATGTTCCTCTATCTCGTGTCCATGATGTGGGAAACACTATGGCCCACTTTTGATCAAGGTCACTTCCTATCGACTTCAACTCATTATCCAGGAAGCTGATCTAGAGACTCCCTTCTGGTACCTTGGAGCATGCATGCCTCAATGGCAGGTTCTTCGCATTCGACATGAGGTTTTCATCATTGGCCTCTGATCGAGTGATTCTGCGGGTGTTCGACGTCATCTCATTGTTCACATGCTGTAGATTGTACCTGTAGTACCTTGAGGACCATTGGCATTAATGGTGGTACCTCTCACGTCTATTAACAAATTTCATCCTTGGCTGGTAATCAGGAGATGTTCTTGCATGTTCGACTTCAGCTCACATATTCGCATGCTTGAACTTGTACTTTGTTCAGGTCGAGATGGAGCGCAAGACCCTAGATTCCTGTCTAGGTTGCATTTTGTGGATTCTTATGATTAGTTACATGACTCACTGATTGGATGGCTGTGACCATACCTAAGTCTATTTATCGATCCTTGCTGGATGGATGCGTCCATGCCTCGGATCTAGATTATTACATACTATGTTATGGATGGATGTGCCCATACCACGTATATATCATGTATTTGAGATATCATTTGTACTTCTCTACACAGGTTTTCTGACGGTGGTGTTTTCAATTGGACATGTTCTCGTAAAGCATTTCACCCCTCTCTCTCTCGGGCCTCATGCTTTAGGGGGCATCTGCTACACAGCAATTTATCACCGTCCCTGCAATCCCCATCGAGCACATTGGAGGGCTCATTCCGTGACCTGTGAGCAGCAACATGACATGAAAACACTTTCATGACATTCCTCTGAACATGAGCTTTCATTGCCCTAAAGACAACTCCTTGTGAAAAACCCTAAAAACAGTTATTTTTGCATTGGCGCGGGTACACAGTTCAGCCCTCGCACCAAGGGGGAAAATCCTCCAAAGAGGGCGCCCCAATTGGCGCTCTGTCGTAGAGTCGCACCCGTGCTAGCCATTTTAAGGAGTGTTTTTTAAAAATAAATGGCGGAAGTTTCGTCCTAACTGATCCAAGAACTGATATCTAATTTGAGTTGGGAGGTTTGGCTCCGGATCTCCATGTAGAGGAAGTGGTTTGCCACCTCTCATGGAAGCTTCCTTGAGGATAGGGCCAATCCCATGATCATAGGGATCCCAACTCCCCTTCCTCCATCTATAAAAGCTTGCTCATTCCCTTTGCAAGCTAGTCTCCAAGTTCCCAAGAGCCTAATGCTGCAAGAGCCTTGATTCATTCCCTTAAGGCCAAATCCAAGCAAGGAGATTATTTTTGAGACATCCAGAGAGAGAGGCTTGTCCCATCCCTGACAGGCTTTATCGAGACACGTTCTACTGACGACCCTCCGAAGGAGAATTTAGCGTCAGATCTATGGTTGTATTCTTCTTTTGATTGATTAATGATAAGAAACTATTGGTTATGGTTCCACTCTTGTTGTTGATTATGATGATGAGCTATGTCTACTCTGACTGACATATAGTTGTATGCACTAGATTTTACGCTTGCGTTTGTTTTTTTTCTTGTGTGTGCAGGTGTCCGATCACGGAGATCGTGAGGATTGTGATCTGCCAGAGCTAAGGAACGGGAGCGCTACTTTCTCTACGAGCGACATCGTTGGATTCTAGGTAAGCCTTCATCGCTAGTTGGTTTATTTGCAATTAGGAACCTGCACTATAGTGAGAACGATTGTTGCTAGACCCGATCTGGGCTAGTAGGGATCGCCTCTGTTCGCAGAGGGGATTTACCTCCACAAAAAAATGGTGACTCCGCTGGGGATCGTTGGCTTGTTGTTGTTCTTCTTTGTAAGCTACAGACGGAGCCTGAAGTTAGCCAGATAGCCTTCGAAATTCTCTTGCTCTGCAATTGCGAAGTAGATCAACGCTGCTTCAGTCAATCTCTGGTTTAGTTTATGAATTGAACACTTGGAGTGTCGTCTTTTATTTTCGGTTGATTCTTGGCCTTGCTTGCTTGGTCAGCTCTTTGGGTTTGTTTTTCTGTTTGTTTGGCTTTTGCTTGGCCTTGTCATCACTGGTCTGTGTCTGGACTGTTTTTTTTTTTTTTTTTTTCCATAGTTAACTCGACTGGCGTGCTTTTCAGCTTGATAGTTGTGCCCATTGGCACAAGTTTCTTGTGTATCACCCACGCCAATTCCATTCTGGCGCTAATTTCAGCCTCACAGTCGCGCCAATCCTGTGAGGTATTAGGGTTTTCTGTGTTTTGAGCCTTCTGAGACTGATCTGTGATTTTGGCCTTGTTTTTTCAACTGCTTGAGTGTTCTGGAGCCTTGTTTGACTGGCTGTGACCTTCGTCCTTTGGTTGTTTGCCCGTTTCCATCGATTTCACATTCTAGCCCTAGGGCATCTAGGTGCTCTTGTGTGTCGAGCCTCCCTTGGGAGTTTTTGGTCTCTATTTGTTCAGTCGACCTTGTGATTGCTTCTTTACATTCGTTTGGCAGTTGTTTATCATCTTATTGTGTTTTTTGAGTATTTGTTCTCTTCTTCATTCGAATTTCGCTTTGTCTCGTTTTGGGCCTAGATTACATGGTCCATTTGAGTCTTTGGGATTCTTTTGGTTTTGAGGGACTTTTTTGTCAATTTGGAGATCTGATTGTGTGTTTGCGTCGAGTGAAATTTTTTTGTTTTTCTCTTTCCTCATCACATCTCAAATTTCTCTTCATTAGTTTTCATTTTGTTTAGTGCACGTTGCTATTAAACATTGAAAATACAAAAAATCTCTTTTGCTTTTGACTAGCTAGTGCAAATTAAAATATTTTCAGTGTTATTAGTGATTAGTGACTTTGAGAGAAAAGTTTTTTGGTTTCCATTAGCTGCATTAGAGACTATATTGGTTGTTTTCTGATCATTTTGTTTTTGTGAAAAGTTCTCAACTCTCTTGTAACTATCTTTCATCGAATGAAATGATATACTGTGGCATGTAGTTTGCATTTAGGAGATTTTGAGACATTACATTTGCTAGGGCCTGAAAATTGAAATGTAATTGAAGATAAACATTAAAATTTACTCAATTTACACTAAGGCAGCATTGGAATCTAATGAAACACATTTAGAGGTCTAGGCTAGAGACGTGTTTCGGCGTCTTAAAACCTAGTAACTGTCGTTTTCCTCTTGGCTTTAGACAGCACTAGTACGGACTTGTGCTCCCCATACCGTCGAGTATATAAAGGGGGACCCCACTAGGTTTCTATCCTTTATCCATAGGAAGCTAAGTCTGCCGCCCTATACCCATGATACACCGGACACAACATTCAGGGAGATTTCCTGCACGTACGTTAAGTCCTTGGTTGATTTCTCTTTCATTTTTGAAACCAAGGTGTATATTGCAGTTCACGGTTATTTGGTACACCCTTTGCCTAGTATTCCTGAGCAGTCATTTGATCTTTTCTGACTCCTTAAATTTGAAAGGATCACCAAGCGCTTGTCCTTTCACGCTTGCCCGAAAACTGAAAGAGATAGAGTCACCTTTTATCTGTTTCTACTCTTAAAACATGAAATGGTGAAGTTTCTAATTTCCAATGTGGTAAAATAAAACACCCACGATCACACGCCCTGTTAGATTTTGCTTGTTGGCCATTTGATTGTGTGCCTTGAATCTTTTTTAGCCCGTGTGTGTGTTTGATATTTTTCTCTTGTCGTTACTACCATAGTGGCAGAACCCTTGGTTTCGTCTACTAGTAGTCCATATACGGACGATTCATCAGAGGTTTCTCAGTCCTCTGCTGAACCACAACAGCCCATCATTTCCAAGATTCCTAACAGGGGACCAGTTCTGTCTGAGCAGCCCTTTGGAGGACCAGTTGAGTTCAATTGGCCCTTTTCCAACCCTTGGTTTGGATTGGGAGTAGGGGAAGATTTCCCTCCTCTTACATCGGGTTCGCCTTTTATAGCTATTGTTATTCCTCCTAGTCCTCGCCGTCTATTACGAGATCTAGTGGCAGGCTCAAACATGAGTGAATCCAACGAGGAAATCCCCATGTCTGGTGAGGATTACCAGTTATTTCCTCGGAGATTATTTCCAGGAGACAACCCTGAACCTTCTGTGATGTCATCACCCGGTCCCTCATTACCAGCTGCCGCTGCCTCTATGGGGGTATCAGCTCCTTCTGCGAGGCCGGTTTTTCCTTCTTTGGGGATGTCTTCTAAGACACCCATTACGTCATCCCCTCAGGTCACTTCCATACCCTCCATGCCCACTGTCTGTGTGGTTGCATCTGCACCCACTGTTACTACTCAGTCCATAAGGACCACATCGCTTCCCGAAGATATCTACATAGCATCTGCTATGCCGGAGAACATCTCTCTGGAGGAGTATCTATTGTCCCTCCAACAATCGAACCCCGAGGTTGGACAATCCTCTCAGGATCCCAACCGCTCGTATTTTTCGCATTATGCACAGGATGGTACACCCGTGCACGTCTTTCCATATCAGTATGATGAGCACGACAACCCTTTACGTTTACCTACTCCTGAGGCTCAACTTCATGCTCAAGGTTTACCATATAACCAGGTTGGATAGCCTTATAACCCGTAAGGACAACCTTTTCAAGGCCAACCTTCGGAATAGCCTGGCTATCCTTACGACCCATAAGGACAGCCCGTACAGGGCTACCCTCTAGGCCAGCAAGGGCCATTCTACGGTTTGCAAGGATAGTATTACAACCCTTCAAGTCAACCCATGCAGCCTCTCCCTAGAGTCCCACCTGGGAAACCTCAAGGACTCACAGGTCAACCGGGGTACCAACTAGGGCCGACATATGGTCCTGGGGGGAAATTCCAACCTTCTCAACCCATGCAACCGCAGTATCCTCTTGGTCCCAACGTTGCACATCAACCAAGACCATCTTATGGTCCTGTCATGGGTCAATCCAGTTATCAGCAACCATCTGGCTCCATTCCACTACCAGGCCAACCGGCCCATCCGGCACAACCTGGTATCCTGCCAGCAGGCCAACCGGTCAATCTGGCACAACCTGGTGCTCCTCAACAGTCAAGTCAACCTGTACAACCGATACAACCTGTTTATCCGGGTCAACCTGTTCAACCAGGGCAACCCACTCAGCCAGGTCAGCCTGCTCAACCAGGCCAGCTTGCACACCCTGTCAACCCTACCCAGTAGCCGACCTATTCGATGCCGCAGCCAAATCAACCGTTTCACCCTAATTATCAGGCTCAGCAGGGTCCCACCTATCAGCAGCCCACTCGACCTCAAGGCGGTTACTATTCTCATGGTCAATACCGATCGAATTATAGCCAGCCCCAAGGTTCTAACTATTACTCTCAGCAACCCGGCTATACCTATACTCAGCAGCCAAATCCAAATGCTGCTCACACAGGGCCGACTTACAATCAGGGTCCATAATCTGGCTATCAAGCCCTGTACGCTGGTTACCAGCAACCGAATCAGGCTGGATATACGACGTATACCCCCTACAGTCAGAATCCTACAGGACAGAACCCCTTGGGGTAAGGATATTCTCAACCAGTGTGGAGTATAGGTACTGGTCCTTATCTCGGGCTAGGTATGTCATCCAATCCGCCATTGCCGTTATTAGTTACCTTGGATTACTGAATGTTTAAAAATTAACCAATGATCTAATTTTGTACAATCCTTGTTGGCCTCCAGTTCCTACCAAGGTACCCGGTGATTGCCCCAAGTTTTAGGGTAAAGCTGGGGAGGACCCCCAAGCTCATATAATGACCTACCATCTTTGGTGTTCGTCCAACTCTTGGGTGGATGATTCAATTCGTCTACGCCTCTTCCAACGCACTTTGACTGGCGCTACCGCTAAGTGGTATATTGAATTATTTCGTGGCACCTTTCAAGATTTCAACACATTAGCCATGGCTTTTCTGACTCACTTTCAGTTACTGGTTCGCTACGAAGCTAGGACGCACCTCCTGACTTCTTTGAAGCAGGACAAAGCCACACAAATTTCTGATCACATTCATGAATGGCGACGTCGTCGTAGACTGATCAAGTTTCATATACCTGATCAAATACTAACTCATTGTTTCACCACCTCCTTTTTTAACAAGATCGCTCAAGATATTGCGATGGGAGCGTGTGTGACTGAAGAACAAGCGATAGCGCGTGCCCAATATCTAGATCTAGTATACTCTCAGTCCAGCATGCTTTATGATATTTTTCCTGATGCTCCACGATTTGAAACCTCTAAAGCTCCACCTTCCCCAGCGGTGGATGGTGTTATTGGTTCCATGTCTCAAAATTCGAAGAAATCTTCGAATGGGAAGCAGAAGTTCAACTCATCCAATAATTCTGCTCCTCCCACCCCTCCTGATTCCGGGAAAACTGCGGAGGTTAATGCCGTTTAGGCTAATCCTGCAGAAAAAGCCTCCAAAGGGAAGAAGAAGGGCAAAGGTAAATCCAAATCCGACACCCCAAAGCCAAAGTCCAATCCTCGTACCGAGGACGGTTCCCAACGTAAACCGAAGTACCCCTGCCTTATTTGTGAAGGAGATCATTATACAAAGGATTTTCCACAACGATCCGAAGTTAGTCAACTTCTGAAAGGCTCCAAAGGGACTCCGGTAGTTCTTAAAGAACCGTTCCTGTCTCAGCAGACCCAGATGGTTGAACAACCGTCACCATCTACACCATTTGGGTCTAAGGTATTTATGATGAATGGTTCTGCACCTATCTCTATTGCTACGCGGTCAAAGGATTACAACGAATCGCGTCAGGCACCTCAAAAGGAATTTGTGGATGGTCCACCTCCCCCACCTGTCTCAGGTTCGTTGGAGATTGAGAAGCCTACTGCCGAACCTATTGTGAGGCCACCTTCTAAAGGTGTTCTAAGAAGATCTTCCTACAATCCGAATGCCCGTGCCGCTCAGCACTACAGTATTGTTGAGGATTTGGCACAGGTGCCTTCTGCCATGTCTGCATTGGAAGTTCTTCAAAGTTTCCCATCACAACGGAAATCTTTGTTATCTGCAATCAGTGGGATCGATCCCACTGATTCTAATATTGTCACCTTCGACTTAGAGAACTTTACCCTCCGACTTCCACATCAGATCGCTCTCGTTATTCAAGTCGGGATCAACGGTCTTAACATCTATAGGGCCGTTGTGGATGAAGGTGCTTCTACCTATGTCATGTCATTCGCTTGCTGGAAGGCCATTGGCTCTCCAGCCCTTTCATCATCTCCTAATGCCCTATAGGCATTTGATGGTCGAGAATCGAAACCCCTGGGTGTTCTCAAGAGTTTAGCGATTACCTTATAGGGGAAGACAGTTAATGTAGAAGTAGAATTAGTTGACGACAAGCTTAACTACAATACACTTCTCGGCCACAGTTGGACTCACGCCATGTTATGCGTGTCGTCCACTCTCTTTCGACTTATTAATTTCCCTCACGAGGGAAAAATCATTACTGTGGATTAGTTGTCTTTCTTCACCTCCACCTCCGAGAACAACGTTCCGCACGTGGATCAGATCCCAAATCCCCCTGATAGTGTAGGGCCCGGTCTCTTCAAAGACCCCATCCTCATGGGTATTTTTCCCGCACCACCACCGCACACCACTCAAGTTAACATGATCTCTAGGTTTGATGACCCATGGCTCATCCCTACGCCTGAGCAAGTGAATGATTTTGGAGAATCGATGCCCTTAACTCCAGTAGAGATTAACTACTGTGAAATCGTCGTTGCATCTGATCCTCCCCCTCCTCAGCATGCTCCTTCGAGCATGGCTTTAGAAATCTACTCTCAATCCCCCTGGCTCGGCGAGGCCGACTCGCCTGATCCTCTTAAAGAGATTTTCCCTTCTGATGAAGCCATTGTTGAAACAATGTCTCTTGAGGAGCTGCCTTGGAGTGATGGACATCATCATTCCTCATTCATGCCTAGCTTGGGGGCAATGTCAGATTGTCTAGAGCATTTTGCATCTCAGGTTCCCACTCCATCTCTCCAGACGTCCATATTGACACATGAGGTGCTTTTAGAGGGAAACCTGAGCAACATTACTCAAACCATTCCAATCGACATCTCCGTTAAACCAGGGATAGTTGAGAACATCCACGTGGGAGTGACTTGTTCTCCTGATGAGATACAAGTCTATATTGATCTTTTTCGAGAATTCAGAGACGTGTTCACCTGGTCCTATGAGGAAATGCCCGGGATTGATCCCAACATAGTAGTGCATGAGATTCCTACCTATCCTGGTGCGAAACAAGTGTGCCAACGCCTACGCTCGGTGCATCCTTGCAAAGCCGCTGCCATTAAAGTAGAAGTTGAAAAAATTCTGAACGCGGGCTTCATTTACCCAATTCCCCTCACAGAATGGGTCTCCAACATTGTCCCTGTAGATAAGAAATAGGGTACTATCAGGTTCTGTGTTGATTATCGAGATGTTAATCGGGCCTGTCCAAAGGACAATTACCCCACTCCTTTCATAGATCAAATCATTGACGAATGTGCCAGGAGTGAGATTTATTCCCTGATGGACAGCTTTTCTGGGTACAATCAGATAAACATTCTACCTACTGATCAACACAAGACTGCATTCATCTGTCCGTGGGGTAATTTTGATTATAAAAATCTCCCATTCGGCTTGAAGAACACTGGAGCTACTTTCCAGCGTGATATTTCTTACGCATTCCATGACATACGCCATATCATTCAGCCTTATCTGGACGATTTTCCAGCTCACTCAGCTCGGCAAGAGGACCACCCAGAACACCTCTGCCAGTTTTTCCTTCACTGTCGATGCTATAATATCTGGCTCAATCCTCATAAATGCATCTTTTGCGTGGATTCTGGCCATCTGTTGGGGTTCATAGTCTCCAAGGACGGGATCCACCTTGATCCCCTAAAGGTCGAGGCCATTGTCAATCTCCCATCACCATGTTTGTTATATCAACTGCAGAGTCTGCAGGGAAAAGCTAAATTCCTACAACGCTTTATACCAAACTACGCAGAAGTGGCCAAAGGATTCACACATCTTTTAAAGCAGAACGTTCCCTTTCATTGGGACAACATTGCTCAACAATCCTTTGAGAAGCTTAAGACATTACTCGTTAATGCTTCGTTGCTTCGGCCACCAAACTATCACCATGATTTCACTCTATATTTGGCCGCCGCCTTTAGCACCATAGCTATGGTTCTGGTGCAGGATGACGATGATGGCAACGAACACTTTGTTACTATATGTCATGAAACCTTCTTGACATAGAGACACACTATGCTCATGTCGAGAAGCTGGCATTAGCAGCCGTACAGGCTGTGCAGCGTTTTCGCCACTACATCCCGCTGCGTACAACAACCATGGTTTCAGATTGCAACCCCATGACATATATTATTTCTCAACAATTACTAGGGGGAAAATACTCCAAATGGATCGTTATCCTTCAGGAGTTAAACCTAGAGTTTACTACTGCTAAGTCGACCAAATCACTAGTTTTCGCGGATCTTATTTGCTCCCTCCCGACAGACTCTCGCCCATCTCATTCTGAAGAACATATTCCAAACGAAACCATCTTCCTTATCAGCACCTGTGACCCATGGTATGGAGATATTATTGTGTATCTTCAGACGTCATCCTTTCACTCTGAGTTGACCAAAGATGCCCAACATCAGATTCGGCATTAGTCTCAACCCTACTGCATTGTAGGAGATACATTATACCGGGTTGGAGTAGATTCGGTGCTCCGTCGGTGTCTGAATTTGGAAGAGGCCGAACGAGTCTTGAATGACTGTCACAGTGGCGCTTGTGGTGGTCACATGTCTGGATATGCCACCACCCAGAATATTCTGCGTGCGGGTTATTTCTGGCCATCAATTTTCAAAGACTGTATTGTTTCAGTCCTCAAATGTCACGTGTGGCAAGTTTTTCAGCGCAAGATGCGCGCGCCACCCCTCCCTCTACATCCTGTCATTACTGACAGCCCTTTCACAAAAGGGGGCGCAGATTTTATGACATGTAACCCTCATTTGGCCGGGGGGCATGCATATATAATTGTCGCTGTCGACTACTTTACTAAGTGGGCCGAAGCGATGCCTACACTAGCCGCCAATGGTAAGACAACTGCCCAATTTATCTTCAACCATATCATTTCACGTTTCGGGGTCCCTTAGGCCATTGTTACCGATCATGGTACTCACTTTCGAGATTACATGATGGTCGAGCTAACATCAAGATTGGGCTTACGACATGATAGCTCAACGCCATATTACCCTCAGGAAAATGGCCAGGTTGAGGCTGTGAACAAGGTTTTGGTCACAATGCTTCAATGAACAGTTGGAATTCATAAGTCCAATTGGCACCTCAAATTGTTCTCAGCTCTATGGGCATACCGGACGTCAGCAAAGAGTGCAACCGGATTCACACCATTCCAATTGGTGTATGGTCTGGAAGCAACTCTTCCGGTTGAGTGCGAAATTCCTTCCTTAAAGCTAGCTGTGGAACTCTTGCCCGATACTTCTCCTGAAGAAGAACGTCTCTTGTATTTGGAATGGTTTGATGAAACCTGCCGCTTGGATACTTTAGTCCTTGAAGCACAGAAAACGCAGGTCAAAGCACACTTTGATCAATCTGTCTCTCCACATTCCTTTGTCGAAGGGGACCTTGTCCTCCTATACGACCAAGCGCACGATAAACTTGGGGCAGGCAAGCTCCAGCCCATGTGGCATGGGCCCTATATAATAAAATGAGTATTGAAGAATGGGGCTTATGAGCTCATTGATTATGAAGGAGTTCTATCGGCGCAGCCTAGAAATGGGCTGTACCTTAAGAAATACTACGCTTGAAGTTATTTTTGTGTGGTGTGTGTACATAGGTGTGTATATTCATTTGTGTGCATGTGTGGTGTGGTGTACCATGTAAGCGTCTTTCTGCTGATCAGATCTTCCTGATTGTGCAGATTTCCATCACTCCGTTTGTGGGTTTCGCGGATGGTGCCTCCCATAGTACCAGGAATCTGTCTTCGGCAGCCTAGGTAATCTATGATCCTGCTAGTGAGTTGGTCAACCTGCAAGGTGTGTGTCTGGGGCATGCTAAAAATAACATCGCGGAATATAGTGTTGTGTTAGAATTATTAACCGAGGCTGTAGACCTTGGTATCCGCGAATTACTTGTATATCTAGACTCACAACTTGTAGTTTTATAGCTTAACAGGCATTTTACGTCTGTATTTGCGTATTCGTCTGTTGGAGAGAAATTTTGAGTATATTACATATCAGCACATACCCAAACATATGAATACATTAATAGATGCAGTAGCTAATTTGGTTTTAGATAGACATTTGCGTAATTTATAAATAAAAATATCATCACATGTAGAAGATCCATCCAGAAATAGGTATGTATATATATATGTGTTGAAATGTTTACATAGTGTGCATCACATAAAATCAAAAATATACATGTTCGTCTTAATACATCTGGAGATGACATGTCTCTCAAAAACATATGCATGAAAGGAAGCCCTAGGTGTCTAATCCGCATGGTGCTCGTGGTAACATGCGACCGTGTGCACTAAGCGTCTCAAAATTCAGTGGAGGCGACTACGCACTCCCACCGTATGTCAGCCGGGCATAGTCTGAAATCCCCCAGACGATCCCCTTGAGGTTCTGGATCAACTCTCCCCCTTCGACACCCTCTGTCTGAGGGTCAGCTGCGGGCTGAGTTCTCTGTGAAATAGGAGACATACCGACAAGTCTCTCAGGGCCGACATCTGCATACGTATAAACTGTTGTTAGAATGGACACGTATTACCAAAAAAAATCATAAAACATAAAAAATCAAAAAGAGAGGTCATACCTAACTCCTTGTCCCAATCATCCCCCTCCGGAAGTGGGAGATCTGTGTCTCCAGTGAAATCGGTCCCAGCATAGGGCAAATCCTTGACCACGATCAACTAACGCCGTAACCATCCAAAAAACTCCGGCCTCCAAGACATCTGTTGGCCTCCTCCCGACCTGGGCATGAGTGCTGCCCAGCGAGCCATCCTCAGCTCTCGTGGTATCGGCTCAGCTACTATGGCCCCCCTGGCCCTGAAATATAGGTAGTCGTTCCAGGATGAACGATACCAAAATGGAACCATAGCCAAATTGTTTCAGTTTGGCTTGCTTGCACTTTTTAAGCTGCCTTTTTATGTTTTTTGTCACTGCAGTAGCCCAATCAAACAGTGTTGGACTCACACACTCAGCGGCTAGTAGGAGATGGGCCTTGGTGGCCTTGTGTGGAGCTTGCAATCGCGCAGCTCGTGTGATTGTGTGTAGCACTACTCTCAGTGCTAGATCCTCGATAGTGTGGATGTCCACCTTCCCACTTCCCGATCCGGTTCATGCCCTTGGGCACACCCTCCCCATTACCTGCTCCATCTTTTCCCTAGATGGTTTGCTGCCTGTCAGGATGGGCACTGGACCTCTGCGCGATAGTCTGATTATGAAGTATACGTCAGAAACCTCCAGTTCCAGCACTTGGTCTCGAAGTTTGAACACTTCTTCATTTTCGTCCCAGATACTGACCAAGTACTGTAGGAACTTAGGTTGAGCTCGTAAGCAGGGTGTCAAGGAAGTTCAAGGATCAAAATGGAGTTCAAGGAAGCGCCCCTTACCTGGAACAAACATGGATCTGAATGGTAGCCCGGATCAGTCACAGTCACCGTCAGAAGTTTGCACACAAATGGACCACTGTTGCTCTCCAATGAGGTAAATAGTAAATGTAATTTTTTTTTTACTGTTTGAGACTTATTTATAAATTTTTGAAATCTAAATAGGTTTTAAAAGTCATTTTTTATTAATATCTTAATACATTTTGTCGAAAATGTATTTTACAGTTGCCTTTCTGTGCAGCAACAGGTCTTTATGCGACTTATACGATGACACGAGTTGTATTTTATACTTTTTTGGACTCGGTAAATACACGAAAAATACATTTTGGAGTCATATTTCAGCTCTTTTCTGACTCTCTAAACATGAAAAGATTTCCAAGGCCCTTGTCATTTCGATCTTGTTAAAGTGGCCACGAAATGACATCTACCCAGTATACGTTTACCCCTTTTTCGGGCTGGGATAGATTATTTATGAAAAAGGAATACCCTAGCCTATCACGACTAGGAGGTTTTCTCAGACGTAGTTTTCTACCTTTTCGGATCTGAGGAACTATTTACGAAAAGGGACCATTGCATTTTTATTTTCCGCTGTCTTTTCAGACTCTCTAAATATGAAAAGACGCCGATTTCTTCCTTTGTTAGACTCGTTAAACCCTGATGACATCAGATTCAGTCGAAATGACGATGTTCGAGTTCCTCCTTCCTAGGGCTCGTTAAATGTACCAGGCTGGACTTATACAACAAGCACATGGTATCCTCTTCAAGCTTGTGTAAAAATAAAGAGGTACTCGCCAGAAATGGTGGGGAAAATGGAACCACAATCATTGTCGTGTTAGCAGTATGTCGCTCTTGAACATGGCACTTGTCTGCATTCGTGTCGGGTTGGGGACATATCATCTCTTTTTCACTTGCCTCCATGGGTTTGGGTGATCCTTTTTGACCTCTCATCTGCTCTTTGCCTCATCGCCATGACCTTTGATCTGTTGATGTCAAATACTGCCAAACTGACTATCGTGCCACCATATGTTCAAGGGAAGTTGACCTCTGCAAGTACCAACCTTCCTCTGATTCTCATCTGATCGTGATTCACAAAGACATTATGTTCCTCTGTCTCGTGTCGATGATGTGGGAAACACTATGGCCCACTTTCGATCAAGGTCACTTTCTGTTGACTTCAACTCATTATCCAGGAAGCTGATCTAGAGACTCCCTTCTGGTACCTTGGAGCCTGCATGCCTCAATGGCAAGTTCTTCGCATTCGACGTGAGGTTTTCATCATTGGCCTCTGATCGAGTGATTCTGTGGGTGTTCGACGTCAGCTCATTGTTCACATGCCGTAGATTGTACCTGTAGTACCTTGAGGACCATTAGCATTAATGGTGGTACCTCTCGCATCTGTTAACAACTTTCATCATTGGCTGGTAATCAGGCAATTTTCTTGCATGTTCGACTTTAGCTCACATATTCACATGCTTGAACTTGTACTTTGTTCGGGTCGAGATGGAGCGTAAGACCCTAGATTCATGTCTAGGCTACATTTTGTGGATTCTTATGATTAGTTACATGAATCACTGATTGGATGGCTGCGACCATACCTGAGTCTATTTATCGATCCTTGTTGGATGGCTGCGTCCATGCCTCAGATATGGATTATTACATACGATGTTATGGATGGCTGTGCCCATACCACGTATATATCATGTATTTGAGATATCATTTGTACTTCTCTATGCAGGTTTTCTGATGGCAATGTTTTCACTTGGACACGTTCTCGTAAAGCATTTCACCCCTCTCTCTCTCTTAGGCCTCATGCTTTAGGGGGCATCTGTTACACAGCAATTTTTCATCGTCCCTGAAATCCCCATCCAGCACATTGGAGGGCTCAGTCCATGACCTGTGAGCAGCAACATGACTTGAAAACACTTTCATGACATTCCTCTGAACATGAGCTTTCATTTCCCTGAAGACAACTCCTTGTGAAAAACCCTAAAAACAGCTCTTTTTGCATTGGCACGGGTACACAGTTCAGCCCTCGCGCCAAGGGGGAAAATCCTCCAAAGAGGGCGTGACAATTGGTGCTCTGTCGCAGAGTCGCACCCACGCCAGCCATTTTAAGGAGTGTTTTTTAAAAATAAATGGCAGAAGTTTCGTCGTAACTGATCCAGGAACTGGTATCTAATTTGAGTTGGGAGGTTTGGCTCTGGATCTCCATGTAGAGGAAGTAGTTTGCCACCTCTCATGGAAGCTTCCTTGAGGATAGGGCCAATCCCATGATCATAGGGATCCCAACTCCCTTTCCTCCATCTATAAAAGCTTTCTCATTCCCTTTGCAAGCTAGTCTCCAAGTTCCCAAGAGCCTAATGCTGCAAGAGCCTTGATTCATTCCCTTAAGGCCAAATCCAAGCGAGGAGATTATTGTCGAGACATCCAGAGAGAGAGGCTTGTCCCATCCCTGACAAGATTTATCGAGACACATTCTGCTGATGACCCTCCGAAGGAGAATTAAGTTTCAGAGCTATGGTTGTATTCTTATTTTGATTGATTAATGATAAGCGACTATTGGTTATGGTGCCACTCTTGTTGTTGATTATGATGATGAGCTATGTCTTCTCTGACTGACATATAGTTGTATGCACTGGATTTTATGCTTGTGTTTGTTTTGTTTCTTGCGTGTGAAGGTGTCCGATCACAGAGATCGTGAGGATTGTGATCTGCCAGAGCTAAGGAACGGGAGCGCTACTTTCTCTACGAGCGACAACGTTGGATTCCAGGTAAGCGTTCATCACTAGTTGGTTTATTTGCAATTAGGAACCTACACTATAGTGTGAATGATTTTTGCTAGACCCAATCTGGGCTAGTAGGGATCGCCTCTGTCTGTAGAGGGGATTTACCTCCACAACAAAAGGTAAAGACTTTTTATATAGGAGTATATGCTAAACTCAAGATTCATGTGCCTGACCATCTAGACTTAGGATAAAACATTTTACCCTTTTCCTTCTCATGTGCATGAAATGAATTTGAAAGTTTCAAACTCAGGATAAAGATTTCAATGCTTTTCAAAGCTACAACACAACTTCTACCTACCCTTTCATTTTCATTTCTTTTTAAAAGAAATTTTTTTTTCATCTTCTTTCCTTAGGGTGAATTTAAGCTAGAAAACCCACATATTCGTTTTCTTTTTATAAAATCCTAACCTACTTTATTACTTGTTTCTCCTATTGATTTAGATTAGAATGTTGAATCAATCTCATTTTCTACCTAACTACTGATTTTCCAAGATTAAACTTTTTGGAAAATCATTATTCACTAACCTAATTAACATGAAATTCACAATTTTTCCATCATAATTAAGTTGTATGATTGGAACAAAAATATAGTCATTGTGGCATTTTAAGACAAGATTCACACAATCTTGTTGGATTTTTACATAAAGAAAACTGATTTAATAGTAGTGGTATTTAAATTTGTAGCACTTTCAGTATTATTTATATTTTTCTTTTGTTGGGTTTTATTCTCTTTTATTCTTTTTTTTCAATTTTCTTTCTTTTTGTCTTTTTCTTCATATTCATTTTCTTTTTTACATACCATTATTTTATTTTATTTTATATATACTTTTTTTGGAAATAATTTTCATTTTGAAAATTATTTAGTGTAAATTTACAAATATTAAATACTCAATCACCTTGAGATCCTATAAAATATATGACCCTAACAAAAGTATCCCACCTATGACAAGGAGATGTATTCCATTGTGCAGGCCTGCCGAGAGTGGAAGCATTAGATTACGGGGAAGGAAACAATCATCCACATAGACCACCGACCCTTTGATGTTCATACAAAGATGAGGAAGTTTACAAAATGATGAGTCCATAAAAAATGGTCCACATATCTACAACAATTCCTTTTGAACATTAAGTAGAAGAAGGGAAACACCAATAATGTTGTAGACATCCTCAGCTGATATCCAATTATAGTGCTGACCATTGTACTTGACTCTTGTGGACACAAAATATTAGGATTGCCACGTCTTGATAAGAGTGATCGAGAATTTAACCCCACACATTAGATGTTTCTGGAAGATAAGAAAGTTCCAGACTTTCACCTCCAGGACACACTGTTATACCACCTCGGACACCTCTATGTTCCTTCAAGCAAGTGTGCCAAGATGATTTTGGAGGTTCACTATAGTCAGGTCAATGGACATTTTTGGGCAGATAAGATAGTGTAAATGTTGCAAAATTATTTTTATTGGCCAAACCTTCGACGGGCTATTGGGAAGTACATTAGATCCTACATTGCCTTCACTATTAAAAAAACTACAATAAAAAATCAAGGCCTGTATACTCCTCTTCCTACTCTTAGCCGAGTCTGCGAATCCATCTCCATGGATTACATGTCGAAGCTTCCTTATACCAAGCATGGAAATAACTGTGCTTCCATGGTCATCGAAATATTCTCTAAGATGACCATTTTGGAGGCCTCCAAGAAGAGTATCACAACAAAATCCATTTCAAAACTCTTCTTTGCACAATTATGGGTACATTTTGGGATCTCGATGTCCATTTCTTGGAGTGGAACAATGGGTTCCTAACTACATTTTAGTCAAGCCTTTGGTCGTTTTTGGATACCAAGCTCACTAAGTCCACCACCTTTCATCACCAAAATGATGGCCAAAAAAAGGTCATCAATAGTATGATCATGCACATCCTACACATTTACAACTAGAAGCACCCATGCACATGGGATGAGAGCCTCCACTCTATCTAACAGAGCTGCAATAGGGATATCCACAACTCAACTAACCATAAACCATTTCGAGTGGGACTGGGATTCGAACCACTATGTACCACTGATGTTTGCATACCATTTGTAGCTAATTAGGCAGATTAAGCTCATGTTTAGTCTGAAGCTAAAAGAGCTAAAAAATTCTTTGAGTGCAATCATAACAACCATCAGTAGGTCTATGACATATTGGAAAAGGAAAATGCTGAGTAAAAGTAGCATCATGATTAACATTGGGTGCCACACAAGTTCCAAGTGGGTGAAAAAGTTTGCTTACATTTGCAGAAGGAGTTCCTCATTGGGAATCATCGCAAGATTCACCCACTCATATATGGGCCTTACACCATCACTAAGGTTGTAGGGCACAATGAGTTCAAGCTCAGTATTATACCTTGGCTTGCACCCAATATTCAATGTGGATAGGTTGCAGCCACATTTTTTGTTGAGATTGCAACAAGATGATGAGCTTAGTGAAAAGAGTCGCCTTCACTAAGTGGGCCCACAGTCTAATTTTGGCGCAAGTCTATTTTTAGACTATGTCTATTTTTAGACATGTCGATCATATTCTATGAGTTGCAGGATGATATTTGTGGATGGTTGGTCAAGTTGGAAAAATTGATGGACTTATATTTTTAGACATATTGGGTGGAATCTATTTTTAGATTGCTAGTCTAAAAATAGATATGTCGAATATTATTAGCTATTAATAATATTTGGACTATAAACATTATCTTATTCTCTTAGAGCACTTCAGTTAAGTGCACAGATGTGGCACAGGAGCTGATAGAAGGAATTAGGCTATTCCTGAGGGTTAAATGGAGCTATTGCATGGAGACTTCAGTTAGAACTCATGTGACAGAGTTTGGTGGAGTTATTGAGGTAGTTGGTGGAGTTGTGTTCAGTTTAACTTAGTTAAAATAATTTGAGCTAGTTGTATCTAGTCCTATTTGATTGATACACTAGTGAGAGTGGTGTGAATTAATTATTAATTAATTAAATAACTCATTAATCGAGAAGTGAAGAATACATCGATTAAATACGATTGCATTGAATGAGTTTCGGTGGAGACCGGTGGGAGAGGTAGGTGAAAGAGCGGGTTGACTATTAGTTGTGACTATGGTGTTGCATGATTTACAAAACACAGTGGTTGGAGATGCCAAAGAGGATTTTTGTGAGAAAGTTTGGACCAATTTGAGTTCATTAGAACCATTCTTCGGCAATTATTACGCGGTAAATGAGGCTAACGGTGGCGAGAGATCGGTGCATGGATTTGCAAGATCGGGCCTGATTAGTGTGTAGCGATTGGATTGTACTGAGAGCTTGTGATAAGCTTTGTATGAGGATTTTTACATGATCTATATGACATATATTATATACATATAGTTGGGGTTTTTAGCTTTAGGCTTTCCCATTAAAACACTATGTTCATATGTGTGAATTTTTATGGTTTCAATGTGTGCATGTAATTGATTTAATTTTCGCAAGTAATGATCAATAGTAGAAGAGATTATGTATTGTGCATGAAGTCAAATAGTGTGTGATCAAGAGAATATTGGATGTATAACGCATTATTTATATAATTTCTACATGGTATCAAAGTGATATTGATCATTGGAGCAATTGCAAAGCATTGAAGCGGTTGAGTTTTGTGCTGGTGGAATTCGAATTTGCAGTAGTGTTTTCTTGGTGTCAAAGTTGAGATGTCTTTCAACAGATTGCGATTGGAGTATTCCCTTGAGTGCAGCTCAAATTATATTGCATGGAAGGATAGGATGGAGGCAGTGCTGGAGGACAATGGGTTGAAGGAGTTCATAGATGCAGAAATTTCAAAACCTGCTTCTAGCGATGCTACCACACTTGACGCATGGCAAAAGAAGACAACAAAATGTCGAAGGATTCTGTTGGAAGGTGTGAAGGATCACATAGTGTCCAGCCTTCATGGTAAAGCTTCTCAATTGTTGATGTGGAAAGCTTTGAAAGACTTGTTCCAAAGCAAGAGCGACTAGAGGAAATTGGCGCTCAAGGATAAGCTTAGGCAAATAAAAATGGAGAAAGGCGACAGTATACCTAAGTACCTCACGAAGTTTGTCCAGTGCAGGGATGAGCTGGGAAGTGTGGGGGTTCTTTTCTGGGGGTTCTTTTGTAGATGACGAGGACTTGTGAAGCTTGGCTCTCCTTGGGCTTTCAAAGAGTTGGCATTCTATCGGGACTCTGTCAATGGTCGGGAGAAAGCGCCAGGATGGGAGCGACTTTGGTCGGATCTTGTGCGGGGAGGAGATAGGCGAAATTACCGGAGTGTTATTGTAGATTTTTCCTTGAAGTTGTTGAAAGAGGAAAGGGGTCCGAGGTAAACACAAACCAATATTTTAGGTATAGAATCTAGCCAATCTGTACCCAAAGAGGGCTTTCTCTGTAGAATTTAGCTTTGTTTTAGAAGATATTAGGCTAGTTATAAAGTTCAGGGGTTTTATTTGAATTTAGGTGGTGGAATTCGATAGCTGAGGGCAAGATTGAGTAGTTCAGGCCATTGGGCTATGGAGTCAAAAATATGGCTTCACTAGATTAAGTTTCTAGACAAAAGATGGTTTTACAGGGCAAGGTAATCAAACAGAGAACAATTTTAGATTTAAAGTGAGTGGAATGGATTTAAAATGGATGGATAAATAAACGATGATGTTGTGCTGTTTCCTTCTTTTGAGAATGTGCTGGAGGCAGGCCCTATGCTTTGGCTCATTGCTGTCCTCTTCGATGGCTACGTCTTTGGATAGTCAGTTTCCTTGATGCTGGAAAAGCTGCTCTGACCATGACCTTTAATCATCCTTTTATCCTTTTTATCATGATACAATGTGGTAAATAAGCAAAAATTCATGTAAAGATAAATTTTACAAAAGTTCCATCATTTCTTCCCACCATTGAACTTCTGGCACTCTGGTCCTTTGAAAATTTCTCAGTGTTTCATCAGCCTCAGTATATCTGAAGAAATTAGGCTGAACTGGAAACAAATGATTTATTTCATGCTCAAGATAAGATAAATTCTCCAATCTGTCATGAAGATTTTTTCCTGTGGGCAATGCTGCTGTTGATGAACTGGTTGAAGAACTGGTCTGATTGTCAGCATATTTGTCCAATTTTTCAACATAACTATCAAGGTCCATTAGCTTATCTTCTGCAACTATAGGACTGGGAAATCCTCTATTTAACAAAATATTCAATATTTCTCTGAAGGCAATGGTTTCTTCTTGCATATCTGAGCACCTTCGTTCTAAATTTTGTACCAAATTTCTTTTAGTAAAACCTTTCTTTATTTCCAGAATTTTTTTGGTCCTGTCGTGAATATCAATTTTTGCAAGTTGATTCTTAGTCTGAGTATTCAAAAAATGTATAAGTCTATTGGCCTCTTCTGGCATATTTCCCAACTCTTCTCTTTTACTCTAAATCATCTAGTGTATCTAACCAGTCATTAAATCATACATTATTTGAATTGAGGGCCAGAAATATTTTATTGATTGGATGATGTTGTCCCAAAGAATTTCATTTATTTCCCTTAAAGGCTTCTCCAATGTGAGATCATTTTCCAATGCTTTGACTGTTTTTTCTAAATTGTTCACTTCTCTTGTTTTATCGGCAACATTCATTTTTGAAAGATCATATTTGTGTTATAGAGTGGCCAATTGTTCCTTTGTTTTTTTGAGCTCTATTACCTGAAGTTTGATTTCTTCCATTGACTTTGTTAATTCATCAGTGTTCAAATTTGCAGTGTTTCCCTGTGAATATTCTGCTGGCTAACCTGTTTTTGTTGTACATGCCACTACTCCTACTGTAGATGCTGGAATATTAGCTTGCTTATCTTTCAATGCATTCTCAAGCTCTTTTTCAGTTGCATTAAGTTGCTCATTCAATTTTAAGAGCAAATCCATTAGTTCTTCCTCAGAATTTTGCTAGATGATTTCTGCAGTCTGTGGATGTCTTAAAGCTGGTAACTTCAGTTGCTTTCTCAGAGCTGCAATATCATCATCCTTTCTCTTGATCAAAGCTTCAATACCTTTCAGATCTTTAGGATTATGACCCAAACCAATGATTATTTCTTCTAAAGTTTTGATTCTATTATCCTTAGCTTGGGAGGAGGATTTTTCAAGCTGCAACTGTGTATTAGTCTTATCCAAAGAATCCTGGAACTTATGGGCCATGATTTATCCGTCAGAGTAGAATAAATCATCTCACCTGTTTGCTTGTGTAGCTCAATTTGATCTAAAGGATGGATATCCTTTGCTAAGACTTCAAAATTAGTTCTAATGTAATCTGCAGCTGTCGAGGCTGCTGCGCCTTGGGCTTGAAGTGGCTCATTATCATCTTACCCTGTTGGATTTCATAGGCTGACATCAATATTTCTTGATTTTTTGGAGCCATTTTCAAATATTGGTTGTATACTTGAAGTCTAAGTGGATCATTCCTAGCCTTTATATTGATGAATGTTCTTTTTATGTCCCAGGCATCTTTTACTGGAGGTTTGAAAGAAGATATCTCTACACTTTGTTGCCTCTGTAGTTCCTTTCTTTGAAACTTAGTGGAAGTCCCACTACCTGTACCTGTTTGCTGACTGTCTTCTCTTCCCTGGCTATCAGGGATTTCCTGAACTGATTCAACTTCTGGGAGGGGAGTTAATTTCTACCTTTTAATACCTTATTGTTCAAAGGAGCCACCAATAGGAGTAGCTGATTCAACCTCTCTCTTTTTGACCTTTTCTATATTCAGAGGAGTTTGTAAAATTGAAATTTATGGTTCATTGATCTGAGTAGGAGGAATATGTGCTTGCTCTTATCCTTTAGAAGTCTTAGGTTGTTCTATCATTATGAATTTTTCAATTACTTGTATATCAGGCTCCTTTTCTTTTCCTTTAGATTCTACTGCCACTGTTCTAATCTCCTGCAAATTTCGTTGTGAAGTCCCAGCCTAAGAAAGACCAATACCTGCTATCTGCACCTGTCCAAAAGAGTCTACGTCAAGTATCTTTTCAATATCTTTCATCACATTCTCAACATTGACCTGCTCACTATCTTTTTCAACCAATGTCCCTTTCACCCATTCATCCATATTGGCATATTGTTCTATTTCTGGGATTCTATGATGGATGTATGGTGATAGTTTATTTCTCATTCTTCTATCACAGATAAAGTTGTTTGGATCATAAGGCACCCAATAAAAACTCTTTTGTAGTCTGAGATAGTCTTCTAAAATTCTTTCGGCTTCCTTTCCAGCTTCCCTAGAGTTACAAATAAAAGGACCTAATTGGCTCTTGATCTTGAGTTGAGCCTTTTTCTTTGCATTGCAGAAATGAACTATATCTGAATTATTCATCTACCTAAAATACTCTAATGCAAAGAGTCTCATTAGGACATATTTGGGAAAATTAAATGGGCATAACTCACATCCATATATTCTGATCTCTGTGTGGTTTTGATATAGGTACCAATCACCTATCTTGTACTGCTTTGAGAGCTAAAGGATTTTCTTGATGTCATTATTTACCCTAGGAGGAGAGACTTCTGTCAACAATTTGGTTGCAGGATGAACAAAAAGGTCAACAAACTCATTATAGGAATAAGGAGAATCAGGGGAATTGTGAGTAATGGCAGACCAAAAGATGACTGACCTAGGATTCCCTTTGGCATCAAGTTTCTTAACATAAAAAGGGAAACTCTCTGATTGAAAGTAAATCATGAGGTGATATATGACAGAAGAATACTTGAACACTCTCTGATTCCCAAATCTCATGAACTGATCATGGATTTTGTCAACAATATAAGACGCAAAATCATACTTGACAGCAGGAGGCTGTCCAGGGGTAAAAATAGATAACAATACTAGGGTTAATTGGTCAACATACTCACTAGTATTGAAACCCATTATGGAAGATATCATGTTCAGAATAAGTCTACCTTCTTCAGTGAAAAAAGTATACCCATAAGGGGGAGGGCCCTTGGGCTGATGCTCAGGTAACATGAAGGTTTGGCACAGGCGGTTTAACTCTTCATGGGATAAATTAGTAGATTTCTCAAGTAATTCAGCCAAGGACAGGGGAGTGAGGGCTTGACCAGGTTGGAATTGTAGCATTTCATTTATGGACTGAGAAGTTATTGGGAAAAGGACATTTTGACTTGGAGATAAAACTTCTCGTTGGTCCGGATCATATTTTGCATGGCAGTAATGGATTAACTCAGGAAAAATATGGACTGAGGGGAGAAGGTACATGGGAAGATTAGATTCCCAAAGTCCAAAGATGTCATAACCATTCAAATAATTGTCTCTGCAGAGGCAAAAAATTCGAAGAGGATTCTCACTGAGAAGCAGGTACTTAATTTGAAAATCCATATCGGCTAAAGGCAAATAATCCAAGTCCTTGTGAGGGGCATTGAGGGGCACGACATTCAGAGCTACAGGAACTTCCATTTCTGGTTCTTGTGGATTCAGAAATGGAAATTTAGGGTTTTTGTGAAAAGGGGCACAATTACCAGTTTTGGGAATATAATCGCAGTTCTGGGAATTAAAACAGATCAAATTGAAGTTCTTTTCAGACTTTGGTGTGGAATTAAAACCAGAATCAAGACTTTTTTCAAAGTTTAACGGGAAATTGGAGTAAATACTTGTTTACGGGAAATGAACAGCGATTAAACAGGTACACACTATGGAGACTGAACTCTGAATTACTTGTCAGCAATTGTTTTCAGGAAGGTAACAGTTGGCAGCTTCGACCGTCGATTTTTGAAATTTGTTACATGGGAGACTGGTTAGCGCACGAAATAATGAAAATTACGCGAACGTATTTTTTTTATTTACAAAGTCAAAAGGGTAGCGGATTTTGATTGATGACATCAGCAGGTACGGAGGCTTCGTCACAGAGGACAGGCAGTAAGTGGTTTCCATCGCACCGCTTTTGGGGAAAGGTGGTTTTGGACGGAATGGCAGTGATTCCATACGATGACTGACGTGTGGTGGAGCACTGTTGATAAAACCGCTTGGCCATCGCAGGTTATCGTTTGGACGCGGATGGCCACCGATATCGATAATAGCCGTAGATCTTGGATCAGTCGATCGGACGGTCATCGGGACGTGGAAATGACGGGAATTTAACGGGCGGGCTCGACTCAATTATTTGTTAATTAATCTCATCGGGGGCGTTCTTATTGGCGGGAGAGGTTATTAATTAACCTGGAGGGTTAATCAATCCCTTTTTACGACAGGGGATCGGGGAAGAAAATGCGCAAGGGATGGGTTATTTGAAGTTTAGTTTAAATTAAACTTCGGGTTTATTTTTTGTTTTAAACACATATAACATATGTTTAAAGGGTTTTTTTCATATATTTTTTATTATATGGTAATTAAACCATAGTGATTTGCTTACCATAGGGGCGGGAATAATATAAAGATATATTTTAGTCAAAGGGAGTATAATGGGGGTTTTTATTTAAACATGTGGGGATAAAATACTTTGACTAAAATTAAAATAAAATGGGTTTTTGGGTATTTTATAAAGAAGGAGTTATATATAATAGGGGAAGGTTATTTTCATAGGGATAAATTAGAAATTAATATGGATATGAGTTAAAGCACTAAGTATAAAACATCAGAATAATGTATTTAACTTATGCTTGTATGAAAAGGGTTTTTATTGAATATTGCATGAATTTTCTAAGTAAAATAGGATTTTACTTAGGAAAAGATTTTTTAGAAGTGAGTGAGTGTGATGATGAATGATTTTTAGTACTTATTTTTTTCCAATTATTGGGCCGAGGGTCCGGTTCCTCCAAAAGTCAAGGAAATGCCTTGAGCCCCTCTAATTTTCAAATACCTTAATACTTAGGGGAAATTAGTGAAATTTTAGGGAAAAATGAAAGGGGAAGTTAATAATCTGACTTTGCCTTGCTTGCAATTCTTCCAATGTATTATCTGCCTTTGCACTTGTGATGAAAGTTAAAATTTTAACCATCTAAAGCCATCATTCATCACATGTAATTCAGCAACATCATCTACCTACCCTACCTACTTTACCCTACCATTTTTCTTTTTTATTGGTGCATAGTGATAGCAAGATACTTATCACACTTTTCTTTTACATGTAAATCTATCTAATTCTAACCTTATTACATCCAAGGGCTCGGATTAAGCTGTTGAGCTCCTTTTATTCACTCTACCTATCCATACTTATGTTGCCAAGATTAAACGGTTTGGTCAGATTTTATTCTCTATCTCTAAAACATGAAATTGAAATATGAATTAGCCAAGTTTTAAGTTGTTTGACTATTCATGAATTGTGTCATAAGATACAAGTTGCACACAATTTGTTTATTACGTAAGAGCAAAAGGTAGTGGCATTTAGACTTACACACTTTCCTTGGCCTTTCTTTTGGTGGGGTTCATTTTCTTTTACTTTTTTGGCCATTTTTATTCATTTCACCCTTTGACTTTTATTTTACGGTATACCCTCTTTACATTTTTTAAATTTTTTGATTTTTTGAGAATATGGAAAACCTTTGCAACAAGAAAAGGTATGATCATATTACATAGTTCATCAAGTCAATCATGAAATATGACACCTATTAGTATAGGAGTCTAACACTAGGGACGAATCCTCATCGAAGAATGTAGACGAAGAAAATTGCGCTTTGGATGCCAAATCAAGGGGAAGAGAAAGAAGAATAATTCTTATCCGGTGTGAAAGGCAAGAAGCAGGACATGTCCAAGGTGAAGTGATTTCACTGTCACCAACACGAACATTATGCCACTAATTGTCCACAGAAGAAGGAAAATAAATAGGCTGCTGGATCTGCAGCTAGAGAGGCCTTAGCCTCGTAGTTTGAGCTGGATTTTTCACTGATCTTATGCTTGGTCTCAAGTGTGATGGGATCAATGTGGTTTCTTGATAGTGGTGTGTCTTTTCACATGACCGAAGACAAACATTTTTTAACTGATCTGGATGAGAAAGATCTTGGAGTGCACATCGAGATGGGTGATGATGGTAGATACAGTGCGACCAGTATCGGGACCATTTCATTTGAGAGGGAGTCTGATAAACCCTTCGTATTGAAGGAAGTCATGCATGTTACAGGATTGAAGAAGAATCTTATCTCTGTGGCGATGTTGGAAGACAAGGGATATGATGTTGTCTTTAGCGAGGGAAAGGCTTTTCTGCACTGTAAGGAAATTGGTGAAACCCGGAGGATAGGGGTTCGAGTTAAGAAACTTTATCAATTGCAGGTAGATGGCTGCGCAGCAATGGAAGGCAAGGAAAAAGGAGTGGTGAGCCGGGATGAGGGCGAGCTATGGCACAGGAGATTGGGCCATCTTCACCATGGTGTTTTGAAAATTTTGCAGCGGATTTCTACCGGGCTTCCCAAAGGTACACTTGTAAAGTCAGATCAGTGCAAGGGATGTACTTTGGGAAAATTTGTGAAAGCCACCTTTCACGAGAAGGATAGTCGTGCCATGACGATCTTTGAGAGAATTCACACAGACGTGTGTGGACCTTTCTCAGTAGCTTCAACAACAAAGAACAGGTATTATGTGATCTTTGTTGATGAATTTTCTCGGAAGTACTCGATCTTCTTCATGTAGAAGAAGAGCGAGACATTCTCTAAGTTCTGTGAGTTTAAAGCACTGGTGGAGAAAGAGTTGGGGAAGCAGGTGAAGGCTCTTAGGAGTGACAATGGTGGTGAATTCATCTCTGGAAAATTCAAGGACTTTTGCAGCGCAGAAGGAATTTGAAGAGAGCTCATAGCACCTCATAACCCACAGCAGAATGGGGTCGCGGAGCAAAATAACAGAACAATCGTGGGTGTTGCACAAGCGATGTTGCATGATCAAGGCCTTCCCATACACTTGTGGGCTGAGGCATGCAATACTGTGGTTTATGTGCAAAACTATTGTCCTCATAGGATACTTGGCATGAGTACACTTGAGGAGGCGTTTTCTGGTAACAGGCCCAATATTTCTCATTTGAAGGTTTTTGGTTCACCTGTTTACATTCATGTAACAAAGGATGCTAGGAAGAATCTGGAGCCGACCGCAGAGGTTGGGATATTTGTGGGGTACACTGATACAACCCACAACTATCGTGTGTATTTTCCAGACAATGAGAAGACTTTTGTGCGACGGGATATCAAATTTCATGAGGAGAAAGCCATGAAGTGTTCGGTTGAGAGGGAGCCACACTTGCATGCAGATGAGGAGCTATTAGTTCCTAAGGATGAGCCTCAGAATGTGGATCAACCATGAGAGGAGGTTCATGGAGTGGAAGAAACCACTCATACAACGCCAACCATCAGAGGGCGAAAGCACACTACAGAAGCTGAGCAACTGAATCTTGATGCAGAGAAGATTGTAGGAGCACCTACATCACAAAGCAGACAGAGACAGTCACTTGACCGATATACTGGATGCATGGCTCTGATGAGCAAGTTTATCGTGACAGGACCATCCACTTTCGAGGAAGCTGTGTAGGACCCTACATGGGTAGATGCCATGGTGGAAGAGTATGATTCAATTGTTAGAAACAATGCATGGGAGATTGTCCCAAGGCCGGAAGGGAAATCAGTGGTAGGTTCGAGATGGATCTACAAAGTGAAGCAAGCATCTGACGGGAGTGTGGAGAAGTAAAAGGCAAGATTTTTTTTCCAGGGCTTCTCACAGATTGAGGGGATCGACTATGAGGAAACCTTTGCACCTGTCGCAAGGTATTCTTCCATACGGATGATTCTTGCTCTCTCAGCGCATATGGGGTGGCACATTCATCAGATGGATGTGAAGACTGCATTACTCAATGGAGTCATTGAGGAGGAGGTGTACATAGAGCAGCCCGAAGGTTTCGATATCTTCAGCAGCGAGTCGCATGTGTGCAGTCTCAAAAGAGCGCTGTATGGGTTGAAAAAATCACCTTGTGCTTGGTGCACATGGATAGACAGTTATTTTACCGGACTTGGATTCTCCAAGAGTGAGGTGGATCCGAACCTATACCAGATTGTGGTGGAGGGTAAGTTGCTGATCATTGTACTTTATGTAGATGATTTGATTCTGACAGGTGATGAATTGTTGATACACTCATGCAAGGCTAATCTTGCAAATGAGTTTGAGATGAAGGACTTGGGCCTCCTTCATTATTTCCTGGGATTGGAAATTTGGCAGCACAGTGATGGATTGTTTTTGTCTCAAGGCAAGTATGCACGGGAGATACTAGAGAAGTTCAACATGCATGGTTGCAAGCCTATCGACACTCCTCTTCCTGGTGGTTGGAGGAAATAGGATGCTACATCAGAAGAGGTAGTGGATGCCACTGTTTACCGACAGTTGGTGGGGTCGCTTATGTATCTAGTAAATACACAACATGACATATGCTACACTGTTAACCAGCTTTCACAAGCTATGGTTAAGCCTACCAAGCTCTTTTGGAAGGTAGGAAAGCATGTATTGAGATATCTTAGAGGCACATCAGGATATGGATTATGGTATAGATAGTTGGATGAGGTGAAGCTGTGTGGCTCCACAGATGCTGATTGGGCAGGGAGCCCAACGGACAAAAAGAGCACATCTGGAGGGATTTTCAGTATCGGGTCGATAGCAGTTTCTTGGTACAGCAGGAAGCAGAGATCCATGACACTCAGTTCAGCAGAGTTCGAGTATATGGCAGCGAGTTTGGTTGCATGCAAGGCTATATGGATGAGGAAGATCCTGGTTGGGTTGTTCGGTTCACACTTAGATCCTACTGTGATATATTGTGATAATCAGAGTTGCATCAAAATCTTGGTTAGTTGATTATTTCATGATATATCTAAACACATTGACATCCGATATCATCATATCAGAGATTCTGTGAAGCGGAAGATCATGTTACTTTCTTACATTCCTATAGAAGATCAGGATGTTGATATCTTGACAAAGGCGCTCACTAGGAGCAAATTCGAATACCACAGGGGCAGGATCGGGGTGGCAGATAATCCCTATCTTTTTTAGATGGAGTGTTGAGATTGCAATAAGATGATGAGCTTAGTGAAAAGAGTCACCTTCACTAAGTGGGCCCGCAGGCTATTTTTGGCACAAGTCAATTTTTAGACTATGTCTATTTTTAGACATGTCGATCATATTCTATGTGTTGCAGGATGCTATTTGTGGATGGTTGGTCAAGTTGGAAAAATATATGGAATTATATTTTTAGACATATTGGGCGGAATCTATTTTTATATTTCCAGTCTAAAAATAGATATGTCGAATATTATTACCTATTAATAATATTTGGACTATAAACATTATCTTATTCTCTTAGAGCACTTCAATTAAGTGCACAAATGTGGCACAGGAGCTGACAGAAGGAATTATGCTATTCCTGAGGGTTAAGTGGAGCTATTTCATGGAGACTTCAGTTAGAACTCATGTGACAGAGTTTGGTGGAGGTATTGAGGTAGTTGGTGAAGTTGTGTTCAGTTTAACTTAGTTAAACATAGTTGAGCTAGTTGTATCTAGTCTAATTGATTGATACACTAGTGAGACTGGTGTGAATTAATTATTAATTAATTCACAAATTATTAACTCATTAATCAACTGAAGAATACATCAGTTAACTACAATGCATGTACAGTTTCAGTGGAGACCAGTGGAGAGGTAGGTGAAAGAGCAGGTTGACAATCAGTTGTGACTATAGTGTTGCATGATTTGAAACACACAGTGGTTGGAGATGCCAATGAGGATTGCGTGAGCAAGGCTGGACCAATTCAAGTTCATTCAAAGCCATTCTTCAGCAGTGATTGTGAAGTAGAGGCAGGCTAGCAGGTGGTAGAGATCGGTGCATGGGATTTGCTAGATCAGACCTGATTAGTGTGTAGCAATTGGAGATTGTACTAAGAGCTTGTGAGGAGCTTTGTATGATGATTTTTACATGTTCTCTATGACATATAATATACATATAGTTGGGGGTTTTCAGCTTTAATCTTTCCCATAAATTACAGTGTTCATATGTGTGAATTTTTATGGTTTTAATGTGTGCATGCAATTGATTTTATTTCCGCAAGTAATGATAAATAGTAGAAGAGATTCTGTATTGTGCATGAATTCAAATAGTGTGTGATCAGGAGAATCTTGGATGTATAACACATTAGTTATATAATTTCTACATTTTTCCCCATTGTTGGATACATTTAATTTTGTTGAGAAGCTCACACTAACAGAGTTCAACCCAAGCTGTATCGAACATGCCACAAATAATTGGATCATGGAAACACAAATCAATAACACTCTCCAAAAAATTATCCAACTATATCGAGTTTACAAAGCAAGCTAAATCCTTCACTAGGGTAACTGGCTCAATAGGGACCAGGTTCAACAGAAATTTACTCACCTCACGAAGGCTCTCCACACAATGGGGATAATTTATTCCTAAGGGGTGAGGATTGATCCATGTGGATATTTGTGGTCAGTCACCTATTACACCTAAACCTATGGTCAGTTTCATCAGTTTCATTGATTATATCAACATTTACTATTTTTATTAGTTTTTTGGGTAATGAACTTCCGGAGTTGTTTTGAACTCTTAAATGAAATATTTTCGAGGTCCCGAGAAAGCTTATATCCATAGGAAGTTATACTACAAATATTGTGATACTCGGAGATATATTTCTAACAAGGTATCTTATGCACCAAAGGAATATCATATGAACAAGTTACGACCCCAAGAAGTTGGCTGCAAAACTAACCCCAACTGGGCCCACAAACTCTTGGTGTTCCATCTCCTAGGGTTAGGATTTTTGTTATTTAGGGTTTCCCTTTTTTGTTAAATAATAAAAATTCCCTTGAGCCTTGTTGTAATATAGTTCAGAGGCATGTAGCCACCACATCTCTTCTCAGAGATAAGATACCATCACCTGAGCTAGTTTATTTCCATTCTATACATAAGCATCTTTCAATTTTTTGATATTAATGAAATGAATATTTTTTCTTACTGCATATTTGTGTTTATGTTTATATATATATCCTATTTCATTCCTACATAAATTTGGATCTATGGTATCTAAGCAGTCTGCCCTTTCTCTATTTTTCTTTTCATGTCCCCAACAAGGTCAGGGTATAAGGAGTTAGGGCTCGAACTTGTTGAACCTTTGCAAGACCAGCTTTGAAAATCCAATGAACTCACATGGAAGAAGAAAATAAAGATGAGGGAGCATGATATCCTTTCAAAATATTTCTTGAAGAATCCCTCGTGTGAAAATGGAACGTGATTATGGATAATTTTTCCTAGATACTTCAACAGATGCCCACAGGAAACACATCTTCATTTGGTAGCCACTTTGGAGGCGCCACACCCTTAAAGGCACAGTTCAACTTATAAATTCCCATATTTTTAATGCTAGATAGATGTAGACACCATATATATATGGTTAAAACTATTGGAAGGATATTTTTCAGTTCATGATTTTTCCAATCGAGAAAATGTTACTTTTTCACTCCTCAAAGCCACCCCCCACGTCAAGGACTAGTGGGAAACCTATTGTGAACATAGGGACAAGATATAATCGTCATTATTATTTATAGAAGCCTTGTTCGAGGAATATTTCTCAACTAAATGGATCAAGCCCCTACATAATTGGGCCTCATCCCTTCGTTCATGAATGAAACTCCCTCTCTTTATGGATCTCATCCCTTAGAAAGAGGATCTCAAACGTCCTCATCTTGGCCTATAAATTCAACATAAATTAGAGGGTAAAGGAGGGCTTTGAAATTTAAAATAATGCTATCAGATTATGGCCGAAGGCTTGCTGCCTAAGCGGAGGATCGAAGATGATTGGGAAAAGGCTTACATCATCAAGGCTAAGGTTGTACTGCTCCTTTTGTTCAAGATTAATACAAGAAACTATTTCTTTCCTATTTTCACTTGTTATGATATTTTTTTCAAAACTCCAAGTTGATATTTTGCTTATTTTATAACTGAATATTGGATTAATGTTATGATATGTGCTATGTTGCAATTTTTATTCACTCTGTGTTTGAATATTTATCTACATTATTCTTTTATTCCTCGTTTGTTTTTGTTCACATAGATCTTCTCTTGAAGCAGTAAGGAAGATCTTTTGAAAACAACAAAAGGACATCTACAATAATTTCATAGAGAGGTAAGAGAATATTTCACATTTCATATATCATGTTTTAGTTATATATTAAGGAAATGTAGCAAATACTTGTCTATTTGTTTCTAGATTTATCTTTGAATCTAGGGAGACTGATCTTGTCCACAAGAGGGATTTGTCCGCCATGACACTTGGCACATGAAAAAGTCCTCAAGTAGATCCTCTTTGGCTTCATGTGCAAGTACACATATTCCCCAACCTGAAAATCCTTAAGTGACCCTGTGCTAATTTTCATAACTCTTCTACGTGTCCTATGATTCCTTCAAATTCCTCTTAATAACCTGCATTTCTTGTTACATCTCTACCAACATATCTAGTCCAATAAATAATTTTTTCACTAGATCACTCCATTTGATAGGAGTATTAAAACCCTACCCATAAAGTGCCTCAAATAGACTCTTCTTCAAGGATTCCTGATACGCTTTGTTATATGAAAAATCCACTAGTGGAAGATAGTCTTCCCACTTTTTTGGTTGATCCATAATGTACATCCTCAACATGTCCTCAAGAATCATGTTAAATCTCTTTATCTATCCATCTCTTTATGGATGATAAGCTATAGTGAAAGCTAACTTTATCCCCAAACTTACAAAGAAATATTTTCAAAACCTAGAAGTGAACTTGACATCTTTATCTGATATGATCATTTTAGGAACACCATGCAACCTCATTATCTCCTTGATGAAATTTTGAGCCATGTGTAATATTCCTAATTTAGCTTTTGGCTAATTATAATATTAAATTTTTTCTTCCTTAATTAATAGATGAATAAGAGGGTAGAGGGACCCATAAATCCCTTTAGTAGAATAAAACCACTTCACCAGTGTGAAAGTGGAACAATGTAGTAGTGGAGGGGGACAAGAGATCATGTAAACGTCATAGTCAAGGAGGAGGATATGGACCAAGAAGGCAACATAATTATGATGTGGGCCCAGGGGTGTGAGGGTTCCACAAGTGTAAGAAAGAGGTGAAGGCAACCATAGAAGGCTTCTAGATTATAGTTATTTTCTTGTTGTTTATGACTTGAGCACACTTGAGATGTTTAGCCGAATCTGCAGTGATATTTAGAACATGGGTGTCTCAGAGCAGAGATCCCAACCTCATCCTCGGGGGACTTCGAGTGTCCGCTCAGTAGAGGATTAATTCTATTTTGTGACCAGATTTCAATATTTCATCATTTGGCCATTTTGCAGCCCCCTTGAACAGCGTAGTCACCTAGTGACTCATGCGGTGTAGCAGTTGAGAGATCTAGAGGAGGGTGAGATTCCATAGCATTATCACTTGGAATCTAGTGAGGGAATCATCCCTTCATCAATTGATCTACGGGGGAGTTGTTGTAGCATTTTATTTTTTATTTCAACTCATATCATTGCATACCCAGAAGTTGTACATTTTCATGCCCTAGGAGGGTGATTTTCTGGGGTCTGCAAATATTGAAATCCTTTATGGGTTTTGCAAGTAGAATCTGATGTCCAAATCCTGGCATGTTCCGAGCTCCGAAACAACCTCATCTACACACCCATTTTCAGTTAGCAGTTGCATTTCCAGTAGGGGCAACACAGTGAGGTCTCCAACAGAGCAGCAGTTACGCAATGTTCTCAGTGGGGGAACTTGAGGGTCATTCTAGCCATCTATGTCGGCTTGAGTTATACTATTATTGAAAACTTTTGTACTTATATTTCACCTCATTAATAAAATGGCTCAATTGTTCTATCTATTTTTATGGTGTTTGCAGTTTATTTCCATGTTGTTGTAGTTTCTAGTTTATTGTGTTTTGTATGAATGTATTTTCCTATTTGCAATATTAAAATGGTATTAGAGCTCATAGACTTGGCTCATCCTATTGAAAAACCGGTATATGGCACTTGAAGATAGAGAATACATTACAGACCGGACAAGGAGATACAAAAACAAAAAACACATAAATTCGTTGGAATAAAAAGTGACGGTTTTGCGTTGGATGTTTCGGGAAAATGAATATGAATCTTGAAAATATGAGACATGGGTTTTGTGCAGAACGGACTAATTCAATTTTCCAATGAGAATTTTTTCCAAATTCGTTCTGGATAAAGAGAAATGGAAGGTTTTATGAAGACGATTTTCTTAGGTTTGTTGTGGTTGCCATTTTTCAAATTCTTCCAATTGCAATACCAGATTCAACTTGTTTCAGAGTTCATATCTGACAAATAAAATTGTGCTCCAGTGGAGGAGGATAAAGGAAGTCTCCAATGGCAGAAGAAGGTTATAGGAAGGATTTTGGAACTTTCCTCCTCATATCAGTGTAGGATCTCGCTAGAGTAATGAGGGAGATGAGAATAGAAAGGGAAATCACATGGGGGTTTCAGAATGGAGAAAGCTCGAGAAATTCTGACCATTGGACTAAGCAACCATTGGTGCCACAAGTCTCATAGCATCCCACTATGCCCACTTTCTTAGCAGTGGGGACAGGAGAAGGTGGAGATTAAGAGCCAAAGGCGGATCACTACGGTGATTATTTCATGGAGTACCAATCTCATACCCAAGATTTCAGAGATCATTTGAATTTCCAGGAATTTTTCCAAATTAAGGATAACCGAAGACCTCGTAGCTATAACAGAGGAGGAGGGTATGCACAGGGAAATGACCTACAACATACCATTATTATACATTTTCTACCTACTTTCTATGGGCGATTAAAGAGTAAGACAAAGACTTGGGAGGAGACAACTGAGCATACACTTGTTGGTGAGACACTGTCCATTGTTGAGGTATCCATTGCTGGGGTATCTAGGGTTGTGACCAATTTCTCTTGTGATAGTAGTGCATCATAGGTTGATGAGGTGTTGGGAGACAACTCCACCATTGTTGAGGATTCGATAGGTACAGAGGCCTCTAGGTTTATGACAGAATTTTCGGATGACAATCACATGCAGCTAACTAGTGAGCATGCCTTGTGTGTTGGAGTGTTTATGGAGGAGGGTGTGCTGCCATCCTTTGGGCTAGCCCTTGAGGAGGCGCTAGGAGAGATACAGAGGTATTGGACGATGGTCGCACACATTAGCGCCATTACTTTTGGGTTGACCTTCTACCTTTGAAGGAGAAGGCCACATCAGTACGAGAATCTATCCTACGGCAGAATAAGGAGTTGGAGGGCATGATAGTGGTTTGTGTTGATTCACCAGAAAAGTTGGTCCACATTGGGGAATGGTTAGATTTCTTAATTCTGCAGTTAGAGGGCACATTGGAGTGTCAGAGCACGCCCATTTAGGCATATCAACAGGGTGGAGCACTCGTAGGATGGAGGGATTATTCTATGTGCGAGGATTCTTGCATTTTATTCTTTTCTCAAGCTTGGATGGTGAGAGGTACTGAGCTGGTACCCCATGGAGCAGGCTAAGAAGCTGGATACATCTATGGCCACATTTCAGCAGAGCCCATGGATTTCCAAGGGGACACAAGGGCCATATTAATTATGGGATCCAGGTGAGATTTCCCATCACATGATAAAGTCGGTAGGTGATGGTAGTCGTTGCGTAATGGGTTTGATGTTTGGGTGCACACACATTTTCAAATCTCTATCAGAGCCTCAGAAATTCCTAGTGACAGGATGGTTCGATAGGAGGATACACCCTTTCAGGAGCTATCTTAGCATATTGACCATGCATGGAGTCACAAGGTTATTAGCCTACTTTGGCAGGAGCATGCCGGAGGATGTCACATTGGCAGGCCACCAAACAGGGCAGTACGTAGAGATGGTGCTCTCTCATGGGTATACGGTACCCTTAAGCTATGGAGGATAGGAGCAATGATGTCATTTTCATTGGCATATGAGGAGTCAGTCTGCTCTGATCCTTTAAATCAGATGGGGAGATGTAGCCCACCTCATGGAGGTTTTACTAGTAGAGTGGTGGATATCAGTGGCATGATAAGGAGTGCAAAGACACTTGGTGGTATGGATTGACCCATGAAACGGTGCAGCAAGAACTTTGAGCATTGCCTCCAAGGGGACTTATGGACAGGGGAATTAAGTGTACCTTGGGATGCATTTCACCTAGGATTGATGAGGATATTGTTGAGCATCTGGAGACACCACGTTTATCAAAGACAGGGCTACGAGGGTGTTATTAGCTCACATTTGAGGGATGGTGGATGGTAGACTTCATCTAGAGGAGGGTACCCAGACTCCAAAATAGTGTCCAGATGTATCATCAGGGGTTGGGACAATGGATTTTATGACAAGGTCTGGCAGGAGCAGGGAAAGTATGCATGTGTGGGACAAAATTATGATACTTGGAGTCCATCCAGGGGATACATACAAGAGTTAGAGTTGAGGGTCAAACGGGTTCTAGGAGGTAGCAGTGCTACACTGAGACATCCTGAGAGGAGTTGGAGTTGGGAGATCCTAGTATGGTTGTGGGATCCAAGGATCTGTTGGGTAGGTGGATCACTCCACTTTGAGATGAGTAGGGACAGAGCAGACGATGATCCAGTCCACCTTGGGTTTTACATGTGGGGGAGAAATGAGATTTCCATTGCATGGCGAGGTAGACTTATCATGTTGCTTCTCAAGGTCGTGATCGACAATGGATGGGTAGATATCAACATCATGGGGATTATTGGGCAGGATGAGCTTGGCTTATGGATATTTTTTAGCGCAAGGCTCCAGGATAAAGGGATAAAGTTTAAACCTAATTTGGGCTATATCACAGTCAGAGTGGCACAGCAGAAACATGGAAACACCCCTATGAGACTATCAGGGGACCCAAGCAGTACAACTCTCCACAACTGAATAAAATTTAGGGGTGAGCTCCATAATACATGGGGGGATCATGTATATTTTCCATTGGGCTTTAGCAAGTCACTGATGGAGTGGGGGACTTCATTAGTATGGCACGTTGGTCAGCGAGATGACAGTAGGTCAGATCTATCTTCCAGCACGCAGGGCTAACAGTCAGAGGATTCGATGAGAGATATTCAGGACGATGAGTCACTTGTGATGATTTAGCCTAAGCATCATACGGTGGAGCATGGGGAATATGAGGATGAGGCTATCCACACCATGCATGATATTCCTTTGGGGGCGATCCAGATGGAGGCTCAAAGTGAGCCAGTGCTAGATATGTGGCTAACCTTGGGGTTAGCCATAGAGGAGGAGCTATTGGAGATGGTGGTGCATCCATATTTGGGCCGACCCATTGATTAGGTGTTGGTAGATGCATATACAGTTAGAAGGACTGCATTAATCTCAGTGAGCAGCACTCTTTAGGAGTACGTTGATGGGGCTTGCAATATACCTTGCCCACTTGAGCCTATTATAGAGAGAGGGGCCTTCCCTTTCAAGTAGTTCTCATTGAGAGGTAGGATAGGGAATCATGAGTTGAGTGTGATTTGGTGACCACACTCCATACATGTTATGTATGCAAATATCACCACATTGGATTCTTCAACCGGGATATACTGGCAAAAGATCATGATTTGGTACCCTATTGATGGTATGATCTTCCTAGTTAGGAGCATTGTAGAGCATGGACACGTAGACATGAAATATACTATGGTTTATATTTCACAATGGGGGACATGTCGAAAAATATTCAACATTCCATGTGGACTTCGGGAGAGCAGGATCATCATTGGATTGAGACACGGGTTGGATTGGAGAGAGGTAATGAGTTGGCACACAATTGGTGGGGAAACTTATACAGTCAGAGCCACAACACAAAAGGAGCCATGGAGAATTGATTCATGTTGGCAGTCTTCACCCCATGAAGCAGAAGCTATAGCCAGATTTAGTGCACAGTCCAACCTATGGGGCTTGGGCGATGATTAGCCATGGTGGCGTTAGAATCTAAGAGTATTGATTGATGATAGGTATGGTGAAAGATCTGTTTGGGATCCCATCATTGAGGGGTCTGTTATGGGTAGCCTGAACAGGGACATAGCCACACTAAGGGGTTTGTATGGGATCCAAGCATTGGGTCTCAGTTGCATCGGGCCAACAGGGTGACCCACATCTTTGGAGTTGCTTGAGGACAAGCAACATTTTTGCGGGGAGGAATGTAATATTCCTAATTTATCTTTTAGCTAATTAGAATATTAAAGTTTGTCTTCCTTAATTAATATATGAATAACAGGGTAGAGTGTTAGTATGAATCTTGAGTCGAGGTGTACGAAAAAAGACCACTTTAGCTGCGCATAACAAACATCCCTAACAGCAGAAATGACTGCTAATATCTTCAGATCTGCAGTTAGATGATCAAGACAAATAGTGCAAAAATCTAGATCTATGCATTAGAAGACATTAAACAGTAGAAAAATAAGATTTACTCCATAGATCCAATAGACAAGACAAGAATATATCCAACGAAATTTTTATTAATGGCACCTGGGAGGAAAACACAAGAGGGTGTTCCCTGATCTCCTCAATGGGATGGGTTCTTGTAAGTCCTCAACACTTCAGGTTTAGAATTCCTCTCTCTTGATGGTGTAGAAAACCCAGACAAAAATGGAAAATATGGCTATGATTGTGGATCAATAGCCAGACCAAGAGTTGAGAGCCAGAGTGATATTTAGGCAACAAAAGGTGACAAATGAATGGGAAATCCCTTCTATTTATAACAAAATATTGAGTTAGTCTAGATATTGGTGCATAATTAAAATATTTTTAACCAAATCTAGATCCAAATTTTATGGAATATTTTATTATATTTGTTGGAGGGAAAAGGAATTTGACTTGAGTCAAATCCCCTTATTTGTAAATAATAAATAAATAAATGATTTATTTATCATTTTAAGGATGTGATTAAGTAATAATAAATTAATAAATGATTTATTTATCATTTTAAGGATATGGTTGAGTAATAATCAAACAAGTAATGATTTATTTAATTATTTAAGGGTGAATTAGTCATATTTAACAAATAATATTATTCAAATAAGATTTAAACAATTATTCTTTAGAAAATAATAAGATAAATAATGATTTATCTAATTAATTTCCTTATTTTGGGTTAAACATAACTAGAAATATTAATTAAACTATTGTTTAACTAATTATTCCTTGAGGAAAATCAAACAAATGTATATTTATTTAATATTTCCTTATGGGGTTTCCTGTTTAGACCATAAACAACTTAATAAAGGTGATTTAGTAAGTTATTTTCATAGTGAAAGCAATTTTACTTGGGTTAAAATTGGTCTTACATGGTGTACTTGGGTCCATCTAATGGTAATAGGTTAGATGACCAAAAAATGGTGTAACATATTGCCCCCCAGCGTTCGAGTGTTAGGAGCTAATCATATGACCGAAGTACGTTGTAAGAACTCAATCACTAGACAATAAAGGGGAAGTCAAAGAGAGAGGATTGTAAGGTAGATCAAAGTGCTGAAAGAACTGGACCCTGAGGAGGTGACTTGAAGGTGAAACAAGTCTTTTTGATGAGTGAGTACCTACCATAGGAGGCGGGGAAGGCATACCTATGCCCACTGAGGCAATAGTACAAACAATAAGGCGCCCGAAAAACTGCGGAACACAATAACACAACATATGTTGGCATAAACATGAGCCAGATATGTAACATGATAATGAATCCCACATACATATTGAGCCTGGGATAACAGCTAGGACTTGTACAATAATATCTAAGTACATGAGACATAAATACAACCCAGATGCCCTTGAAACCAGGAAAGGGCTCTGAAAATCTGACTGATAAATGAAAACAAAAAGGCATTGCAAGTGGCTTGGGTCGACATCATCAAATGTATGGAGCTGCATCGAAGGCTGTAATGAAGATGTCATCCGAGTGTGTGGGGGACTACCTGTAGGGCCACCCCGTCATGAGGGCTGAGAAATCTCACACACACCCAGGAATCATCGATGTCAGTTGCTGCATCGCTGAACCATCAAGTATACGGATCTCGATCATGCTAAAAGGAGTTGGGGCTGAGAAGAAATCAAGTCAAAGGGAAATAAGGAGTCCCTTTGCCTCATCCAAGGCACCTAACAAAAGTGGAAGCTAGAACCAAGGTACACCACTCTCTAGACTTGTCTTCTAGAATGAATGAGCTGATGTCGACAAAAGGAGGTCTTCCATAGGTGAGGAAATAAGGCATCCTCAACTAAGGCATGAGAGAAAATAATAGAGTGACTGACAGACTGACACCAATGATGATGATGAAAATGGGAGGAAATGAGTAGCGAACGAATGACTTCCCTTGTTAGAGCATAAATAACGTGGATGAATTGGCAGGGACTGACACAATATCATGAGGGATAGGGGACAGTGGGACTGAAGGCCATAATGAGCGACACGATAGAGGGAACAAGCAATGAAGGATGGAGAACTATAGAAGGGTGCGAAAGGACGCGGGATAGACTCCATGAAATAAATGATGACTCAACTCGGATGCTCTAAACAAGGGTGAATCGATGGTGCTGCCATACAGGAAAAGGGTCCAATGGGGACCATAAAAGCATGAGTATAAGATGGTAACTCATGAAGAAATTCAACACGAGCGTGGACAAGTATGGAGGCAACATGGTGCCCCTGGTGTGAGTGTTGCAATTGAAGAAATTTGATTTTGAGGAAGGGTGAAGTGGCGCTTCATGGGAAAAATGTGTCCCAGTGAGGTATCAAATCATTAAAAACTAACAAATACCCATTTGAAGGCTCAGTGAGAGTTTTCCGATGGTGCAGATGGTTTGGTAAACGGAGCTACGGTTGGATCGCAATAGGCGAAAGAAAAAACAGGGGTTTCTCTTTTAATAAGGCATTTTCCCTCCAAATTCATTCATTTGCATGTGGAGCTGTGGTGAATGTGAAGAGGAGAGAAGGCCCTAAATATTGCAGCGATCGTAGCAAACAAACCAACCTTTGGAATTTGAGATCTATCAGTTGTAGGTAAGAGGCCTAATCCTTCTCTTTCATTACAGTGGATTGAAAGTTCAGTTTAGGTACCTAGAGCTCATGAACAGGCTAGGTTGCACTTTTTGGGTCTGTTCGATGACTTGAGTAGCAAGTTCTGGGCAGAAAATTGCGACCTGTCCCTGGAAATGACTTGAACAGTGTGAACTGTCAGAAAAAGGGGTTTTCAGTGCCATTTTTGGCTAAGATCTGGGATTTTTATGGTTGAGGGGCATAGGTGCCCCCAAGCATGTTGTGGACATGCCAAAATGTATTTAGAAAAAGGGAAATATAAACATATTTTAATGATGTGGTGCACCATTTGTTTTCGATATTGTTACATAGTTTGAGAAAGGAAATAGACGATTACCAATCTCTTTTGGTACTGCCTATATCAATCAAATGGAATTTAAGTTTCTAGGTTGGCATACATGGTGTTAATATCCCAAAGATAGTATTTGGGATCATGAACTGATGTTCTCCCAGAAAACCTATAGGTTTGTCAACCACATTGTCTATGAGACTGGGTTGCTGATGAAAAATGAAGGAATGATGAGGGGTATCATTCCTAGAGTGATCTTGAAGTGATATGGGACTCTAGAAGTTTTTCTAAATGTGGAAGAATAATGGGACTAGAGTCGTCATGACTAGATTCACTAGGAGAGTGTTGAATAACTGCTTCTCCTAGTCTCTCCAATATGGGTGCCCCCCTTACCCAAACATTGGGTGTCAATGTAATGGCCACACGGTGCATGTGGTTCGAATGCATGAGTTTGATGTAAGGGGGGTAGATAAATTCAGGAGTGGTCACTGCTTCTATAATGTCGTCATCATAATAGAAGATGGGGTGAATGATGGAAGAAAGACCACCTGACATGGCGAAACAACCTTACTCCTCATCATGAGAGGAGAGGTTCGTATGCACATCGTCAAAAGGAGTAGCGGGAGAGTGAGCAGACAAAGGATCCAATGATGTTGAGACTAGGGAGGGGGCTGAAGGGAGGTCAGGCAAAACATCAGGGGAGGTATCATCGTGGACTTCCGACCAAGGCCCAGTTATCTCAAAATAATAAGGGGAAAATTTAATGGGAGCATCTATGTCCTCGAGTGTTGCCTAAGCAAGATGCGAAAATAAGGGAGCGGGTGACTCATGGCACTCGGCATCGAATTAGCGTAAGGCTTCTAAAGAGGAACGATACTCTTTGAGGCAAGGACGCTGGTGAGTGTAATGGCCATGGAAATCACATAAAGCAAAAGGGTGATTTGTGCGCAATGGTTTGAGTTTCGGGATTGAATCGGGTATAGTGACATATACCTCTGGGATATCAGATTCTGGAAACGACTCATTGACCATGGACTTGAGGTGAGGCAATTCTAGGAAAGTATGGGTGGCATGGATGACACCATCACACAAAGCACACTGGATGGTACGCTTTGGAGGCTGAGATGGGGTAGGGTTTATCGGGGTAGCCTTATCCTTTGATGCCCCCTTGCGAGCTTTTCCCTTCTTACCTGAAGTGGTCGCAACGGTAGGTGATTCCCGTTGAGGTGAATGAGGCACTGTTGCAACAGGAGAAGTCATAGAGACTAGTTGAACCAAGGTCAAAGCGAGATAAGGTTTAGGTTGACCAGGTAGAGTAGCGGCTGGAGGATCGAGTTACCAAACGAGAATCCCAAGGGTTAGGTTAGGAAGAGAGAGGGTGGCCATAACAGGTACTGTATACACTCCTGGTGGGGGAGCTAGGAATGGTATCTGACCAGAGGGGTAATGACCAGGTGAGATGGCGTCAAGATGGTTGAGGCCGGGAGGAACCATCCCAAGAGAGTAAAGGGGGTCATGAGTACCAACTAAAGGTGAAGGGCCAAGAGAATAAGGTTCAGAAGGATGATCAGAGGACATCATGAAAATCTGGTAATCAGGGAAACCAAATGGAAGAGATTGAGTGGCCACCTGTCCTTTAGGTGGTTGGATAGCAACAAATCCCTATTGAGGGAAAGGATCCATAAGAATAGTCGGCTGACTAGGTGCAGGACTAGGAGGAACAAAAGGGATGTCTTGCTGTCCTCTCAATGTTGCTTGAGATTCCCATAGTTGTCACATTTGTGGCAGAAGAGGACAATCATGTGTATAATGACCATAAACACCACAACAAGAACAGGGCTTGTTCATATGAAGAGGCCTATCCTACTTGGGTTGAGTAGTGTTAGGAGCATTACATTGATTAGGTCAACGATTACCAGAGGTAGATTGATTTTGATTCCTTTCCTCTTCCTTTTTGAGGTAGGAGGATTAGTCGTGCCTTGATGTGCATACACCTGCCTCGAAGGAGGTGGTGGTTGTTGTTGCGGGGGTTGAGAAGGAAAGGGAGGAGGAGGTGCTAATGCTATAGGAGCTGGAGCACCAGGCTATGGATACAGATAATAAAGAGGTTGGATAGCATTGTGGTAAATAGGAGGTTGGGAAAAAGGAGGAGGCATGCCGTATCCTGGATACATGCTACCAGGAGGGGGAAAAAAGTCGGAGGAGCTGGCTCCTCCTCGAGAGAAAACATAGCCCATGGGAGGTTGAGCATATGGATTAAAGAGAGCTCCAATGATACTATCAGTGGCGTGAGATGCCCCCAGTGCATTGGCACCACCAGGTTTGGGAAGATCAGGTAGGATAGTATAAACATAACCTGATTGAGTGTATATTAGATCATATTTTAACGCAATTTGGAGAAAGGCTTATTTGGTTTGAGGAAATTGCGATGCAATGTCTTTCCCAATAGGCGGCAAGAGATTCCTAAGGAACCAGTCCATGTAGACACGGTCTTCAAAAGTAGGGGCTCGACATAGGCTCCTTCTTCTCTGCCATTCCTGAACATGTTCATTAGGCGGGTCACAGATGATTGATGGAAAGAGGTCAAGAGCTAAGTACCAGTGTCGTAACAAAGGGGAAGCTGGAAATAAGACAAAAAAGCCTGGGCCAGAGTTGCAAAGGTGGTATGAGAGGAAGGGGCCTGATCAACATACCATTTAGAAGCTTCACCTGTGAGCATTCGTTGGAACAACCGAAGATGAACAGAGTCATCGGTAATGGAATTAGATGAACACCACATGTGGAAAGATTGAATATGATTTGAAGGATCTTCTCCAACAAGAACTTAAAACTTTGGGATGTCTGAAGGGAGCTTTGTTGGCATAGCAAGCCACTTAGCGTCATGGTGTACAGGGTCGTTTACCAACTGGTCGAAATCGGGGAGGCTGAGGCCTACCATGAAAGGGATGCAAGGGTGCAGCCGGGGTAGTGTCCGTTGCGATCCCACTAGTGGTATTCCTGGTGGGAGAGCCAGGGTTACCACCAGTGTTAGGTCCCGCACTAGAAATGGTGAAGGTGACAGGAAGAGAACCAAAGGCGAAACAAGAAGGAGAACCCAAAGGACTAGAAGAAGAGTCGGAGTGCGGACTCAGTTGAGGAATAACTCGAATCCTCTACGAAGGAGTAAGTCTCCCTACCGGAAACTAAGGATGAAGGCCAAGAAGTCTCCGGGATGAACGCCTTGGTGGCGCAATGGTGATGACACAAACATGACACAAAGGAAAAAGAGATCAACAAGGGCAAGGAGGTGTAGGATCAACCAATTACAATGTCGACACAAGGGCAGAGAGGTGTAGGATCAATTGATTTCAATTTTTTAGAGTCTTTGCTTGGCGGTGTTAACCAAGCCCTTTTTCACTTAGGTTACGTGTGTAAAAGTGTGTAAATTTTAATTTTTAAACCCAAACATTTGTAGAGAAAAATAAAAAGTGTGTTGTATAGTTGTAAATAAACCTACAAATGTCAGTATATAGGCTTGTAAAAAAGAAAATAAACAGCTAATAATGCACCAATATAAACCCAAGGAGGCGAGTCTCTCAAAAACTAGTCTATAAGTGAGTAAAAAACTAATTTAAACACACTAAAGAAGGCTAATAGATCTAGGGTCAAGAGGGATAGAGATCTAAAAGACAAAATCTTCTAGAAAGTGGTGCAGAAAACAACAATAAATCAGAGGGAAATTGCTGTAAAAAGAGGTAGCGAAAGGCTATCTCCAGGAGGGAAGTGGAGTGCACTCTAAAGGAAAACCAAAAACATCTAGGTGAGGTGATTTGGATGGATAACAGGCCGATCTGAAGTGGATTTGAGGATGAGGTATCAGATCTGAAAAAATGGCTGAAGACTCTGAAATTCCAGACAACCTGCAACAAAAAACACTCTTCCACAAAAAGTGGAGGGTACTGAAGCCCTAGGGGGCTAGGTTCCCATTTATTTGATTGAAACAGAACAAGTATAGGTCCAAAATGGGCAGAGAAGGAAGTCAGACAACCCTGAACAGAGGCTCAACAAAACCCAAAAAAATTTCAAAAAAATCCCAGTAGAAAGTACAAGTCGTAGTTTTTGACTTTTTTTCAGCAGAGGTCACACTTTTTGGGTTGTAAAGTGCACCCTGGAGGTCCAGGTCACAGGTTTTGGGTAGAAAAATGTGACCTGCATTTCCGGCACTCTTGACGGCAGGTTTCAGAGAAATTTGTCATCTCAGCTGCGACTGATGTCTGTCACCTGCGCAATGGGTCTGAAAACACGTGGAAGTTAGAATTTTTATCGTTTTAGGGTTTTATGGGTTAAAAAAAACATCAGGAATAAGCAAAAAAAATGGGCTGAAGAGAAATCCTAGGTTTTGAAGCAGTTGGATATGCAAGGATTAGAAAAACAACAGTGATCGTAATGGTAAACCCGTGTGGAGTCACCAGTTGTTGGTATGAATCTTGATTCGAGGTGTACGAAAAAATATCACTTTAGCTGCGCATAACAAACAACCCTAACAGCAGAAATGACTGCTAATATCTTCAGATCTACAGTTAGATGAAAAATTCTACAAAAATCTAGATCTATGCATTAGAAGACATTAAACAGTAGAAAAATAATATTTACTCCATAGATGCAATAGACAAGACAAGAATATATCCAATGAAATTTTTATTAATGGCACCTGGGAGGAAAACACAAGAGTTTGTTCCTTGTTCTCCTCAATGGGATGGGTTCTTGTAGGTCCTCAGCACTTCAGGTTTATAATTCCTCTCTCTTGATGGTGTAGAAAACCCAGACAAAAATGGAAAAATATGGCTATGATAGTGGATCAATAACCAGACCAAGAGTTGAGATCCAGAGTGATATTTAGGCAACAAAAGGTGACAAATGAATGGGAAAACCCTTCTATTTATAACAAAATATTGAGTTAGTCTAGAGATTTGTGCATAATTAAAATATTATTAACCAAATCTAGATCCAACTTTTATGGAATATTTTATTATATTTGTTGGAGGGAAAAGGAATTTGACTTGAGTCCAATCCCCTTATTTGTAAATAATAAATAAATAAATGATTTATTTATCATTTTAAGGATATGGTTGAGTAATAATCAAACAAATAATGACTTATTTAATTATTTAAGGGTGAATTCGTCATATTTAACAAATGATATTATTCAAATAAGATTTAAACAATTATTCTTTAGAAAATAATAAGATAAATAATGATTTATCTAATTAATTTCCTTGTTTTGAGTTAAATATAACCAGAATTTAACTAATTATTCCTTGAGGAAAATCAAACAAATGTACATTTATTTAATATTTCCTTATGGGGTTTCTTGTTTAGACCATAAACAACTTAATAAAGGTGATTTACTAAGTTATTTTCATAGTGAAAGCAATTTTACTTGGGATAAAATTGGTCTTACATGGTGTACTTGGGTCCATCTAATGATAATAGGTTAGATGACCAAAAAATGGTGTAACATAGAGGGACCCATAAATCCCTTTATTTGAATAAAATGACTTCACCAGTGTGAAATTGGAACATCGCAGTAGTGGAGGGGGCTAAGAGATCATGTGAACAACGTAGTCACGGAGGTGGATATGGACCAAGAGAGCAACAAAATTATGATGTGGGCCCGGGGGTGTGAGGGTTCCACAAGTGTAAGAATTAGGTGAGAGTAGCCATAGAGGGAATTCTGGATTATTATTATTTTCTTTTCGTTTACGACTTAATCACGCTTGATTTGTTTAAGCGAGTTTGCAGTGCTGTTTAGCACACGGTGTCTCCGAGAAGATATCCCAACCTTTTCCTCGAGGGAATTCGAGTGCGCACTTAGGAGAGGAGTCCTTTTATATTGTGAGAATAATTCAGTATTCCTGCATTGGGCCATTTTGCAACCCTCTTGAGCAGTGGAGTCACCTAGTGACTCACACAGTGCAATAGTTGAGAGATCCAAAAGGAGCGTCAGATTCCATAACATTGTCGCTTGGAATCTAGTGAGGGGATGAAACCTTCATTAGTTGAGCTATGGGGGAGTTTTTGCATCATTTTATTTTTTATTTCAAATCATATCACTGCATACCCAAAACTTTTACATTTGCATGCCCTAGGAGGGTGATTTTCCAAGGTCTGCCAATTCAGAAATCATTTCTGGGTGTTTCTAGGTTTTGCGAGTAGAACCCAGTGTCCAAATTTTGACATTTTTTAAGCACTAGAACAACCTCATATACGCACCCCTTTTGAGCCAACAGTTGCACTTCCTGCAGGGGAAATGCAGTGAGGTCTCTAGCAGAGCAATAGTTACGTAGTGTTCTCATTGGGGGAACTTGAGGGTCATTCTATCCATCTCTGTTGGCTTGATTTTTACTATTCTTGAGCACTGTTGTACTTATATTTCACCTCATTAATAAAATGGCTCAATTGTTCTGTCTATTTTTATGGTGTTTACAGTTTATTTCCATGTTGCTTTAGTCTCCAGCATGTTGTGTTTTGTATTACTGTCTTTTCCTATTTGGAATATTACATCATGTAACTAACTAAATTAGTAGACTTAACTATAATGAAGTGCGCTGCCTTACTTAACCTGTCAACCACAACCATAGTGAAATCATGTTGCCTTGATGTCCTCAGCAAGCCTGTAATGATTTCCATGGAAATGACCTCCCATTTCCACTCTGAAATTGGAATCAGTTGCAATAACCCACCTGGATGCTTACACTTTTCGTTTACTTGCTGATAGTCCAAACATATCCCAAAAAACTCATACACCTCTCTCTTCAAGTTTTGATAATGGTGGAATTTCTTAACTAATATCAATGTCTTTTAATATCCCAAGTGACCTAAATACAACTTAACATGAAATTCCATTAAGATAATATTATTTACCTCACTTTCATATACCACATAAATCATGTTCCTGAATCTTGGCAAGCCATATGCTATGAGATGATACTCATAATCCCTATTACCTATACCCCATTTTTGTATCATGTGCTTAAGCTACTGATACCTATCATCTTGTTGTCTTACTTTCAAGATCTTCTCCTGTAAATTGTTACCATAATAAATCACTGTTGCAATGCGATTCACCTGCACTCTCCTAATAAGAGTATTTACAACCTGTTCTCTTTTCCCTTGATGTACCTAATCTCGAAGTCAAAATCACTAAGAGTATCTGACCACCTAGATTTCATGTCATTCAGAATATGTTGGTCAAACAAGTATCTCAACCCATTGTGATCACTCATCAGAATAAACCTCCTACCAAGAAGATAATGCCTCCACATCTTCAAGGCATGGATGATATCAACCAACTCAAGATTTTGCGTCACATAGTTATGCTCATGCTCATTCAAATTCCTTGACTCATAACATATTGTCTATTATTATTGCATCAAGACTCCACCAAGTCCTCCCTTGTAAGAAGTTGTACACACCACGGAATCGTTATCTTGATATGAAATATTCAAGATTAGAGCATTTATAAGAAACTGCTTCAACTTCTCAAAACTAACTTAACATTAATCTATCCATTCAAACTTGTTTCCTTTTATCTACAATGATGTAATAGTATAGGAAATCCATGAGGTATTATTTATAAACCACCTGTAATAACCTACTGATCCCATGAATGATCTAACCTCATCCACATTTTTAGGAGCTTCCCACTCCATGATAGCTCTAATATTTTATGGGTCCATTGCTATACCTACCTTGGAAATAACATGCCCTAAGTAATCTGATTTCGACTTGAAAGAAAATACATTTGCTAATCTTGATATACAATTGATTTTCTGTCAACAATTTGAACACTAATACCAGTTGTTCTTCGTGATATTCCTCATTCTTACAATATATCAATATGTCATCACTAAATGAATAATATCACAAAATTTTCTAGATAAGGAAAGAACACACTATTCATCAAACACATGAGAATAGTTAGAGCATTAGTCAAACCAAAAGGAATGACAACAAACTCATAATTCCAACACCTGGTACAAAATTTGGTTTTGTAGATGGCCTCTTATTTGATGCATACCTAATGATATCTTGATCTCAAGGAAATATTTGAGAACAATGCTGCTCCATTCAACTGATCAAACAAATAATCAATCCATAATGAAGGATGCCTTCTCTTAACTGTCACATTGTTTAACTTCCTATAATAAATACACAACCTAAGGGTAATGTCCTTCTTTTTCACAAACAACACTGGTGTACCCCAAGGAAACGCACTTGGATTAATGTATCCATTATTTTTCATTTCCTTAAGCTGCAACTTCAATTCCACCAACTCTGGAGTGCTCATCCTTTACGATGCCTTAGATGTTGGTGCTGCTCCCGACATCAAATAAATAGAATATTACACTTCCTTATGAGGTGGTAAATATCAAATCCCTGTTGGGAATACATCTTTAAGCTTCTACAAAACCCGATACCTTTTTAAGACTTTAGCATCCTCAACATTCGTCCCTTTGTCTCTAAAATAATGAACTTTAAGCAAGACACATCCTCTCCTACTGCTGCGCTTTGCCTACATAGTTGTAACCATTCTCAATGGCGTAGGCTTCTTCTTACCCTATAATATTCTCCTCTCTCCATCATCATCCATGTTAGAAAATTATATATTACAGATAAATGCAACACATAAAATATGCGGAAAATACAAGCACACTAAACACATAAAACCAGAGAGACACAGATATACGTGGTTCACCCAGTTTGGGCTACGTCCACCCCGAACAGCCAATCCTTCCTTTATATTATCTAGAAAAATGAAGAGACACAACCTACAGTAGATCTAATGTAATATCCTTTGTTCTCTCTCACATTCTCTCTATCAGTTTCTCGCTCTGATAATACACATACAATACACAACTGCAATACAATACCCTCATACAAGCAAGGGGTTGCCTCCAGATTGACTAGAAATTACTATACTTTTACAAGGCAATTTTATTTCTATTTTTAGCTTCAGGGGTGCTGCCCCCGAAACCCCCCACCAGGGGGGGCTCCATAAATTCGCACCGCTTCCCAAGACCCCCTAGGTAGCATTTAATTATGAGCGGCATTTCCGCCCCATTAAGGTACAAGGGTCCAACGCTGTGATACAAAATAAACAAGATAATCAGGCTCCACACCCAACAATCTCCCACTTGGAGACTGATTGTATCAACTCCACCATTGCTTCATTTGCTGGACAATGAATCCACTTTGGACCTAGTTGTTTCTCATCTTCATCATCATAGTTTAAGACCAATTGAAACTAAGCATATTCTCAGTTTCTCCCTCGTTATAACTTTTTTTAGCATATCTGCAGGATTCTGGCTAGTGTGTATCGTTTCCAGCTTCAACTGTCCATCTTCCAATACTGGCAGTATGAAATGGTACTTGAGCTGTATGTGTTTAGTCCTGGAATGAAATGTTGAGTTCTTTACAAGATGAATGGCACTTTGGCTATCACTATATAACATGCCCATATCATGCTTCTTACCCAATTCATCCATAAACCTTTGTAACAAATTCATTTCCTTACTAGCCTCTGTAGCAGCAACATACTATGCTTCTGTTGTTGAAAGTGCAACAACACTTTGGATTTTTGAAACCCAACTAACAACTGTTCCACCTATAGTAAATACATATCTTGTAGTGCTCCTCCTATTATCTTTGTCACCTGCCATATCTGCATCAACATATCCCTGTAGAGCAATGTTTGAACCACCAAATCATAATGCCTGATTTGTGGTACCTCTCAAATATCTGAGAATCCATTTCACTTCCATCCAATGTTCTTTTCCTCGATTGTTCATGTACCTGCTTACAACTCCCACTGCATGTGCAATATCAGGCCTTGTGTAGACCATTGCATACATTAAGCTTCCAACTACTGATGCATATGGAACTTTAGACATATAATCCATTTCTTCTTGGGTCTTGGGGCACATCTCAATAAATTTGAAATGGCTAGCAAAAGTTGTACTAACTGGTTTTTCATTCTTCATATTAAATATTTTCAACACCTTTTGTATGTACTCATTCTGAGAAAGTGTTAATTTGTGATTTTTCCTATCTCTAGTTATTCTCATACCAAGGATTTTTTTTGCAGCTCCCAAATCCTTCATTGTAAATGAATTTCCCAATTTTCTTTTGAGCACATTTATTTCCTACATGTTATAACCTACAACAAGCATGTCATCTACAAGCAATAACAATATAATATAGCTTATGTTGTACCTTAAGAGACAATCCCTTAGCTGTGATAAGGAATCAGTGCTTAATACATTTTATAATTATGTCACAAATTACTTATGTCTCTGTTTTATTAACCCTCAAGTATTTACAATCACACCCTTAAATATCAAATATTATGAATGCTTTGCAATGCTACCATCTATTAATGTTGAATGAAATGACTGGAAGAAAATGTAAGGAGAAGTCCAAACTGATATGTTTTTTTATACAGAAAATACCATTCCAAACTTCGGAAGAAACATGTGGAAGAAATAGTTAAAACAAAGGAGTGCCAATTAAGGTTTTTAACTCTTATACATAGAAGTATGAAGAGACCTGTTGCTCATAACCATGTTTTATTCATAGAAGGAAATACATAATGAAAACTAGAATACATTTCAACATAAACAAATTTCCATAAACTTGCTTACTCATTCATTAATCTTTGAATCTTTGAATACAAAAATATTTGTCCAGGAGGTCTGAAACTTGGAACCTTTCTTCCTCTTGGAAATTACATTAAATAAAATAAAAAGCAGTTTGGAACTACTGTAACCAATTCTAACTACCAAAACTATTTCATGACTTCAAAGGCTGTCTATTACATGCCTTGAAAATTTCTTTTTACAATTACATTGACTTTAGAAAATAACATAAAGTAAATAGCCTAATCTATAGGAATTGTTGATTAAGTGGCTTCTTTTCCTTGATCAACTGATTTGTCTTTCTTTGTTGCTGATCCCTTTGGCAAGTCAATAGTCCAAGTTCTGCACTTTTTCTATATTTCTACCTTCGTCTTGGATGAATGTGTTAGATTGTGATACTCCAATCTAAATGCAGTAATTCGGTCATAAGATTCCATTTCAAAGAAAAGAGTTTTTACCATCCACAAGAGTTGAAAATTTCTTTGCAAGAAGTTAACCATTGTCTCTCCTTTAAGTACCTGAGTCTTCTCATGCCTGTTGTCAATCTTGCTTTTTCATCACCAGTAAATTCTCATAAGAGTTCCATGGTATAAGATTCCCCTCAGCTCTCCAACATGATGGAAAGCCTACCCTTGTCATTTTATCAAAAGATTTATCAAATTCACTTACTACTTCTTTGATTTCTATTAATTTATTTTTTGCAACCTTTCTAAAATTATTCATGATAATCATTTTATTAATTTCCACTGCATACAACATTCTATCCTACATATCATTCTCCTATAATTCCTGATCTGATTTGGAATTGATATAATCAATAAATCTTTTAGCCCAAATTGCTCTGTTAATCCCTTTCTACTTATCAGACATAATCGGTTCTTCACACTCCACAATAAGGATTTTTTATTTTGCAATAATCATTAAGAAGCACCAATTGGACTTCATTTATGAGATGATATCAGTCCAAATGATATACTTAGCTTGTATTAATGACACATTACCTTTCATTCTTTCTTTGAGATTCTTGATCTCAGCTTCAGCATTTCTGAAATCCATTTTGTACTTATCTACTTCGTTCTCTAAGACCTTCATCAATTTTGTAGCAGTCTCCAAATCTGTTTGAGCCTTCTTTCTATCTCTTTCAGCCATCTGCAACTCAGTATTTAATTGAATAATTTTTTCTTGAGGATCTGCAACACCTATAGGAAAAACAAAAGTACAGTTATGATTATCAATGTGATTTTATAAAGAAATTGTAGTCTGCTTCACTTTGGAAATTTCTTCATCCTTCTGCATAAGTTGCTACAACAACTTCTCTTTTTCCTTCTCTACCTCTGCAACCTCTGTAGCCATTGAGTGTTCACCAGTAGGTAACCTCAATTTCTTCCTTAATTTATATATCTCTACTTCAGCACTTTACAAGAATTTCTGCACATCAGTCTTGTCACTAGGGTCTACACCAATCTTAACAATAATCTTCTTCAACTCTTCATTTTGGACTGTTAAGGGTCTTGAATTGGCCTTTTCCAGCTTCAATTGTTTGATAACTTTCCCTAACATGTTTTCAGATTTAACTTCCATTGCATTTGTCTTTGTGAGATCATTAACAATCAATTTCCCGGTCTGCATATGCAAATTCATTTTGTCCATTAGTGGAATATTTTTAACATCCATAGTCACATTTACAGTATTAAAACTATTTGAGGACCCAATTGAAATTCCTGTGGGATGTGACAGAGCAATCCTAAATTGATCTTTTTCAAGATCCATAAAAGTCAATAGCCTTGTCTGATCAGTAGTAACCTGATGTTCTACTTGGGCCTCCATACTGGCCTTCATTCTCTAATTTCTCTCTTCAATTTGAGAAAACACCACTTTGATTAAGGGTACCTGTTCATGAGAGGATTCATGACCTCCAGGGGAAGAGGGAACATTCTACTCTTCACCCAAATGAAAGGAAAAACTAGGTGAATTAGAAGAATGATCCTCAGCAAATTTTGTCCTTTTCTCACCTCTTGGTGCCTCATCATCCAATTCAATAACAACTTCTTTACCTCTTTTATTTCTTTTTTCAATTATAACAGGAGTTTGAATGCTTGTATTTACTGAACTTATTTCACCTTTGTTTGCTACCTTTTCCTTCTCAGGTCTACTTTCATGAATGAAAGCAGAGTATCCATTCTTAATTCTTCTCTGTGAATTTATACCATGGGGATCATAAGCCCATTTTTCTCCTAGTAGCATGTGTGTTTCCTCCAACAATTTTTTACTTCCTGAAACGCCTCCCTCATATTAACTATGAAAGGTCCCACACTCATAGGAAATTTATACATATGATCTTTCTTCATAGGGACAAAGTGCACCTAATCAACATTCAAGCTTTGTATAATAAATTATAAGGCGAAAAGCCTCATTGGTAAAAACGTTGGGAGCCTGTAAGGTTCAACATTTTCTCCATTCAACCTTATTTCTGAATATTATTCAGATACAAACCAATCCCCAAATTTACAGCTAGTTCTTAAATGTAGAAACTCCTGGGCTTTGGGTAAAAAACAAGGGGGATGAACTCCATTCAATATTTTATATGCAATGGGCATTTACTGACTAGAAAAATCAAATAAACCCTCTTCATTTTTCTCCCTTCTGATTATATATATCCAAAATACAACTGACTTCCTTTTCTTGTTTACATCCATTATATTTAGACCTAACTACATGAATTCTTCAACATTTTGGTATAAAAATAAGTAGACAATCAGTGAAGGAAATTTAAGAGAACTTGTCAGTGAAAGACTCGTCAACTACGAATTGACTGCTTCTTACCAAAAGGATGGAATATCTAGGACCATTCCTGCTTCATCATCATGGTGAAAATTCCTAGGACTGACTTGTCCACTGTAATGCCATCTTATTTGCCCAAGATTTTAGCAATACTGCTTAAAACAGGTCGAGTGTCTTCGTTGAAAACTCCCATAGTAAATTCTCCACATTATGGTTGAAACTACTTCATATTTGGCTTCAAATGGAACATAAACTGATTGAATTCTTCTCCTGCAAGGCTTTCATAGTAATTAACCAGTGAATCTTCTGAAAATTGAACTGATTATTCGGCTTCAGGAAAACACAAGGCTTGGTGAATTAATTGGGTAGACATCTATAGAACATTTTCCCCTTGGGAATTCATCACAAAACATTTCGCAGGATACGATGCAGAAACCAACCAATAGATAAACTCTAGGAATAAATGTGTCTTCGGGATGCATGCGGAAAGGATCCCGGATTCTTTCATGGCTGAATAGACAGGGGAATTATCATTTTTCAATACAACTTGTTGATAGAATGGAAGATGAATTACTGTAGACGCGGTATCTTGAATGTCTCTCTCATTATCCATGAGAGGAATGTGGCTAGATGAACCAGACAAAGAAGACCTTTTAGCCATGATTAGAAAAGGTGCTGAAGGAATACTCTTGCAAGGTGACTAAAATAGAAAGGTGACAGGAGGAAGCAATAGGTCAAAATGTGAAAAACTACAAAGTATTTTGAAAACGAAATGAAAAACACCCCTAAATAGGTGGTGCGGCTTTTGTGTTAAATGCCTACACAATGTGTCACTTAACTGTTGGACTGATTTTGACACGAAAAATAGTTGTTCTCCATTCAGCATATGACGTCACTGCGGGGGGTCTCGAGTTACAGCTGAAAACTTTGGCTGGTGCCCTCGTAGTTGATATCCACCGTTGATCTTCATCACCTCTGCAGTCAACCTAGTCAACTGTGAAGGCACCCTTTCTGTTAACTCTCGCACTATTAGTGCCCGCGGGTTGGGTCATCTGGTTTATATTTTTAATATTGGCACTCTCCACCAGTTAAATTAATCGACCTTTAATCTTCGGATATAAAACCCACTAGTATAAACTTTAAAACAATTAAACTTTAATACATCAGAAAAAACATTTCCTGTTTATGCCAAAGTATAAGACTATAATACTTTAACATATTTTCTTTTATTTCAATTTCAGATTTGTTTTTTGTATTTTTAATATAAAATTAAAAGGATATGCAGATGATCCACAACATCTGGCTCCACCCGGGGATAGTGTTTTTTTCCACGAAACACTAAGAACCTGTAGATCAGTGCCTTCACTTCAGGCATGGAGTCAAAAATTTCTTGATGAGAAATATACAATGATAGAAAACCAGATATGTCCAATGATGAAATAGTTGCTTCTAGTGCTGGAAATAGTGTTTCAAATACTGCCCATTAACAGGCAGTTCTACTGCTTCTCCGTCAAGACTCTCCAACATGAAAGTGTTATTTGCTCTGGATTCAATGATTTTATATGGACAATACCATAAAGGATCAAATTTGCCATGCTTCCCTTTATCCTCTTTTCTTGTATCCCATCTCAGTACCAAATCTCCATTTTGAAACATGATTTCTCTTGCTTTCCTATAAAAAATGGACTTCATTTTCTCCTAATAAGTGACCAAATTGTCCCTAACCTTATTTCTGCTTTCACTTAATTCCATCACTTTATTCATTCTTCTAATCAAGGCATTAGGTTCCTCTTGAGCATCTTGAAGGAAAGATATTACTGGCCTTACTAACTGAGTGGGAAACAATGCATGGGTACCATATACTAATTCATAAGGTGACTTACCAGTGGATCTCCTAGTAGTCATCCTCACTGCCCATAAAGCAAAGACAAGCTTTGAATCCCAATTCTTCTAGTTCTCATTTATTGTCTTCTTCAAGATTTTCACCAACGTTTTATTAGAGGATTCTCCTAATCCATTTCCTTGAGGGTGATATGCTGTGGAGTGGGACAATATCACATTATACGTTTTATAGAAGTTTATAAACATGACTGAGTTGAAAACTTGAGCATTGTCTGTCACAATCTTCATTGCACATCCAAATCTGCTAAAAATATTTTCTTCCAAAAATTTCACTACAACCAAATCATTTGCTCTTCTGGAAGGGACTGCCTCTACCCATTTTGTAAAATAATCTGTTGCAGTCAAAATCCATTTAAATTTCCCACTTGATGGTGGATTGATTTACCCAATGAAATCCAATCCCCATTGTCTGAAATGTTCTTCAACAAAAACAGGGAGAAGAAGTAAAGGAGCTAACCTTTTCTTTTTTGGAAACAACTGGCATTTTTGACAACTTCTAACAATCCTGTATACATCCGCAAATAAAGAGGACCAATAAAAACATGATTTAAGAATATTATGAGCAGTTACTTTCCAAATGTAATGACCTCCACATAATCACTCATGATACTCTTTAATCATGATCCGAATGGAAAATGGCATCAACCCATGGTATTCATCTACCCAAGTTATCCATCCACCCATTGAATTTACCCATGGTATTTTAAATGGCATCCACTCATGGTATTCATCCACCCATGATATTTATTCACCCATGGTATTGTAAGTGACCCATGGTATGTATCCACCCATGTTATTCATCCACACATGGGATTTAACCATGGTATTGTAACTGGTATCTACTCATGGTATTGGCCTATGGTATCTACACATGGTATTGTAACTCAAAAAACACTATAAATAACAAGCCTCAAGTTTGTGAAAGGACAGATTTTCTGCCACAATGTAGCTTCCTCAGATATTCTCTATTTTAATAAAACAAGTTTCTTTGTGGTTTTATGTTCTTTATGTTCTCTCTTTATTTTTTCTCATTAATATCAAAGAACTGAAATTTCCTTACAGACAGAATGGAAATAAAAATATCCAGGGCACTGGTAGTTATCTCTGAGAAGATATGTGGTGGCTACAGGCCTGTGAATTGAGTTACAATGAGGCTCGAGGGCCTATTTATTATTTAGAAACAATGGGAAATCCTAAACATCCAAAACCCTAACCCTAGGAGATGAAGTACTATGGGCCTCATTTGGGTAAATTGGTGTTTCGACTTCCCAGGGGCGTAACTTTGGCATACGATCTCTGTTTGACGCGTACCATACCTCGCTACAAAGATATATCCAAGGACTACAAATTTTGAATGAGCAACATCAGTCCATGAACTCATGTTGCTCTCCATTTTCCCAAAAAATGTCGTTTAGGGCCTCAAAACGGCTCCGGAAGTTCAGGACCCGAAAAACTACTAAAAATAGTAAGTTGTGCGGAAACTGAAAAAATGAAAGAGACAATGGTGGGGCCCTAAGTGGAATAGGTAAGTGACCACCAATATCCAGCTAGATCATTCCTCCCCCCTTAGGAATTAATGGTCCCCATTGCGTTAAGTTCCTCCATGAGATGAGGAAATTTTTGCTGAACTTGGTCCCTGGTGAACCACTTTCCTTGGTGCAGGAGTTGGCCAGCTTTGACAACCCGATCAGTTGGATCTTCTATTGGCGAGTGTTCTTGATTTTCATGTCCATGATACAATCTGTGGTGGCCTGTTCCATGCAGTCTGGGTTTAACTCTGTTGGTGTGAGTAGTTTTGTAAACTTCGAGGTGTCCAGTAGAGGTGGGAAGTAAGGACGAAGGCGATCCACATTGAAGACTGGGTGCAGACCAAGGAATGGTGGAATACTGAGCTCAAAGGCATTTTTCCCTATAGCCTTGGTGATAGTGTATGGCCCATATCGAAGTGGTCGAAGCTTGCGGTGGGGTCTGGTGAGGCGCTCCTTCTGCAAATGTAGCCATACTTTGTCACCCACCTAGAAGTTGTGTGGCACCCAGTGTTGATCATGGCATTTCTTGTACCTCGCATTGGCTCTGTCCAATATATCATGAACCTATTGGCGGATGTGTTGAATGCACTTGATGAAGCTACTTGCTTTTTCAACTTCAGACTGGACATGAGCTGAATCGGCTAGAGTAGCTGCAAATGGCATGGCTACGTCAATGGGACATAGTGGCTGGAATCCCAAGACCACCTGAAAGGGTCTATGGCCAATTGAACTGTGGAGAGCCTGGTTATAACTATGTTTTACATAGGGAGGCTCTCGTCCCATGTGCGGGGATGCTTTGAATTGTACATGCGCAGAATGTGTACAATCATTCTATTGACGACCTCTGTCTGGCCATCTGTTTGGGGATGGAAAGCTGTGGACTTGGTGTGCTTTGTGTCCAAAATTGACTAGAGACTGGACCAAAATGTGCTGAGGAACCTGCTATCTCGATCTGATATGATAGACTATGGGATCCCAAAGTGCACCCACACTCATTCAAAGAAGAGTTTAGCAGTGGCTTCTGCTGTGATATTCTTCTTATAGGCTGCCATAATGGCCATCTTCGAGAATCTGTCAACGACCATGAAAACATAGTCATTTCCATTCTTAGTAGAAGGCAGACACGACATGTAATCCATGGAGATGGATTCCCAAGGTCGACTAGGGGTAGGTAGTGGAGTATATAGGTCTTGCTTCTTGATGTTCGGTTTGGCAATGGCACAAGCAGTGCAGGATCTAATGTGCTTCTCGACCTCCTTTCGAAGGTTCGGCCAATAGAAATACTTCTGCAGTATTGCTACTGTTTTCTCGACCCCGAAATGCCCAGCGACTCGACTGTAGTGTGCTTCCCATATCATCTTGGCACGCTCGCTTGAAGGAACACAAAGGTGTCCCATGTGACATAAAAGTGCATCTTGGAGGTGAAAATTTGGAACTTGCGTACTCCCCAAGAGTGCCTTGTAAGTGTGGCCGAATTCTGGGTCACTCTCATAGAGAAGCGCTAATCGTAAGTCTCTAAGTCTTAAGAGTTGAGCACTTTGGTGAGCGCTACACTATCTATGGTCACCGAGGGCACCGCAACATTATTGGTGCTACCCTTCTTGTACTTGATGTTCAAATGAAACTGTTGCAGATATGTGGACCACTTCTAATGGCGATCATTCTGCAACTTCCCTTGTGTCTGTATGAACTGCAGGGGCCGATGGTCTGTGTGGATGATTGTTTCCTTCCCCAAAATGTAATGCTTCCATTATCGACAAGCTTGCACAATGGAATACATTTCTTTTTCATAAGTGGGATACTTGCGAACTGTGTCAGACAATGTCTCACTGTGATATGCCATTGGATGTCCTTGTTGAGTAAGAACTTCCCCAATAGCATAGTCAGAGGCATCTGTCTCGATCTCAAATAGCTGTTGCAAGTATGGTAATGTGAGCACTGGGGCAGAACAGAGGCGATTTTTCATTTTTGTGAATGCCTTCTGCTGAGGTTCCGACCAAAATAATTTTTCTCTAACTCTTCCCTTGGTGACTTGACTCAAGGGCCAAGTGATATGAGAGAATCAAAACACGAATATACGGTAGAAATTAGCAAGACCCAGAAAGCTGCAAAGCTCTATTATAGTGGTTGGGGCTGGCCAATCCCGAATTACTTGGCTCTTGGCTGGATCCACACGCACCCCCCTTTCATCAATAATGTATCCCAGATATTGAACCTGGGTCATGCCAAATGTCCACTTCTCCAAATTTGCATACAACTTGTGTTGCCACAGTGTTTGGAGGACTTGTCGGATGTGGTGAAGGTGCTATTCCCAAGCCTAGCTAGAGATCAGAATGTCATCCAAGTACACCACTAAAAATGAGTTGGTGAATGGCCGCAAGATGTGAATGATCCAAATGGAAAATGGCATCAACCCATGGTATTCATCTACCCATGTTATCCATCCACCCATGGAATTTACCCATGGTATTGTAAATGGCATCAACTCATGGTATTCATCCACCCATGATATTTATTCGCCCATGGTATTGTAAGTGACCCATGGTATGTATCCACCCATGGTATTCATCCACACATGGGATTTACCCATGGTATTGTGCTATAGGGTAAACTGCTTGGGTGGTTGATTTTCGTATATCCCTCTCAGGGCTTTCTGGTGCCCGAGGCAGACAGTAAGATTAGCTATGCTGTTCACAAATATGGCATGAGTATGTTCATATTAGCTTGAAATAACTTGAAGGAATACAATAGATAATTACCTCTTTGATGCTCTTGGAATCCCTTGGAGAGCGCTGTGCAGCAAAGTAAGAGTCCTTCTTCGCCGACTCCAAATCTGAGACCTGCAATCAGTCAAAGCACCCGTGTAATTTCTAATATAACAAGTATCCTGTCAATTAAATCAATATACTACAAACATCTAGATTATACACATCTGAGCCATTCATATCATACTAAGTAAATATTGAAACAAAAATAATAACATTAAGCATTGAATGGACAAAACAAACACAATTCTATTGATTTTGAAAGAAGGAGGATTACAACCATCGGTTGTACCAAGCCCTCCTCAGTCTCCCAATCTCTTTTCTCTCTCTAGTGAAGAAGTCCAAGTCAAAAAGCTCTCTATGAGCCTCTTTGACTCTTGGCCTTCACAATGTCACACTATTCTCTATTCCACAAGTATACAAGAACCTTGAGCAATCCTTTGACCTTCAATTAAGAGCCTTCAGCTCCTTCTTATAGGAGAGGGAGAAGGCCATTGTTGCCCTTCTCTTTCCACTAGTTTGGAATGGAAAAGGCTTAGATGTTTCCTTGATCTCCATGCTTTTGCCTCTCTCGGAGTTCAGTCTTCCATGGCAATGACCAATAATGAACTGGTGCTTCTGCAGTTTCCTTTGTGAACTGACTCCTTTGTGAGGGAAATTCAGAGATTCAAATCTTTCTCCGCGCTCTTTTCCCATTTCAAACTTAAAACATGGGTAAAACGTCCCTCCAGTGTAAACAGAGCGTTGCCCTAGCCACTAACGTGGCCAATGTATTGCTTGCCTGCGTTATAACGCTCTTGTTCTATTCTATATATGCGTTACCCTGGCAGAATTAGGTTTAATTTAGGTCTTTGTACTTCTTCCATATTTGTCTTCCCCTCTGAGCTGATGAGGAGGTATTTTGACCTGTAACAGATGCCCCCTAAAGTGTGAGGTCAGAGACGAAGACGATGGCCAAAATACTTTATAATTTTTAGAGATAGAGAGAGATTGAAAGACTGAGGAAAACCTGAAATAACAACATATGTCAGAAAATATAGTATTTGCCTAGAGTCGGGCATGTCCCATGCTCAGTAGCTTAAACAACATGATTTCTCTAGAATAGAGATATGAAGAATATGTCCACCAATAGGCACAATGTGGAAGTGTCTGTCATAATAGGATCAGGCTGAAGAAGCTGTCTCCATAAACAATATCGCAGCTTGGGGAAGGGAGCACAAATTTAATGGTGTAGCCTTTTGCCCCAAGGTCTTGACCGCCGATTCACTTAAACTGCATATTTCTCAACATGTGAATGAGGGAGTTTTCGTCGAACATGTGAGAAATCATCTGATTACCAGTCAATAATGAAAACTATTAACAGACGCGAAGGTGGCCACCGATAATGATGATGGTCCCTAAGATGCCCAGTACAATCTAGCGAGTGTGAATAAAAGGAGTTGAAGTCGAACAATCGTAGAATCATTCGACCAAGAGCCAATGATGAAGACCCTTGATCAAACACAAGACTACCTGCCACTGATGTCTGCAAGTATCTGGGTACTGATGGGTTTCTGGATCAACTTCCTAGATAAGGCGTTGAAGTCGATAGGAAGTGATCTGTTGAAAGGTAGGCACTGAGGCGTCCTACATCAGTCAACACGAAATGGAAACCAACTGATTTTGTTTATGATTTGAGATAAGGAAGAGTAAATGGGAACGTCAGACGACAAATAATTTATGGCATAATGAACGGTTTGGTTGATAACAGGAGCAGTAGATAGCGAGATCTGCTTGAACAATAGAAGGCACTCTAGCAGGGTACTAGGCAGCTGAAGCGTTTTTGAACACCAAAGAGTGTGTTAGGATGTTACCGGTGTTAGGTGGACACCGGGAAATGAAGGATAATTATAGTGGTAGTTCGGCTAATCGAAAAGAGTTTTCAAAAGCATGTTCAAGAATTTGCTGCCAAATCGACTCTCAAAGAAATGTAACAGAGGTAGTATCCATTTATCAAATTTTTCCCCGTCCGATTTTAAACGCCTGTGACGTAGAATCCTGAATTTTTCATGTTTAGAGAGTCTCGAAAGAAAAATGTCAAGAAAGGCAAATCCGTGCCTCATCCACTGATTTAACGAGTCCAGATGAGCAAACTCGGTGAATTTTTCATGTTTAGAGAGTTTGAAAAATGTCATAAAAGACAACTCCATGTCCTGTCTGATTAGGTTTAATGAGTCCAGACGAGTAAACTCGGTGAATTTTTCATGTTTAGAGAGTCTAAAAAATGTCGTAAAAGATGACTCCATTGGGGTACCTTTGTCATGTCTTGATAACCGGGCACAGCAAAGGGGTAATAGTAAGCCCGAAACAGTTCATTTTCCGTAAGTTAGTCCATGGAATCCGGAAAAGTGAGAAATCGATGTTCAATGGACGTCTACCTCATTTTGTTATGAGTACGAGGAGACGAAGTAAACTCAATATTCTTTGTGAAATTTTAACGAGTCCAACAAAGAAAACTCGGTACCTCCGTGAAATTTTAACGAGTTGCGCGAAGAAAACTCGATTTACTTTTTCTGTTTAAAGAGCTTTGAAAAAGAGGAAAAGAATGGCTCCTTGTTCTCTGTCTCAATAGTTTAACGAGTCTGACAAAGGTGACTCGGGATTTTTTCGGTTTTATGAGCGAGAAAAAGATTCCTAAAAAGAATGCTCAGTACTTCTCCATAGTTTTAACGAGCCTGAAGAAGAAAACTCTAGGTTTTTCGGATTAACGAGCAAGAAAAGACCAAAAAGAATGCTCGATGCCAACTTCGTGTAAGTTTAACGAGCCCGAAGAAGAGAACTCGAGGTTTTTCGGATTAACGAGCAAGAAAAATACCATAAAAAGAATGCTCGATAAAACATGAGTATGTCTGCACATAAATCTTGATCCCTTATTAGAATTATCAGTACCAAATCTCGAGAGTTGCGACATGTGTACAGCGAGGAATCACGACTTTTCCGACTGACTTAAGAGAGTCATGCCCCAGAATTTGCTATAAGAAGGTCAGAAGACATTCATTTTCACTGTTTTGAGTGCTGTGAAGAAGCTCTGGAGTGGAAAAGGGGTGAAAATTTCAGCTGACGATTACGGTCAATTCGGGCAACAGACTTCTATTCTGCGAGATCCAGGTAAGAGCTAGAACCTCCTGTTATCATTTAATTGCCAATTTTTTATTTTTTGCTGGTTCAAAATTAGGAAATTTTGAGGCCCTAGAAAAATATTTGCGCCTAATGCGGGTCAGGAGTATAACAGACGTGTTGAACGCATAACCCGTGAAGGAAGTGTGCGTTAGAACGCTCTGTTTTGTATTAGTGCCCGCGTTAGGCACAAAATGCTTTCTAATTATTCAATTTTTCCATTTTTGAAGTGGTCCAGGAAAATTTTAATCAGTTGGAAATGTTGCATTTGCAGGTGTTCAGCTGTTAATCATGAGTATCTGGCGAGAGAGAGAGCATTAGTGGGAAGAACGAGAGATGGTGACAGATGCGGCAAGTTTAATGGCTCTCCGGAGGTTCGGATTGCTTAAGTATGCCCGTTTAGAACTGATGAGGGGTCAAGAGGACCTCCTGAGGTGGCTGATCCAGCAGTGGGACGAACGACATCATGTCTTTCGGATTGGTGGCAACGAGCTCGCCATCAAAAAAGATGATGTTTACTTTTTTACCGGCTTGTCATGTCATGGGGCGAGGCCCAATTTAATGAGGTCCAGAGCTGACCCTCATTCCACTACTGATTTGATCCATGCGCACTGCATACGTGGCACCCAGGCTGTGAGTAATCGGATACCTATTGCACAGGTGACTTTGAGACCCTTGCGGTCTATTCTATGGATGATTTTTCGCTTGGCAGGTGCCAAGAGTCAGCATGTGGCGACCAAGGCTCAAATGCTCCTAGCTTTGGATTGTATGCAGCCTCAGGTTTTCGACTAGTGTGACGGTGTGGTTCGTCGGGTCCGAGTAGAGCTTACTGCATGTAAGACCCGTACTCAAAGAGAGTTTGGGTATGGAACACTGATTGTTTCTTTCATACTGGAGTGGATACCACTGATGAGGCCCAGGATCTCTACAGCGCCATTGGGTCCATGCGAGCCGAGGCAGGCTCGGTGGGCCACTTTGCTTCCACGGACTGGAGAGGGTCCCGTCCGTCACTGTTTTGATGAGGGATTTTTTGATTGGCTGGACTCTCAGATCATCATGATTGAGGATTATCCCTATGCAGGGATGAACTTCACAGGCGATCCCGAGTTAGTCTTGCCCCCTGGCACCCAGTGGGGGCCCAATGGTAAGAAAAAATGATCAGTGCTTTTCAAAGAAGTTTTTTTGTTTTTTAGCTTTTGAATGTTTATGTAAAAAAAATTTTGTTTAGAAAGGGGTGAAAATTTAGTTTTGACATGAAAATTTTGCTTGCTTGACACAGATGTGGCACCTGTCCGTCCAGCTGGGGCACCTCGCTATGCACGGCGAGGATTGCAGCTACCCGGGGCTGGCGCACCTGTAGAGGATGCGAAAGCCGGCGACGATGATGATACCCAAATTTTACATGAACTCTCCAGGAACCTGGAGGGTCTGAGTATGGGTATACCGCCGCTTCCTATGTGGGAGGTTCCAGTTCGTCTGCAGCGGCATACTGTGGGTGTGCCGGAGAGATACCTGGTTCCTCTGAGGAGGATAGCTAGAGCAGTTGTATGCTATTATGAGCATCAGGCTTAGCTGGTGGAGTAGATGTATTAGTGTCAGAGCATGGCTTAGTGTAGCCAAATTTTGTAAAACACCCCAAGTTTTGGGAGATTTTTTCTTTTTGATGTTTACTATGTACTAGAAATGACATATGTATATATATATATATATATATATATATATATATATATATATATATATTTGGTGATTTTGTGTTTTTAAATTTTTATGCATTTTTTGATGGGATAAAAATATACGTACTCATGAGTAAATCTTTTACAATAAATGCGACAAATGCCAATCTAACACATAATTTTCCAAAGAATCGGCTAATGCATTAAATTCTCTAGGAACGTGCTCAAATGTGATTGTTTGAAATTGACATTCTAAAAGTCGCACTCGTAAAAAATAACGTAACAACACAGGGTGGCAGACACGGTAATGATTGTTTAACTACATAATGATGAGTTGGGAATCTAACCTCACCACTAAATCGGAGATGTCACGAGATGCTGCTTCCGTGAGGAGTTGGATCACTGACATGTACTCGGAAACATTGTTGGTGGCGTTACCTAGGAAGATCCCCCCGGAACCAAGAAGGTTCGACTCAGGAGTATAGAGAACCCAAGCAGATGAAGCAATGTGTCTAGTGTGAGTACTAGCACCGTCTGCATACCCAACTTATGATAACGAATGTGATGACATCTGTGCGAAAGAAAAATATTACATGAGAAAAACACCTTAAACCAAACAAATAATCCAGAAGCATCAAAAATAAAAATAGGCAAAACTTATATACATAAAATTACAAAGCATATGCCTAGTGCGAAACTAGGAAAAATACTTCTTCAAATAGAGCCCGTTGCGGGGCTCCTAGAGTGGAATTCCATTACAGTCCTGTAGTTCGTAAGCTCCTTTTGAGAGGGCTTTAGTAACGATGTAAGGACCGAGCCACAATGGTTGGAGTTTTTCTGCCCCCAAGAGGTCGTGTTTTTGATCATAAAGTAGAACAAGATCGCCCTCTTGGAAAGAACGAGGCTTGACAGATTTTTCGTATTGAGCTTTGACTCGGCGCTGGTGAGCTTCGAGTGCTAATGTAGCATCTCGACGAGTTTCGTCCAAATGATCGAGCGAGAGAAAGCACTCTTCTGTGGCGGTGGTGCCAGGCAGGAGCTCAATGGCAAGTTTGAGTGATGGGATTTCGCACTCGATTGGAAGTACTGCCTCCAGGCCGAAAGCAAGTTGGAAAGGTGTGAAGCCTGTGGCAGTTTTAACTGATGTTCGGTATGCCCATAACGTAGAATATAACTTCCGATGCCATGTGGTTTTATGGTTTCCGACCAATCGACGAATCATGGTTTTGAGGACGCCATTTACGGCTTCTACTTGACCATTAGCTTGAGGATAATAAGACGAAGATTGATCTTGTCGGAAACCTAGCATGGATGTTAATTTGGTCATCATATGATTTTGAAAATGAGATCCATGATCTGTGAAAATCGATAGGGGTACGCCGAACCGACAGATAACCTGATTAAACAGGAAGAGAGCGGCGGTTTTTCCATCGGCCTTAAAAGTGGGAAGGGCTTCAGCCCATTTCGTAAAATAATCGACCGCAACCACGATGTAGTTGTGTCAGTTTTCCGAAGCGGGATTGTAGGTGACGAAGTCAATTCCCCATTTAGCGAAAGGACCGACGGAGATAACCGGGTGAAGGGGGGCAGGATGTGCGCGCATTTTCTTTGTGAAAATTTGACATGGATGGCATTTTTGGACTGCTGCAATGCAATATTTAAACAAAGTGGGCCACCAGTAACCAGCGCGCAAGATTTTTTGGGCAGTAGCTATGCCCGAAAGATGACCACCACATGCCCCTACATGGCAGTCATTCAAAACGCGTTCTGCCTCATCGATAGTGAGACAACGTCGGAGAATAGTATCAACACCACGACGATATAGTGTATCGTTTAGCACGAGGTAGTGCTTTGCTTGGTGGCGGATACGACGACGGTCATCAGACGTGAGAGCTGGGAGGAAGTGTTGAGTTTGTAGGTAGACTAAGATGTCTCCATACTAGGGGTCCGAAGAGTCGACCAAGTAGACAGATTCATCAGGGAATGGATCATGAGCTACCTCTGCCGGGTCGATTCTGGGAAGGTCCGATAGTAATTCGGCGAAGACCAGGGATTTCTTTTCTTTGGCAGCTGTGAACACCAAATCAAATTGTTGGAGAATGACGATCCATTTGGAGTATTTCCCTCCAATAATTTGTCTAGACAAGATATGTCGCATGGGATTCTCCAAAGCAATCACCGTGGTCTGTCGCAGCAATATATAGTGTCGGAGCCAGGTGACGGCGAAAACTACCGCTAGAGAGAGTTTATCCACACGTGAATAACGTAATTCAGGTCCAATGAGACCTTTAGATAAATAGTAAGTCACATGTTCGCTGTCATCATCGTGTACTTGAACCAAAACCATTCCAAGTGAGGATGGTGATGCTGCCAGATAAAGGAGAAAGTCGCGTGAATAATCGGGGGCACTAAGGAGTGGGGCTGAAACAAGTGCATGTTTTAAAGCATCAAATGACCGTTGAGCTTGGTCATCCCACAAGTATAGTGTTCCTTTCTTCAATAATCGCATGAATCCTTTCATCATCTCAGCATAGTTAACGATGAAACGACGCAAAAAGTTTGCCTTCCCCTGCAAGCTTTGGAGTTGAAGGATGGATTGTGGTGCCGGCAATTCAATAATTGCTTTTACCTTATCGGGATCAACCCTAATCCCGTGCTTGGAAACAATGAACCCTAACAATCGTCTGGACTCGACCATAAATACGCATTTATGATGATTCAAGCGTATATTGTAGAACCTGCACCTAGCAAAAATTTCTCTTAAATGAGCTAGGTGGTCTCGTCGCTTCTTGGAATGAGCCGGGGGGTCATCCAAGTACGCCTGTACAATATGTCGAATGTCATGAAAAGAATAGTCCATAGCCCGCTGAAAAGTTGCTCCAACATTCTTCAGGCCGAATGGGAGCTTTTTATACGCAAAGATGCCCCAAGGACAGATGAAAGCAGTTTTATGCTGGTCGTCTTTTTTTATGGCAATCTGGTTGTATCCCGAGAATCCATCCATGAAGGAAAAAGATTCGCATCCGGCACAATTGTCGAGAATTTGATCAATGAATGGCGTAGGATACTTGTCTTTGGGACAAGCGGTGTTTAGATCGTGATAATCGACGCAAACTCGAATAGTGCCTTGTTTTTTATCAACGGGAACCAGATTGGAAACCCATTCAGTTAAGGGAACGGGGTAAATGAAGCCAGCGTTTAAAAGTTTTTCTACTTCGACCTTGATGGCAGCTGCTTTGCGTGGGTGGACAGGTCTGAGTCGTTGCCGGATAGGTTTAGCACTGTCATAAGTCTTGATTTCGTGCTCGACAATAGAAGTATCTATGCCGGGCATTTCGTCATAAGACCAAGCAAAGACATCGCAGAATTCTTTAAAAAGAGATGTGAAGGACGCAATTTCCTCAGGATTGCAGTCGGCTCCAATCTGAATATTTTCCACGATACCCATTGTGACCGAGATATCAGTGAGCAGTGTCTTGGAAATATTACCCATGTTCCCTTCTGAATCGATAGTGTGGACAGTCGTATAAGAGGAGGGAACTATCTCAGGTTGGTCACAAGACGGGATTTCAGTTTTTATCGCCTCCGAATCAATCGTCGAAGCGCGATGGTGGAACTCTCCCCAAGGTCGTTCTTCTAATGACATGATCTCTCGAATAGCTTCATTTGTAGGCTAGACTTCATTGAGGAGATCCTTAGAGAGAACTGTTATGGGAGAGGGGGTTGTACCTGTGGTCGAAACCATATCAGTGGAGGGTTCAGATGCGGTTTGGATGGCTTGGTAAGCCAACTCAACCAGCGAAAGTGGCATCTGATCTCCATAGGAATCAATATCTGAAGGTGCCGGGATGATCCATGGGTCGATAGAGCCATCCGAAGAGGTGGATATCATTGCAACTGTGTTTGGGATCTGCGGCGGCGGTAGAGGAAAACAACCCAGTAGGGAAGATGCCTTCAGAAGACCGGTACCGATACTGACGTAAGAGTCAGTGACACCTCCTATTAGGGGTACAGTGCTACTTGGTAAAGTGGCATAATCAGGGGTGCAGAAGGATAGCTGATCGACCGTGACTATTTTCCCATCCAATGGAAATAGGATGAGTCGGAAGACCGAAGACACGATGGCGGTCATAGCATAAGACCAACTACGACCGAGCAATAGATTATAGTCGAGATGACGCTCTACGACTTCAACGTCCACGTTTACCGTTTTCCCACTCAGAGTGATGGGAAAGCTAGCAAGGTATCCTTTTGGTAGGAAAGTGTGGCCATCGAAAGCTTTGAGGGAATTCGATGGCGGGGTTAGAGTAGGAGAACCTAAATGGAGCCAGCAAGCTTGTGACATAACGCAAGTCGAAGCTCATTCGTCTATGACAGTGCGATGGATTGGTCTCCCTTTCGACACAACCTGCACCTGGAATGCGAGTTGATGTGAGAGGTGAGGTTTAGCCTTTTCCATATCAAATATTGCTAGCATGGAATCCTGGGGATCTATTCCACCAATGGCCGAAAGCAAGGCTTTCCTTTGTGTTGGACAGGTTTGTAATACTTCAAGAGCAGACATAGCTGACGGTGCCTGCACCAAATCTTCTACAATATTGTAGTTTTGGGCTGCACGTGCAGAGGTATTATGAGTCGTGCGTCTAAGTGTCCCTTTGGGGGGACGAATTACAGGTTCAACAGTAGGCCTTTCGATATGTAAATCGTTGGGCGGCGGCGGATTGGAACTAGTTCCAGGTTCCTGAGCATCTATGGTAGGATTTCCATAAAGCTTGGCGCGAGTTTGAAGGTCAACACTCTCGATGCCATAAATGGCAGATGGTCCTTCGCCGGAAGGACATGAACCACCATTGCCCCGTTGATGGGGTTGTGGCAGGTTGTCAACCATATGTTGATGTTGCTGCTGTTGATTGGGGAAAGGATTGTGAAGAACGACAGGTGTTCTCCCAGAATCCTTGTTAGCAATAAAATCGGTGCATTCCTGCAACCGAGGACATTTGTATGTCAAGTGGTCCTCTGGCACAGATTTTACAAGGAAATTTCATGGGTTTATCCTTTCCTTTGTCATTTCTAGCAGCATTTTTTTGATTAGCGTTATTCTGATTATCAGACTGCTCTTCCGAAGAAGATGTTTTCTTCTTATTCTTCCTATTTTTTCCGCTAGGTTTTTGTGAGGTTTGCACCGAATTTACTTCAGCGGAAGGGAGAGGAGTCATTTTGTGGGGGGTGGTGGCAGCCGAGGATGGCTGGGAGGTTTGCCCGGAGACTGATTGGTGGCTACACCAGAGATCGTGCCAACGAGACCATCGGCATGAGCTCCGGTTTTCTGAGTAGCCGGAGGATTTGGGTTACCAGGGGCATGGGGGAGCAGATCGTAAAGCATGCCAGATTGTGAATAGATTAAATCCAAGTGTTGGGCACGACGAATACATTGATCTTCTGTCACTGCACCAGAAAGGCGAATGTATTTAGAGATGTGGGGTAAAAGAGACTTGCAAAACCAATTGGCCAAGAGATGGTCCGATATTGGCGCTTTGACGAGCCTCCTCCTACGTCTCCATTCATGAATATGGTCAGAGATGTGGGTGGCAGTGTATTGGCATAGCGATGTTAACAATTCTGTTCTGGTTTCCACTCTAATTAGTAGTTGGAAGTTCTTTAAGAACTCCGTCGCTAAAGCGCCAAACGTATTGATGGCGGCACGTGGTAATTCAATGTACCACTTGGCGGCATTGCCTGTAAGGGTGCGGGAAAACAGTCGAAGTCGGACACTATCATCTACCATGGAATTGGATATGGACCATAAATGGAAGGTAGTGATGTGTGCGGCTGGGTCGTCCCCATGCTTCCCGTCGAACTTCGAGATATCGGAAGGAATCTTATGTGGTATTGGAGGCCAAAGCGAGTTATGGTTGATGGGGTCGTTAGTCAGCTTATGGATGTCGGGTATGTCCAAAGCTGCCAAGAATGGCAATTATGGATTTGCCCCCGAGTCTAACCAAGGTAGTATGGGCTGACTATTTGGACCATAGGGTCCCCCCATCCATGTGTTACCAGAAGGGTAAGTGGGACTTTGATAAAAACCTCCCATAGGTGGAGGAGTAGGAACATACAGTTGCTGTCCATAGGGCATAGTGTATTGAGGGGTAAATGGTTGGTTTCCCCCAGTGAAAAAGTTCCCTCCCACTCCAGACGGAGGTTGGGGTTGGTTAGTCCAAATGGATGCAATAGAATTTCCCAGAGGTATACTAGTATTTGCATAATTTGGCAACGGTATAGATCCTACACCTATGTTTGAACCACTTAAGGGGATAGTATTTACAATGGGTTGTCCCATTTGTCCTAAGGATTGCATAGGAAGAGAAATATTCGCTGCTACCTGTGTACTGATAACACTGCCCCTTGGTATAGTGGCCAGGGGGGTTGAACTCAACAAAGGGTTCCAACCGAAAGGGTTGCTAAAGGGCGCCGAAGTAGTCGTGCTCGTGGGAGGAGCTACCGTGGTCCCCAACGTGGTCACGGTAGGAGTAGATGCCAAAGGGTTCGGTAAACTACTGACAGTTGTGTTGACCATAGGGTTGGGGGTAGGCATATGTTGACTACTGGGGTTACCCAGTAATGGCATAGAACTAACTACTGGCGGGGAGGATGGTGGCGAACCAAGGATGGTTGCCATTGGCATCGTCCCTGTGGATGCCGGTGGTGAAATAGATGTTGGTGTGGCCGCAGACATATCTGGGCATGGTGGAATCTGGACTATCATAGGTCCTAACAGATCAGTGAGCGGAGGATTGTAATTAGGTACAACGTCTTCAGTGAAAGGGTCCTCCGGGAGTTCCGGCTAATAAGGGTCTATGTGATAATCCAAATTAGTCAGAGGAGACTGCTCTTCCGTAGAAGGCCCGGGTTCACCAAGGTTCAATCTTTCCTCTAGGGTGAGAGGAGGTAGACCTTGCTGTCGTCGAGACAGACGGCGTGGGTCAGGGGACGCCACGGTGACCAGTTTAATTTTAACAAATTTTAAAATGTGATGTATTATGAAGTCTCAAATGACAGTAACCACACACCTACTAAAAAGAAAAGACTCTCTAAAATCAATCAGCAAGCAGCCAGAATAGGGTGCCCTGTCTGAGTACTACCACTCACTGGTGATGAAATCCAGTATTAAAATAGCATACAGAGAGGGTTGGTCGAAAGTACAGTTACGGTCACTCTAGAGCTTCGCCCGAACCTCAGACGATAGGTGTAAGCACTCTCGTGAAGACGAGTACCCTCCTAAAGACCGAAGACAGAGTGGGTCCGTCTATTTCAGGTACCAGGACAGCCCGTCCCAGTCACCTTGTGTAAGTCCCTAAAAAGTATGGCCACTAAAGATACCTCAAATCACAGACATCATCAGGGGGGTCCACAGTCAAGGATAGTGTGCTATATGGGCAGAATACCTAGATCCCCGATCTAGTTTCGACATCCCCGAAGGGAACCCCAATATATAACACACCCACAAGATGCAGTCGAAGGCGGGCTACCTTCTAGTGCACCCAAGTGTTGTCTCGCGCTGAGCTCCGGTAAAGGAACGGTCCTAATGATGTGAGTGCAGCAGGATTTCACTCGTTAATGACTCTAGTTTTCAAGTTTTGAGATCTTGGGTAGTTTTCTCACTTTCCTAACCCAAGATCCTAGCCTGAACTACTGTTTGTGTGAGCTCAAAAAAGAGTTATTAGATTGATTTTATTATCGCTTTGTTTTTAGTGTACTTTTTTATTAGTCTTGTTGAGGGGGAATGGACATATGAAGTATAGTGAGACTCTGACTCAAGAAACCATGCAAAACATGCTCTAAATATTAACTTCAATGAAGAGTGTTTCTATAAGGAGAGGTTTCTTTTTCAATCATCCATGCACCAACATGTAAATAACACAGCTCGAATTTTAAGATTCAGACTTCTATCTACCTCTTTTAACAGTCTGTGAACTAAACTTTCAGAATAAACTCAGCTAAATGCAAAAAAAAAAAAAAAAAAAAAAAATTCTCTTTTAAAAAGTAAATGTTTTGCACACTAACTAAATAAGAGAAACAAATAATCAATGCCAACTTAGCAGACAAGCATAGGGATTCAGTCGGTGAAAGGTACTGGTGGCCAAAAAACTCTACAGCTAAAACACAGTCACAGTAGTGAACAACAGGGTTTTTGGCTGAGTAACGCTCTATCTGTGAGAAAATATAACGTTATAACGCACTGTATTTAAGCTGAGACCGCATTATAACGCATTGGATAAACTGCATAGGTCGCGTTAACCAGGGAAAACCTCTTCAGTTGGCCAGACAGGAACAAGATTGAACTCTGCAAGCGTTTGGTATGTCTACTGGGCATCAAAAAATGGTCAGAAGGATACTAAACAGAGGAGAGAAGGAATGAAGGGAAAAATAGTCCGGAAACTATGGGGGAACTCCCCAATGGAGTTACCAATTCTGCTATAGGGTAAACTTCTTGGGTGGTTGATTTTCGTATATCCCTTTCAGGGCTTTCCGGTGCCCGAGGCAGACAGTAAGATTAGCTATGCTGTTCACAAAGATGGCATGAGTATGTTCATATTAGCTTGAAATAACTTGAAGGAATACAATAGAGAATTACCTCTTTGACGGTCTTGGAATCCCTTGGAGAGCGTTGTGCAGCAAAGTAAGAGTCCTTCTTCGCCGGCTCCAAATCTGAGACCTGCAATCAGTCAAAGCACCTGTGTAATTTCTAATATAACAAGTATCCTATCAATTAAATAAATATGCTACAAACATCTAGATTATACACATCTGAGCCATTAATATCATACTAAGTAAATATTGAAACAACAATAATAACATTAAGCATTGAATGGACAAAACGAACACAGTTCTATTGATTTTGAAAGAAGGAAGATTACAACCATCAGTTGTACCAAGCCCTCCTCAGTCTCCCAATCTCTCTTCTCTCTCTAGTGAAGAAGTCCAAGTCAAAAAGCTCTCTATGAGCCTCTTTGACTCTTGGCCTTCACAATGTCACACTATTCTCTATTCCACAAGTATACAAGAACCTTGAGCAATCCTTCGACCTTCAATTAAGAGCCTTCAGCTCCTTCTTATAGGAGAGGGAGAAGGCCATTGTTGCCCTTCTCTTTCCACTAGTTTGGAATGGAAAAGGCTTAGATGTTTCCTTGATCTCCATGCTTTTGCCTCTCTTGGAGTTCAGTCTTCTATGGCAATGAACAATAATGAACTGGTGCTTCTGCAGTTTCCTTTGTGAACTGACTCCTTTGTGAGGGAAAGTCGGAGATTCAAATCTTTCTCCGCGCTCTTTTCCCAATTCAAACTTAAAACACGGGTAACGCGTCCCTCCAGTGTAAACATAGCGTTGCCCTAGCCACTAACGCGGCCAATGTATTGCTTGCCTGCGTTATAACGCTCTTGTTCTGTTCTATATATGCGTTACCCTGGCAGAAATAGGTTTAATTTAGGTCTTTGTACTTCTTCCATATTTCTCTTCCCCTCTGAGCTGATGAGGAGATATTTTGACCTGTAACATATTATAAGTGGTATCTACTCATGGTATTGGCCTATGGTATCTACACATGGTATTGTAACTCAAAAAAGGCTATAAATAACAAGCCTGAAGTTTGTAAAAGGACAGATTGTCCGCCACAATGTAGCTTCTACAGATATTCTCTGTTTTAATAAAACAAGTTTCTTTGTGGTTTTATGTTCTTTATGTTCTCTCTTTTTTTTTTTCATTAATATCAAAGAACTGAAATTTGCTTACAGACAGAATGGAAATAAAACTAGCTAGGGTGCTGGTAGCTATCTCTGAGAAGAGATGTGGTGGCTACATGCCTCTAAACTGAGTTAAAATGAGGCTTGAGGACCTATTTATTATTTATAAACAATGGGAAATCCTAAACAGCCAAAACCCTAACCCTAGGAGATGAAGCACCAAAACTATGCGCCCCGTTTGGGTAAATTGGTGTTTCAACTTCCCAGGGGCATAACTTTGGCATACGATCTCCGTTTGATGCGTACCATACCTCGTTAGAAAGATCTATCTGAGGAAAAAAAATTGTGAACGAGAAACATCTATCCATGGACCCATGTTGCTCTCCGTTTTCCCAAAAAACGTCGTTTAGGGCCTAAAAATGGCTCTAGAAGTTCAGGACCCGAAAAACTACTAAAAATAGTAAGTTGTGACGAAACAGAAAAAATGAAAGAGACAATGGTGGGGCCCCAAGTGGAATAGGTGGGTGACCACCAATATCCACCTGGATCATTCCTCCCCCCTTAGGAAGAAATGGTCCCCATTGCATTAAGTTCCTCCATGAGATGAGGAAATTTCTGCTGAACTTAGTCCCTGGTAAACCACTTTCCTTGGTGCAGGAGTTGGCCAGCTTTAACAACCTGATACAGTTGGATCTTCTGTTGGTGAGTGTTCTTGATTTGCATGTCCATGATACAATCTGTGGTGGCCTGTTCCATGCAGTCTGGGTTTAACTCTGTTGTTGTGAGTTCTTCTACAATGTCCGAGGTGTCCAGTGGAGGTGGGAAGTAAGGACGAAGGCGATCCACATTAAAGACTGGGTGCAGACCAAGGAATGGTGGAATACTGAGCTCGAAGGAATTGTTCCCTATAGCCTTGGTGATGGTGTACGACCCATATCGAAGCGAGCAAAGCTTGCGGTGGGGTCTAGTGAGGTGCTCCTTCTACAAATGTAGCCATACTTTGTCACCCACCAGGAAGTTGTGTGGCACTCGGTGTTGGTCATGGCGTTGCTTGTACTTCACATTGGCTCTGCCCAATATATCATGAACCTGTTGGCGGATGTGTTGAATGTGCTCGATGAAGATACTTGCTTTCTCAACTTCAAACTGGACATGAGCTAAATCAGCCTGAGTAGCTGCAAATGGCATGGCTACGTCAATGGGACATAGTGGCTGGAATCCCAAGCCCACCTGAAAGGGGCTATGGCCAATTGAACTGTGGAGAGCCTGGTTAAAACTATGTTGTACATAGGGGAGGCTCTCGTCCCATGTGCGGGGATGCTTTGAATTGTACATGCGTAGAATGTGTGCAATCATTTTGTTGATGACTTATGTCTGTCGATCTGTTTGGGGATGGAAAGTTGTGGACTTGGTGAGCTTTGTCTCCAACATTGACCAGAGGCTAGAACAAAATGTGATAAGGAACCTACTATCTCGATCTGATATGATAGACTATGGGATCCCAAAGTGCACCCACACTCATTCAAAGAAGAGTTTAGCAGTGGCTTCTGCAGTGATATTTTTCTTACAGGCCGCCATAATGGCCATCTTCGAGAATCTTTCAACGACCATGAAAACACAGTCATTTCCATTCTTAGTAGAAGGCAGGCCCGACATGTAATCCATGGAGATGGATTCCCAAGGTCGACTAGGGGTAGGTAGTGGAGTATATAGGCCTTGCTTCTTTATGGTCGGTTTGGCAATGGCACAAGCAGTGTAGGATCTGATGTGTTTCTCGACATCCTTTTGAAGGTTTGGCCAATAGAAATACTTCTACAATATTGCTACTGTTTTCTCAACCCCGAAATGCCTAGTGACTCAACTGTAGTGTGCTTCCCATATCATCTTAGCACGCTCGCTTGAAGGAACACAAAGGTGTCCCAGGTGACATAAAATTGCATCTTGGAGGTGAAAATTTGGAACTTGCATACCCTCCAAGAGTGCCTTGTAAGTGTGGCCGAATTCTGGGTCACATCATAGAGAAGCGGCCAATTAGGAGTCTCATGCCCACAAGAGTTGAGCAGGGTGGTGAGCGCCATGATCGGTGGTCAGCTAAGGCAGTCTGCAACATTATTGGTGCTACCCTTCTTGTACTTGATGTTCAAATGAAACTATTGCAAATATGTGGACCACTTCTGATGGCGATCATTCTGCAACTTCCCTTGTGTCTGTATGAACTGCAGGGGCTAGTGGTCTAGGTGGATGATTGTTTATTTCCTCAAAATGTAATTCTTCCATTGTAGACAAGCTTGCACAATGGAATACATTTCTTTGTCATAAGTGGGATACTTTCGAACTATGTCAGACAATGTCTCACTGTGATATTCCACTGGATGTCCCTGTTGAGTAAGAATTGCCCCAATAGCATAGTAAGAGGCATCTATCTCGATCTCAAATGGCTGTTGCAAGTATGGTAATGTGAGCACTGGGTAGAAAAGAGGCAATTTTTCAATTCTACGAATGCCTTCTGTTGAGGTTCCGACCAAAAGAATTTTTCTCTCGCTCCTCCCTTGGTGACTTGACTCAAGGGCCAAGTGATATGAGAGAATCCCAACATGAATATACGGTAGAAATTAGCAAGACCCAAAAAGCTACGAAGCTCTGTTATAGTGGTTGGGGCTGGCCAATCCCGAATGACTTGGATCTTGGCTGGATCCACATACTCCCCCCTTTCATCAATAATGTATCCCAGATATTGAACCTGGGTCATGCCAAACGTGCACTTCTCCAAATTGGCACTCAACTTGTGTTGCCGCAGTGTTTGGAGGCCTTGTCGGATGTGGTGAAGGTGCTCTTCCCAAGTCTGGTTGAATATCAAAATGTCATCCAAGTACACCACTACAAATGAGTTGGTGAATGGCCACAAGATGTGAATGATCCAAATGGAAAATGGCATCAACCCATGGTATTCATCTACCCATGTTATCCATCCACCCATGGAATTTACCCATGGTATTGTAAATGGCATCGACTCATGGTATTCATCCACCCATGATATTTATTTGCCCATTGTATTGTAAGTGACCCATGGTATGTATCCACCCATGGTATTCATCCACACATGCGATTTACCCATGGTATTGTAAGTGGTATCTACTCATGGCATTGGCCTATGGTATCTACACATGGTATTGTAACTCAAAAAACGCTATAAATATCAAGCCTCAGGTTTGTAAAAGGACAGATTGTCCGCCACAATGTAGCTTCTACAAATATTCTCTGTTTTAATAAAACAAGTTTCTTTGTGGTTTTATGTTCTTTATGTTCTCTTTTTTTTTTCTCATTAATATCAAAGAACTGAAATTTGCTTACAGACAGAATGGAAATAAAACTAGCTAGGGCGTTGGTAGCTATCTCTGAGAAGAGATGTGGTGGCTACAGGCCTTCGAACTAAGTTACAATGAGGCTCGAGGGCCTATTTATTATTTAGAAACAATGGGAAATCCTAAACAGCCAAAACCCTAACCCTAGGAGATGAAGCGCCAAAACTATGGGCCCCATTTGGGTAAATTGGTGTTTCAACTTCCTAGGGGCGTAACTTTGGCATACGATCTCCGTTAAACGCGTACCATACCTCGTTAGAAAGATCCATTCGAGAAATACAAATTTTGAATGAAAAACATCAGTCCATGGACCCATGTTTCTCTCCATTTTCCCAAAAAACGTCTTTTAGCACCTCAAAACGGCTCCGGAAGTTCAGGACCCGAAAAACTACTAAAAATAGTAAGTTGTGCCGAAACTGAAAAACTGAAAGAGATAATGGTGGGGTCCCAAGTGGAATAGGTGGCTGACCACCAATATCCACCTGGATCATTCCTCCCCCCTTAGGAAGCAATGGTCCCCATCGCGTTAAGTTCCTCCATGAGATGAAGAAATTTCTGCGGAACTTGGTCCCTGGTGAACCACTTTCCTTGGTGCAGGAGTTGGCCAGCTTTAACAACTCGATACAGTTGGATCTTTTTTTGGTGAGTGTTCTTGATTTGCATGTCCATGATACAATCTTTGGTGGCCTGTTCCATGCAGTCTGGGTTTAACTCTGTTGGTGTGAGTTGTTCTACAATGTCTGAGGTGTCCAGTGGAGGTGGGAAGTAAGGACGAAGGCGATCCACATTGAAGACTGGGTGCAGACCAAGGAATGGTGGAATACTGAGCTTGAAGGCATTGTTCCCTATAGCCTTGGTGACAGTGTACGACCCATATCGAAGCGGGTGAAGCTTGCAGTGGAGTCTAGTGAGGCGCTCCTTCTACAAATGTAGCCATACTTTGTCACCCACCTGGAAGTTGTGTGGCACCCGGTGTTGATCATGGCATTGCTTGCACTTCGCATTGGCTCTGTCTAATATATCATGAACCTGTTGGCGGATGTGTTGAATGTGCTCGATGAAGCTACTTGCTTTGTCAACTTCAGACTGGACATGAGCTGAATCGGCCTGAGCAGCTGCAAATGACATGGCTACGTCAATGGGACATAGTGGCTGGAATCCCAAGCCCACCTGAAAGGGGCTATGGCCAATTGAACTGTGGAGAGCCCGGTTATAAATATGTTGTACATAGGGGAGGCTCTCGTCCCATGTGCGGGGATGCTTTGAATTGTACATGCGCATAATGTGTACAATCATTATGTTGACGACCTCTGTCTGGCCATCTGTTTGAAGATGGAAAGCTGTGGACTTGGTGAGCTTTGTGTCCAACATTGACCAGAGGCTGGACCAAAATGTGCTAAGGAACCTGCTATCTCGATCTGATATGATGGAATATGGGATCCCAAAGTGCACCCACACTCATTCAAAGAAGAGTTTAGCAGTGGCTTCTGCAGTGATATTCTTCTTACAGGCCGCCATAATGGCCATCTTCGAGAATCTGTCAACGACCACAAAAACACAGTCATTTCCATTCTTAGTAGAAGGCAGGCTCGAAATGTAATCCATGGAGATGGATTCCCAAGGTCGACTAGGGGTAGGTAGTGGAGTATATAGGCCTTGCTTCTTGATGGTTAGTTTGGCAATGGCAAAAGAAGTGCAGGATATGATTTGCTTCTCGACATCCTTTCGACGGTTCTGCCAATAGAAATACTTCTGCAATATTGCTACTCTTTTCTTGACCCCGAAATGCCCATCGACTCGACTGTAGTGTGCTTCCCATATCAGCTTTGCATGCTCGCTTGAAGGAACACAAAGGTGTCCCAGGTGACATAAAAGTGCATCTTGGAGGTGAAAATTTGGAACTTGCATACCCCCCAAGAGTGCCTTGTAAGGGTGGACGAATTCTAGGTCACTCTCATAGAGAAGCGGCCAATTAGAAGTCTCGTGCCCACAAGAGTTGAGCATGATGGTGAGCACCACGATTGGTGGTCGGCTGAAGAAGTCTGCAACATTATTGGTGCTACCCTTCTTGTACTTGATGTTCAAATGAAACTGTTGGAGATATGTGGACCACTTCTGATGGCAATCATTCTGCAACTTCCCTTGTGTCCGTATGAACTGCAGGGGCTGGTGGTCTAGGTGGATGATTGTTTCCTTCCCCAAAATGTAATTCTTCCATTGTCGACAAGCTTGCACAATGGAATACATTTCTTTGTCATAAGTGGGATACTTGCGAACTGTGTCAGACAATGTCTCGCTGTGATATTCCACTGGATGTCCCTATTGAGTAAGAACTGCCCCAATAGCATAGTCATAGGCATCTGTCTTGATCTCAAATGGATGTTGCAAGTCCGTAAATGTGAGCACCGGCGGCACGAGGCGATTTTTCAATTTCGTGAACGCCTTCTATTGAGGTTTTGACCAAAAGAATTTTTCTCTTGCTCCTCCCTTGGTGACTTGACTCAAGGGCCAAGTGATATGAGAGAATCCCAACATGAATCTACCGTAGAAATTAGCAAGACCCAGAAATTTTCAAAGCTCTGTTATAGTGGTTGGGGCTGGCCAATCCCGAATGACTTGGATCTTGGCTATATCCACATGCACCCCCCTTTCATCAATAATGTATCCTAGATATTGAACTTGGGTCATGCCAAATGTGCACTTCTCCAAATTGGCACACAACTTGTGTTTCCGCTGTGTTTGGAGGACTTGTCGGATGTGGTGAAGGTGCTCTTCCCAATTCTTCCTGAAGATCAGAATGTCATCCAAGTACACCACTACGAATAAGTTGGTGAATGGCCGCAAGATGAATGATCCAAATGGAAAATGGCATCAACCCATGGTATTCATCTACCCATGTTATCCATCCACCCATGGAATTTACCCATGGTATTGTAAATGGCATCGACTCAAGGTATTCATCCACCCATGATATTTATTTGCCCATTGTATTGTAAGTGACCCATGGTATGTATCCACCCATGGTATTCATCCACACATGGGATTTACCCATGGTATTGTAAGTGGTATCTACTCATGGTATTGGCCTATGGTATCTACACATGGTATTGTAACTCAAAAAATCCTATAAATAACAAGCCTTGGTTTGTAAAAGGATAGATTGTCCGCCACAATGTAGCTTCTACAATTATTCTCTGTTTTAATAAAACAATTTTCTTTGTGGTTTTATTTTCTTTGTGTTCTCTCTTCTTTTTTCTCATTAATATCAAATAACTGAAATTTGCTTACAGACAGAATGGAAATAAAACTAGCTAGGGCGCTGGTAGCTATCTCTGAGAAGAGATGTGGTGGCTACAGGCCTCTGAACTTAGTTACAATGAGGCTCAAGGGCCTATTTATTATTTATAAACAATGGGAAATCCTAAACAGCCAAACCCTAACCCTAGGAGATGAAGCGCCAAAACTATGGGCCCCATTTGGGTAAAATGGTGTTTCAAATTCCTAGGGGTGTAACTTTGGCATACGGTCTCCGTTTGACGCGTACCATACCTCGTTAGAAAGATCCATTCGAGGACTACAAATTTTTAACAAGCAACATCGGTCCATGGACCCATGTTGCTCTTCGTTTTCCCAAAAAACGTCGTTTAGGGCCTCAAAACGGCTCCAGAAGTTCAAGACCCAAAAAACTACTAAAAATAGTAAGTTGTGCCGAAACTGAAAAACTGAAAGAGATAATGGTGGGGCCCCAAGTGGAATAGGTGGGTGACCACCAATATCCACCTGGATCAAATCACTTCTATGGTTTCCTCTTCTGTTAGACATAACAACAACACACCAGTAGGATCTTTCCAATACAACTTAGCTTCAATTATAACATAAGGTTGAGCTTTAAGTTTCAAGGCTTTGTACCTAGCTCTGTTAATTGAAGGTGGACAAGAAAGGAAACACAAATAATGAATAATATCTTTGTACCAATTTGAATAGAGGAATTTATATTTAATTATTGCTTTTGTCTGAATGTGATTTCATTCTTCAGTGACTTCTTCTACAGGTGCAAGTAAACTGATTCCCAAAGCTTGGAAACTAGATTCTATTAACAATTTAGCCAATCCTAGTCCTTTGACTAGCTTTGTTGGTTTGATATCCAAATCATATTCTTGGATTTTAGCAATCCATTTCCCTCTTTTCCCATCAACATCACTCTGTACTAATACATCCTTTACAGCAAAATTAGGCACATATGCTACAATTTGAGATTGAAGTATGTAAGTTTTGAAAGCCTTCAATGATTTAACCAGAGCATATACTTGTTTCTCCAAGATATTATACTTCAGTTCTGCATCTCGAAGCACTTTGCTAAAAAACGCTACAAGCTGCTCACTTCCTTCTTCATTTTTTTGTAGTAGAACAACATCAATTGTAGAAGAAGATGCAAATGAGAAAATTTGAAATGGCTTCAAGTAATCTATATTGATTAAAACAGGAGCTTCTTGGAGAGCTTCTTTAATTCTTCCAAAATATTCCCTTGCATCTTTGTCCCACTTTACTTCAGCATCCTTTTTCAACATATCTATTATTTTCCTGACAATGTCAGCATAATTTGGAACAAATATTCTCAAAAAATTGATTTTTCCAAGAAATCTTTGAATATCCTTCTAACTTCGAGGCATGGGAATTTTCTGCATGGCTTCAACCCTTGTTGGATCAATCTTCACTCATTGTTTGAAACTATATGGCCTAGCAATTTTCCTTCTTCTAGAGCAAACAAGGATTTTTAAGGATTCAATGGTAATCCATATTTCCTACATTTTAAAAAGGCTTTCTGAAAATGTTGTAGTTTCTCATCATCAGAACTTGAAAAAATTGTAACATCATCAAGATAAATAACTACAAATTTGTCCCCTACAAAAGCAATATCCATTTCTCTTTGGAAAGTAAATCCTACATTCATTAGGCCGAATGGCATCCTGGAATACATGAATGTTCCCCAGAGTGTAGTGAAAGCAATTTTATTTTGATCTTCCTTTTCCACAGCAACCTGATTATACCCTGAAAAACCATCAACCATGGATAACCTGTATGCCCCAGTTACTTTCTACAAGAAAAATTCCATCTTTGGCAAAGGATAATTATCCTTCAAGGAGGCTCTGTTCAAGTTTCTAAAATCTACACATAGTCTTATCTCTCCATTTTTCTTCCTGACCGGTAAAAGATTGGAAACCCAATCTGAATATCTTAGAGGAACTATAATATTTGCTTGTAAAAGTTTCTTTACCTCTTTACAATAATTGGTTAATTTGTCTGAGCTTCTCTCTATGAGGTTTAATCCCATCTTTCAATGGGATTTTATGCTGAATAATATTTTTATCATAGGTTTTTAGATCTTCCTATGACCATGCAAATACATCCATAAACTGCTTGAAAATATCTACATACCTCTCTTTGTATTCCTATGGAACTCCTTTGAACAGTTTGATTATTTTAGGCTCATGTTGAGTTCCTAAATTACAATCCTCCATTTCTCCCTCTTGGGATACCCTTTTCTGGTTTACTACCACATCGTTAGCATCAAAAAGTCTTTGAAGAGGTACCAAACCTCTGGGAAAAATATTATCTTTCAACTCAATTATCTTCTAGTCTCCAATTGTCTACTTCAGATTTTTAGACATCTCACCTTGATCACTTTCATCCACTTCTAAATCAATTTGATTGTCTTCAAAATTTCCAATCATTGTCAAGAACCGATTAATCTGCTCATCATCCTCAAAGACATGCCAATGATTTACATTATCAGGAATTGAAGGCTTGTGTCTCAACTCAATTTCGTATCTCATCTTTGGATTGATTGGTGGTTTTAATGTACTGGCTGCGACTGCCAATGAATCTTCCATTCTATTCTCTTCTCTTGGAATAAACTATAAATTAAACGCCTCAAAATAATTTTCAACTAGATCCCATACCTCATTTCTATAGGACCTCAATCTGGGATTCTTAGTCTGACACCAATTCTTAATTTTTCTTATGATCAATTCAGAATCACCAAAAACAGAGATAGACTGAATTCCCATCTTTTTAGCTGTTTGCAGACTTAAAATCAATGCTTCGTATTCAGCTACATTATTAGTGGATTCAAATTCAAGTTTGAAAGAAAAAGGTACAAGGTTACCTTCAGGTGATACAAATATAAATCCATCTCCGGTGCCCTCCTTAGAAAATGCACCATCGAAATAACACTTCCAAATCTTATTAGAATGTAGTTCCTTATGTACAATGGTTGAAGGGAACTGCTTCTGTGAATTTTTAGCAAATTCTACATCTTCATGTAGCATGAAACATGAGAGATCCTCCTTCTCTTGACCATAAATGGGGGAATTACCTACATATTTTTTGGTAGTAGTTTTCAAAAATCTAGTTTCTCGGTATAACCTCATTTCCTCCCCATTAAAAATAGGAATGATGGCATATGTGAAATATATTTTCAAATCCCCTCCAATTCCCCCCCCCCCCCCCGAAGATCTGGAAAACAACATACCAAATCTAGCTGGAATATCTGCTACTACCACATCCATAATAATACTCTTAGCTGGAATTTGAGCTAAGGAAACAACCATATCTTTGATAAGACCGACACACTTCACCCTTTATGAATCAAAGGAATAAAGGTCTCTATATGGCTTGGTAATTTGCAAATTTAACTCTTTCATCACAGACAGTGGCATTAGATTATGTGATGCACCAGAATCTAGCATACAATTATGTAAAATGAAATCATGCAACATAACTGATATATAAAAAGGTGGAACAGAAGAATCTACCTCTTCAACATGAGGTCTAAAAGTAACCACTGGTTTCTCTTCTTGCAAATTCACTATATCACCCACTTCATCAGACATAGATAAATTAATAAACTCTGCAATTTCCTTCTTATAACCAGGTGTTTTGACCAACTCAAGAAGTGGCGCTTGAATTTTTAATTTTTCCAATTCTTTAGACAAACTAAAGATTTGATTCTATTTTGTAAGTTTCTCAGGCTCTTCTTTATTTTTATTTGAATTTTCATATTGATCAGGAACAATAACAATTTTCTCCAAAATATTAGGGTCATTAGTTTCAATTTGAAGAGTTTCAGCTTGTTGTTTTCCTTTTTCTTTTTCTTGATTTATGGGTTGTTTCCCCTTGTCTTATTTCTTAATTTGGTTTTTCTGTAGTGGAGTCGCCATTGGAGTAGGTACTGATTCTGATTCCTCTCCTTCATCATCCTAAGTTCTCAACCTCTTTTTTGACCTCAAATCGTATTTCTTATGCAACTCTACCTGCATAAAATCAGTAAATTTTTTGCAATAATCATCCATTTCTTCTTGATCAAATGAAATATCAGCTTCTTTACATTCTTTTGCATATTCTTTCTCACTCTCTTCCTCTGTTTCATCACCTTGCATATATACAGTGGAAATTTGATCTTCATCTTCTTTCTGATCATTGTCAGCAGAATGTGATGGGGCTACTTCTATATATAAAGGTGCTTGGACTTGATCTTGATATTTTCTTTCTCTCTGTAAAATTTGAAGGGGTTGTTTTCTGAATTGGGGATTGAAAACCCCTTTATTTTGTTGTGCAGGTTTCTTTTTATCTATTTCTAGCTTTACTAGTTTATTTGACAAATTTTTAATGACCTTTGCCATATCATCTATCCTCTAATCTCGAGATGAGGTTCCTTCTTTATCTTTAACTTTCCCAGCAGCAGACATATTTTCCTCAATATCTAAGGCATTAGTTTGAATATGTTCAAGAGTAGGGGATCTTCTTTCTCTCAATGTAAAACTAAAATCCGGCTCAAATGCTCCAAAAAAAAAAAACCCTTGCTCCAATAGGAGCAGGTTTCATTTCCACTAGAAAGATATTGTACAATTTATTAAATATTTTGACAAAATCACTCATACTTTCATTTGATTTTTTCTTTATAGCATTAAATTCTGTTAAAGAATAACCATGGTCTCTCTTCTCATCCCATCTTTGGATGAATTGTCTTTCTAATTCATCCCAATCATTGATTGAACCATTGGGTAATCCTTTAAACCATTTTCTTTCCTCTCCACTTAGAGACTGTACAAAAAGTCTCATTACCACATCAAGATGTTCTACATTAAAATTTCCAGCAAATGTGCAGAACAAGGGCAAGTACTGTTCTGCAGTTATTTCATCTTCACCAATAAATATAGGGAGAAACTTGAGATACTACTGAGGCATTGCATTCATGGGTTGGGGTAGATTTAATGGTGCATATATATTCATCAAGAAAGTAGGGGCTGCCATGTTTATGCCCTGATTGACTGCTCCTTGAGCAGGGGTAAAATGGATACTAGTTGTAGGTGTGGATGAATGAGGTAGAACAACTGATATAGGGATAGGTGTATGAACAATAGAAGAAGAACTGGAAATTGTATGAGATTGAGTTTATGTAAGAGGAAATGACACAAACTCAAAATATTGTTCTTCTAACGTTGGTTCTTGGAAATGAATAGGTGAAGGTGAGGATTCTTTTTCTAGGAAAATGAGTTTCCGAGAAATATCCTTGGACGAAAATGTATGTGAACTGCTGCCTGGTGCAAGCAGTGTGGCATCAAATGTATAAAATATTTTTGTTTTATGGCCCTTCTTTGAAACTAGCTTTTCTGGATCAGACAAAATAGGAGCTTTTTACTGAGAGGCATATGACCTTGCGTGAGGCTTCTTAGGAGCTAGAATTATTTTAAATAAGCACAACTTAGTATTTTCTCCTCTCTAAACAACTAGAGGAAATATGAACAAAACCCAGGGAAAATTTTGAATCTTCGTTCCCTGGAAATGGTGCCAATTAATTTTGTACCTTAAGAGACAATCCCTTAGTTGTGATAAGGAATCAGTGCTTAAGACATTTTATAATTATGTCACAAATTCTTTATGTCTCTGTTTTATTAACCCTCAAGTATTTATAATCACACCCTTAAATATCAAATATTATGAATGCTTTGCAATGCTACCATCTGTTAATGTTGAATGAAATGATTGGAATAAAATGTAAGGAGAACTCCAAACTGATATGCTACTTTATACAGAAAATACGATTCCAAACTTCGGAAGAAACATGTGAAAGAAATAGTTAAAACAAAGGAGCGCCAATTAAGGTTTTTAACTCTTATACATAGAAGTAAGAAGAGACTTGATGTTCATAACCTTGTTTTATTTATAGAAGGAAATACATAATGAAAACTCGAATACATTTCAACATAAACAAATTGCCAGAAACTTGCTTACTCATTCATTAATCTTTGAATCTTTGAGTACAAAAATATTTGTCCAGGAGGTCGAAAATTTGGAACCTTCTTTCCTCTTGGAAATTACATTAAATACAATAAAAAGCAGTTTGGAACTGTTGTAACCAATTCTAACTACCAAAACTACTTCATGACTTCGAAGGTTGTCTATTACATTCCTTGAAAATGTCTTTTTACAATTACATTGACTTCATAAAATAACATAAATTAAATATCCTAATATATAGGAATTGTTGATGAAGTGGCTTCTTTTCCTTGATCAACTAATTTGTCTTTCTTTGTTGTTGATCCCTTTGGCAAGTCAATAGTCCAAGCTCTGCACTTTTTCTATATTTCTACCTTCGTCTTGGATGAATGTGTCAGATTGTGATACTCCAATCTGAATGCAGTAATTCGGTCATAAGATGGCCTTTCAGAGACAAGAGTTTTTACCATCCACAAGAGTCGAAAATGTCTTTGCAATAAGTTGACCATTGTCTCTCCTTTAAGTACCTGAGTCTTCTCATGCCTGTTGTCAATCTTGCTTTTTTTCATCACCAGTAAATTCTCATAAGAGCTCCATGGCAGAAGATTCCCCTCAGCTCCCCAACATGATGGCAGGCCTACCCTTGTCATTTTATCAAAATATTTATCAAATTCACTTACTGCTTCTTTGATTTATATTAATTTCTTTTCTGCAGCCTTTCTGAGATCATTCCTGATAATAATTTTATTAATTTCCACTGTATACAACATTCTATCCTGCATACCATTCTCCTCTAATTCCTGATCTGATTTGGAATTGATATAAACAATAAATCTTCTAGCCTAAATTGCTCTGTTAATCCCTTTCTGCTTATCAGACATAATCGGTTCTTCACACTCCACAATAAGGCTTTTTTCTTTTGCAATAATCATCAGGAAGCACCAATTGGACTTCATTTCTGAGATGATATTAGTCCAAATGATATCCTTAGCTTGTATTAATGACACATTACCTTTCATTATTTCTTTGAGATTCTTGATCTTAGCTTTAGCATTTCTTAAATCCATTTTGTACTTATCTGCTTCGTTCTCTCAGACCTTCATCAATTTTGTAGCAGTCTCCAAATCTGTTTGAGCTTTGTTTCTATCTCTTTTAGCCATCTGCAACTCAGTATTTAATTTAATAATTTGTGCTTGAGGATCTGCATCACCTATAGGGAAAACAAAAGTATAGTTATGATTATCAATGTGATTTTGTAAAGAAATTGCAGTCTGCTTCACTTTGGAAAGTTCATCCTTCTGCATAAGTTGCTGCAACAACTTCTCTTTTTCCTTCTCTACCTCTACAACCTCTGCAGCCATTGAGTGTTCACCAGTAGGTAACCTCAATTTCTTCCCTAATTTTATATCTCTACTACAACACTTTGCAAGAATTTTTGCACAACAGTCTTATCACTAGGGTCTACATAAATCTTAACAATAATCTTCTTCAACTCTTCATTTTGGACTGTTAAGGCTCTTGAATTGGCCTTTTCCAACTTCAATTGTTTTATAACTTTCCCTAACATGTTTTCAGCTTTAATTTCCATTGCATTTGTCTTTGTGAGATCATTAAAAATCAATTGCTTGGTTTGCATATGCAACTTCATTTTGTCCATTAATGGAATCTTTTTAACATCCATAGTCACATTTACAGTATTAAAAATATTTGAGGACCCAATTGACATTCCCGTGGGATGTGACAGAGCAATCCTAAATTGATCTTTTTCAAGATCCATTACAGTCAACAACCTTGTCTGATCAGTAGTAACTTGATGTTTTGCTTGGGCATCCTTATTGCCCTTCATTATCTGATTTCTCTCTTCAATTTGAGAAAACACCTGTTTGATTAAGGGTACCTGTTCATGAGAGGATTCATGACCTCCAAGGGAAGAGGGAGCATTCTACTCTTCACCCAAATGCAAGGAAAAACCAGGTGAATTAGAAGAATGATCCTCAGCAAATTTTGTCCTTTTCTCACCTCTTGGTGCCTCGTCATCCAAGTCAATAACAACTTCTTTACCTCTTTTATTTGTTTTTCAGTTATAACAGGAGTTTGAATGCTTGTATTTACTGAACTTATTTCACCTTTATTTTCTACCTTTTCCTGCTCAGGTCTACTTTCATGAATGAAAGTATAGTATCCATTCTCAATTCTTCTTTGTGAAATTATACCATGGGGATCATAAGCCCATTTTTCTCCTAGTAGCATATGTGTTTCCTCCAAAAAATTTGTTACTTCCTCAAACACCTGCCTCATATTAACTATGAAAGGTCCCACACTCATAGGAAATTTATACATATGACCTTTCTTCATAGGGAAAAAGTGCACCTGATCAACATTCAGGCTCTATCTGATAAATTCTAAGCCAAAAAGCCTCATTGGTACAAACGTTGGGAGCCTGTAAGGTTCAAACTTTGCTCCATACAACCTTATTTCTGAATATTCTTCAAGTACAAACCAATCCCCAAATTTAAAGCTAGTTCCTAAATGTAGAAACTCCTGGGCTTTGGGTAAAAAACAAGGGGGATGAACTCCATTCATTATTTTATATGCAATGGGCATATACTGACTAGCAAAATCAAATAAACCCTCTTCATTTTGATCCCTTCTGATTATATCTGTTTGGAATACAACTGACTGTCTTTGCTTGTTTACATCCATTATATTTAGACCTAACTGCATGAATTCTTCAACATTTTGGTATAAAAATAAGTAGACAATCAGTGAAGGAAATTTAAAAGAACCTGTCAGTGAAAGACTCATCAACTGCGAGTTGACTGCACCTTGCCGAAAGGATGGAATATCCAGGACCATTCCTGGCTTCATCATCATGGCAAACATTCCTAGGACTGACTTGTCCACTGTAACTTCGTCTTCTTTGCCCAAGATTTTATCAATACTGCTTAAAACGGGTTGAGTGTCTTCGTTGAAAACTCCCATAGTAAATTCTCCACATTCTGGCTGAAACTTCTTTCATATTGGGCTTCAAATGGAACATAAACTGATTGAATTCTTCTCCTGCAAGGCTTTCATAGTAAGTAACCAGTGAATCTTCTGAAAATTTAACTGATGATTTGGATTCAGGAAAACAAAAGGCTTGGCGGATTAATTGGGTAGACACCTGCAGAACATTTTCCCCTTGAGAATTCATCAGGAAACATTTTCCGGGATACAATGTAGAAACAAACCAATAGATAAGCTCTGGGAATAAATGTGTCTTCGAGATGCATGCAGAAAGGACCCCGGATTATTTCATGGTGGAATAGACAGGGGAATTATCATTGTTCAATACAACTTATTGATAGAATGGAAGATAAATTATTGAAGACGCAATATCTTGAATGTCTCTCTCATTATCCATGAGGGGAATGTGGCTCGATGAACCAGACAAAGAAGACCTTTTAGCCATGATTAGAAAAGGTGTTGAAGGTATACTCTTGCAAGGTGACTAAAATAGAAAGGTGATGAGAGGAAGAAATAGGTCAAAATGCGACAAACTGTGAAGTATTTTGAAAACGAAATGACAAACACCCCTAAATAGTTGGCACGGATTTTGTGTTAAATTCCTACGCAACGTGTCACTTAACCATTGGACTGATTTGACATGAAAAACAACTCTTCTCCATTCAACATATGACATCACTGGGGGGGTCTCGGGGTATGGCAGAAAACTCCAGCTGGTGCCCCCGCAGTCGATATCCACTGTTGATCTTCATCACCTTCGCAGTCAACCCAGTCAACTATGGAGGCACCCTTTCGTTAACTTTCACGATATTATTTCCCATGGGTTGGGTCATCTGGTTTATATTTTTAATATCAGTAATCTCCACCAGTTAAATTAATCAGCCTTTAATCATCGGATATAAAACCCACTTGTATAAAGTTTAAAACAATTAAACTTTAATACATCAAAAAAAACATTTCCTTTTTATGCCAAAGTATAAGACTATAATACTTTAACATATTTGTTTTTATTTCAATTTCAGATTTTTTTTGTATTTTTAATATAAAATTAAAAGGATATGATCCACAACAACTTCCATTATTTTTCATTTTCAAATAAACACAATGATTAGAGTGACATCTACTATAACCTTGCTCAAACATAAACCTGTCAAATTTTAGATACCACTACCTTGGAGCCTATTTTAAGCCATACAAGCTCTTCTTTAACTTGCACTCTAATTTTTCCTTCCCTTTGACCTCATATCCTTTTGGTTGCTACATATAGATCTCTTCCTCCAAATCTCCATGGAGAAATGTTGTCTTTACATCTAATTGTTCAAGATGTAAATCTTCCACTATTATAAGACTTAAAATAGTTCTGATTGAAGTCATCTTAACAACAAGAGAAAATATTTCATCAAAATCAATACATTTCTTCTGTGCAAACCCCTTCACCACAAGTCTATCTTTGTACCTATGTTTTCATCTATCTTCTTCCTTCAGCCTGTAAACCCATTTATCTGCAATGTTGTTTTACCTGCAGGAAACCTGACTAAGTCCCAAGTCTGGTTATGCATTAAGGAGTCCATCTCTTCTTCCATGGCTAGCTCCCACTTCTTCCTAGTTTCAACCTGCATTGCTTCTTCATAACATTTGGGTTCACTAAAATAAGTCAAAAATAAATAATATAATATATATAAATAATATAATAAATAATTTGATACCACTTGTAGTAGATCTGACAAGAAAATGTATAAAAATGGAAAATATGCCCAATAAATAACACCATTGAAGATAAAAGTTCAAATCTTCATTAATATCAAAACCCTTAAGGTAGGGCAACACCATACATTCACTCCTTAAGGAAGGAGATCACTCCACAAGCCATATGCTTGCCCATACAATAATCCTTGACATATCTCAATGGAGAGACTCTAGCCTCTATATAGGTTTCATACATGTAATACCATGGGTAGTTACCATGGGTATCTCAATACCATGCATCCAATACAATGGGCTTATCACTTTATTCCCTAGCTACATGTGGTCCCTTACATAATGTGGGTTAACCACTTTATTTATTAACTATGGACCAATTATTTATCATTCTTATATTATTACATCATATTATTCCCTTGGGTACCTCCCTCTGTACCCTATATTATCCCCCCTAGGTACACTACATTACACCCCCCTTAAACATGTTTCGTCCCCGAAACATAAGAAGAACACAAATAATAAGATCTACTCAAAAGAGTATTCCACTGGTATCATTCACGTGCATCCATCCATCCCAGAGAAAGGTGAACACTCGATCTAGTCGATGTCTCGCTCGCTTGAGATGGAAGTGGGTTCTGGTGGTTCTTCTGTGTTGATGTGTTGTGGGTGGATCGTCGCACCTCTCTATGTGTCATCCAGGGGTTGATGTCCTTGTTGATAATTTTTTTCCACCTTCCTGGTTGTTGTCTTGTTGGGTGATGCAGGTGGTGATCTGTTGAAGCTTTAACTAATGGAACATCTTTCATTAATTCCTCCATTATTGGTGATGGATTGGTGTCAAGTTCTTTTGTTGGTACTTGCTTTGATGTTTGTGTTTGGTTGTATACCATCAAAGGCTCATCATCTGATGTGTCTATGTCATTAGAGATTTGCACTTCTTCCTCCCTAGTCTCTCCATGGTTCCTAATGTAAATATCGTGCAATGTAATTTTCTTCTTTTTGTACTAGAGCTTCATGAATTTCTTTTGCACATTAAAATTGACAGTACCAACGGATTCCATCCAAGGGTGTCCCAAAACAACATCCACAGCAGCCATATCTGAAGCATAAAAATCAGAATGCAACACATAATTATCCATAGAAATATTCAAATCTTTATAAATTTGAACATCTTCATTATCAACCTGTGTGTTTTCAATATGTTTTGCTGGAACTTGCAATTTTTTAGTCAAATTAACATTGAAACAATTATGCTTGCAACTAGGAATGATAGACACAATGATGTTCTCTTTCTGAATACTTCCATTAACATGTAATATGGAAATATTAGTATAAAATAAATCTTTATGTCTCTTAGTGTCCTTCTTTCCGGCTTTAGACCACTTGTCCAAAATGACTTTTTCAATTTTTTTCTCGAGAAGTTTCCTCACTGCACTGTCAGGTGAGGTCCACCATTTATTTGCCTCATCTTTCAGATGAAGCCCTATGGAGCATATCCAAAAACTTTGGTATTGAGCCTTGAGATTTTGTAAAAAAACTTCAATAGTAGGGCCATCATCTTTTCCTGTAAACTTCATCTTGTGAGAATCCATAAAATAAAGTAAGGGTTTTGAAGAAAATCACTTACTTTGGAAAAAATTTCAAATGAACATTACTCGGTCAATATAAATCAGAATCCTTAATATAACCGGTTTTCGAAAATGGAATAGCCATTCTGCATCTAACCATATGACTAAAATCTCGATCTAGGCACTCTGCAAACACAGATTTGCACTGCAACTGTCCCGCCATCACAAAATTTCAGAAAAAATGGCTAATTTTAAATCAGTGATAACTCCCTCATCCGGAATCCAATTTGAGCAATTGTTTTTTTGAAATAAGGTGATTTTTCAAGGGGATCTCAAATATTTAATTGGTTTTCTGATATTGTGCACCAAAATCTACTAAAAATTCCAGAGATCCGTCGTACACAAATTGCCATCAGAAACATTTCTGCAACACAACTGAATTTAAATCAGCAATATCACCCTCATCCGGACTCCGATTCAACTGATTTTTTTTTTAAATTGGGTATTTTTCCATAAGGAATCCAGATATAATATTTATTTCTAAAAATGTTTTGCCAAATTTTCCAGATATTCTCTACAAACTCGCCGCCCAAAATTTTCCTGCAAAAAAAATGAAAAAACAAATCTCCAAAATTTGCCCAAGAAAGTGATATGATACCATTTGCAGTAGATCTGACAAGAAAATGTATAAAAATGGAAAATAGGCCCAAGAAATAACACCATAGAAGATAAAACTTCAGATCTTCATTAATATCAAAACCCTTAAGGTAGGGAAACACCATATATTCACTCCTTAAAGAAGGAGATCACTCCACAAGCCATATGCTTGCCAATACAATAATCCTTGACATCTCTCAATGGAGAGTCTCTAGCCTCTATATAGTTTTCATATATGCAATACCATGGGTAGTTACCATGGGTCTCTCAATAACATGCATCCAATACAATGGGCTTATCACTTTATTCCCTAGCTACATGTGGTCCTTTACATAATGTGGGTTAACCACTTTATTTATTAACTATGGCCAAATTATTTATCATTCTTATATTATTACATCATATTATTCCCTTGGATACCTCCCTCTGTACCCTATATTATCCCCCCTAGGTATACTACACTGTGCAAACCCCTTTACCACAAGTCTATCTTTGTACCTATGTTTTCCTCCATCTTCTTCCTTCAGCCTGTAAACCCATTTATCTGGAATGTTGTTTTACCTACAGGCAACCTGACTAAGTCCCAAGTCTGGTTATGCATTAAGGAGTCCATCTCTTCTTCCATGGTTAGCTCCCACTGTTCCTGGTTTCAACCTACATTGCTTCTTCATAACATTTGGGTTCACCAAAATCAGTCAACAATAAATAATATAATGAAGGAGAGTATCGTTCAGGGGGTCTACTTATCCTGATAGATCTTCTGACATCAATTTCAGGATTTTGAGGTGCCTGTTACTGTTGTGGTGGTTTTTATTATTGTGGCTATTGATTATTGTTATTTTTAAGCACCTTTACTTTTTCTATGATCTCATCAAGAACTGTGTATTCTTTGTTTTTTTTTCCTTTTTTTTTCCTGCAACTGATTCTTCTACAAGAACTATTCATTGAATATTACATCTCTACTCCTAATGATTTTTTGATTTTCATAATCATATAAGTGATAACCAAAATCATTAGCACCATATACAATAAAGGTACATTTCTTTGATTTTGCCTCAATCTTTGTTCTTTTTTCTTTATTAATATGGACAAAAGCCTCACAACCAAAAGGCTTTAAAAAATATTTACTTAACTTTTTACTTTTCCATGCTTCCTCTGGAATACCACCATCCAAGTAACTTGAAGGCCCTCTGTTTATTAGATAAACAACAAAATCTACAACATCTAACCAAAATTGTAAAGGAAATCCTACATGCAGTCTCATGCACCTTGCATGCTCCATGATTGTTTTATTCATCCTTTCTGACACACCATTTTCTTGTGGTGTTCTTGGATCTCTCTTCTCTCTGCGAATTCCATGCTTTGAACAGTATCTATCAAACTCTTTACTGCAATATTCTCCTCCATTGTCTAATCCTAGATACTTCAACTTATTTCCTGTCTCAATCTCAACCAAAGCTTTCCATTTCTTGAAAGTATCAAATACATCAGATTTATTCTGAATACAATAAATCCAAGTTTTTCTAGTTGAATCATCAATAAAAGTAACATAATAATGAGAGCCACTGAGAGATGATACCTGAGTAGGTCTCCATACATCTGCATGCACAAGCTCTAATTTTTCATTCTTCTTTTCTTTCCCAACTCTGATAAATCTGACTCTATTATGTTTTCCATAAATGCAATTCTCACAGAAATCCAACTCAATATTCTTCAAACCTAACAACAAATTTCTTGAATGAAGAATCTTCATCCCCTTTTCACTCATGTGTTCGAGCCTATGATGCCATAATGCTGCATATTCTCCTTTGGAAGTTAAAGCATTAATAGAGTTAGAAATACCATTGCATAAATACAATGTACCAAACTTTTTGCCTTTTGCTATTACCAGGGCTCCTTTGGTGACCTTCCAAGTTTTATCTGTGAAAGTTTTTACACAACCTTCACCACCTAACTGCCCTGTTGAAATCTGATTTTTCTTCATATTTGGAGCATGCCTTACCTCCTTTAATAGACATTGGTTTCAATTTTGTTGTTTTACAAGAACCTTACCCATTCCAACAATTTTACAGGGTTTATCATCACCCAAACGAACCTGTCCAAAATATCCTTGAACATAGTTATGAAAATATTTATTATTAGGTGTGGCATGGAATGCGGCCCCTGAATCTACCACCCAGGAATCAGTGAAATTTTTGAAAGAAAGAATCAAAGCATCTTGTAACACATCACCTATCACATTTGCTTCATGATTTTTTTCTTGTTGTGTGTATCTTTCTTTTTCCTTCCGAGATCTACAGTCTTTCTTCAAGTGTCCTTTATTTCCACATTTCTAGCACGCTATCTGCGATCTGGACTTGGATCTTTCTTTCCTTGATTTACTACGATATCCTGAGCTCTTTCTTCTTTCCATTTTTCTTCCCCTAGAATCTACACTCAAAGCATTACCTGATGTCTCACCGGAGCTTTTCCATTGCATTTCCTCGCTAAGGATAGCACCGACAACATCATCAAACTTTAAAGTACTAGATCCAGAGACAGAGTTACTAATGGCCATAACTAAACCATTCTAGCTTTCTAGAAATGAGCACAGAAATAAAAGAGCCATAACTTCATCATCAAAGTTTACCCCTACATAACTTAACTGAATGGTAACTGTATTAAAATCATTTAAATGGTCTGCAACAGATCCACCTTCCGACATCTTCATATTAGACAAATGTTTCATAAGAAATACCTTGTTTGAGGTTGAGGGTTTTTCATATAGTTTCGCCAATGCCTTAATCAAACCCTCTTTTGTTGTTTCCTTCGAAATATTGAAGGCTACCAACACCACGAGGCACAACCATACTGTTCCGCGTGCCTTTATATTGAGAATCTCCTATTATGCGTCTATCATAGTCGTTGGCTTCTTTGTTTTTCCACTCAATGGTAGGTACAGATATTTCTGATACAAATAATCTTCCATCTGCATCTTCCATGGTGGGAATTTTTGGCCGTTAAATTTCTCGACCCTAAATTTACCATCTTCCGCCATTTCTCCCACTCGAACCAGGAACCCTTATTTCCTACGAGTTTATCAGCCAAATATACCTTCGACCCCAATACCAGTTGTTAGAAAATTATATATTACAGAGAAATGCAACACATAAAATATGTGGAAAACACAAGCACACTAAACACATAAAACCAGAGAGACACATATATACATGGTTCACCCAGTTTGGGCTACGTCCACCCCAAACAGCCAGTCCTTCCTTTCTATTATCCAACAAAATGAAGAGACACAACCTACAATAGATCTGTTGTAATATCCTCTGTTCTCTCTCACAGTCTCTCTATTAATTTCTCACTCTGAGAATACACATACAATACACAGCAGGCTGCACACCCAACAATCTAGACACTAATATCCTTATCATATAAAACCATTGTAGGCATATGAATTTACAACCGATCCATGTTTGGTTGATTGGACTTGACCTAGGTTCAGCTTTGTAATTTGCATCAAAAAAACGATCAGACACCGGCCCTTTCAGCAACGACCTATAAGCATATCGTACTTTCACTCGAGGTGGCTATGGGTGTTTGCAGAACCAGGTTTCTGTAGCCTTGAAGGACTATGCGAGGTGGCTTATACTTGACTTTTCTATATTAACTAACCTTATAAAATACATATAACTACTGCATTGTATAACTTAAAAATTTAATTCGTGATCCGAATGGAAAATGGCATCCACCCATGGTATTCATCTGCCCATGTTATCCATCCACCTGTGGAATTTACCCATGGTATTGTAAATGTCATCGACTCATGGTATTCATACACACATTGTATTTATTCGCTCATGGTATTTTAAGTGACATCTATCCATGATATTCACCCACCCATGGTATGTATCCACTCATGGAATTTACCCATATTATTGTAAGTGGTATCTACCCATGGTATTGACCCATGGTATTGTAAGTAGTATCTACCCATGGTTTTGACCCATGGTATCCACCTATGGTATCTATGCATGGTAATTCTAACTCAAAAAAGGCTATAAATAACAAGCATTATTTTATAAAATAATATATTTTCTGTCACAATGTAGCTTTTACAATTATTCTCTATTTTAATAAAACAAGTTTCTTTGTGGTTTTAGTTGCTTTGTGTTCTCTATTTTTTTCTGGCATTCTAATTTTGCAGATCTTGTCAGATCCATTTCAACTTTTTAGATCTTGGGGGCCTCCCCCCAAGATACGGATCAGTAGTATCAGATTCAGGTTACAAATCCATGGGAATGAAGGTTTGAAGCATATTTCAGTTTCAATGTTTTGCAGCAATCTTCAGCAAACTCCATGAATTTTTTGGGCGGTGAGTTTGTAGATCAGATATGAAAATTTTGGTGAAAAAATTACAAAAAAAAGACCAGATCTGGATTCCTCGTGAAAAAATACCCAAACTCAAAAAAAAAATCGGCTGAATTGGAGTTCGGATGAAGGAGATATCGCTCATTCAAAATCAGCAATGTTGCAGCAATGTTTCTGACGAAAATTCATGGACGACGACTCTCCCGTCATTTATTGTAGTTTTAAGTGTAACATTTCAGATAAATGGTTACATATATGAGCTCCTCTTGAAAAATCACGCGATTTCAAAAAGAAAATCGGTCGAATCGAAGCCCGGACGAGGGAGTTATCATTGATTTAAAATCAACTATTTTTTTAGAAATTTTGTCACGACGGGACAATTCCTACGCGAATCTGAGAGTCTAGAGTCTCCAGATAGCAATTTCAAACACATGGGTAGCTGCAGAATGATCATTCCATTTCCAAAAGAAGGTTATAAAAAATATTCTAAGTTATATTGACCGAGTTATGCTAATTTTAAATTTGGAGAAGCATTCGGAGCGGGTTCCCTTTGGAGACGTGCCGTCCCACCCCGCTTTAGTAGGAACCTAATTCACATTCATTAGTTTAAGTATAGCAGCATTCAGCTTGGGTTATTTTGAGATGTGCCTCCCACCCCAAGCTATGTAGGCACTTGCTACTTCATCAAAAATCAGCATCACAATTATGGGTCAACTGAACAAAATCCTTCTCATCGAAGTCCATTTGCTAGGCCACACACTGTTAGTAACACAGTTGGTCACAAGCATTACAGGGTATCTCTATCCTCAAATCTTCATTTGTCATGGATTTGGTTCATCCACAAACCCACACTTCATCGAAGTCCATTTGCTAGGTAGCACACTATCAATATCACAGTTGGTTACAAGCATTGCAGGGTGTCTCTATCCTCGGATCTTCGCTCATCACGGTTATGGGTTAACTACACAAAACCATTATCTTCAATGGCTCTTCATATTCAACAAAGGCTTCTCAAGAGGGAAATTCATGCAATGGGGACCATTACTTCTTAAGGAGGGAGGAATGATCCGAATGGAAAATGGCATCCACCCATGGTATTGTAAGTGACATATATCCAGGATACTCATCCACCCATGGTATGTATCCACCCACGAGATTCATCCACACATGGAATTTACCCATAGTATTGTAAGTGGTATCTACCCATGGTATTGACCCATGGTCTCCACCTATGGTATATATGCATGGTATTGTAACTCAAAAAAGGCTATAAATAACAAGCCTTAGTTTGTAAAAGGACAGATTGTCCACCACAATGTAGCTTCTACAATTATTCTCTATTTTAATAAAACAAGTTTCTTTGTGGTTTTAGTTGCTTTGTGTTCTTTATTTTTTTCTGGAATTATAATTTTTGCAGATCTTATTAGATCCATTTACACTTTTTAGATCCTGGGGGCCTCCCTCGAAGATCCGAATCAATTTTTCACATAAGTTTAACATAAAAATATCACAACATAAGATAAATTGTGTTATCACAACATATACTTGCAATAATTGCTTCACATAAACAGAAAAACAACAACACAACACATCTAAAAACATAATATGCCCAAAAATTATTCTTATTTATTAAGATGGATATGTTCAGTACATTCATCTTCTCGAATTACGCACAAATATGAAGGTGTCTATGCACTAAGTTGTAGAATCTTCCAAGGTCTCCACACATTGAGCTGTGGAGCCTTCCCTTATGGCTAAAAACATACTAAAGACAAAAAATACAATCACTTGTGCTCATCAAATATGCATGAATACTACTTCGACACAACATTACATACCTTTATATATATTTACATAACTAAAAAACCATAGTCCATATACCATGGGCTGGACCCAACCCAAAGCCCCTAGACTCTATGTAGTAGATATTACTTCGTGGTACCACACACTCGGCTCCTCAAAATTAGGAGTCTTTGACCAAAATTGGACCAATTTGGGATGTTCCCACCAGACCCCCAATAATCACATGTGACTTGTCCCGATTCACTCAATTGTTGTTCCCTAAATTGTATTTATGACGATCGTGTAGGCGGAATTACACTATTGTAGTATTTTTGTTACCTGTTTTTCCTCTTTACGCACTTCCTCCAATAGTGTCTCGATTGCGGGTCTGATTGTCTTCTATAGAAATTCCTTTTTCCTCTATCACAACTCCTTGATATTTCCATCTACTATCTGCGAAAGCTAAAGGGCCTCATCCTGCAATGGCTGAGTTCTCACTATTATAATCTTCTCTTTCCTCAGAAGATCTTTGAAATGACTCTGAAGATTCTTTACTTCTATGATACAGGCGAGCCTCTGCGAGATGAGTAAGGTCCTCGTAGTTTCCTGATTTTCCTCCAACTGCTTCTTCTTCGTCTGTATATCCTCTTCAATTCTCTACATATTTGTATCCTCTTGGAGTGAGGTCCAAATATCGAAATTTTCATCTATAAATTTTCCACATTCTTCCACTGTGTCGGAGATGCCTTTCACTGCAACTTTGAGGTCCATCTCCCTCTTCTTGTGTACTTCTGTTGGTGTGGCTACTTGCAACCTCCTTTACAGCTCATCAATCCTCACATCATTATCAAAATTCATCCCAACGAAATTTTTCTTTGAATCGTTGAAGGCGAGAGTGAGCTTCACGACCTTCTCTACTAGTGCTTCTTCCTCGCAGACCTGTACGTCCAAAATTTCACTATAATTTTTCCAAATTGATTCTTCTAGTTAATGTTTTTGATGGTGCACCTCATCTCTTTTGTTTATCATCTAGTTGAGCTCCTTCGCCATCGCATTTCTTTCCTTTTCCACCTGCATTTTTATGAAACCAACGCACAAAATATAAGACAATATAGATCAATGCGTTAGAAATCAACCTCTTCAAGGGGGAAACCTCCTTTACATTAAATAAATAAACAATTCTTGGATGATAAAAGTGAAAAAAACTCCTTTATATATAGAGGATTCCAATGGGTCACAATATAATCTTAGCCGACATAACAATAAAAATGTAAGGGCACAACAATAACAATAAGGGGGCTATATTAACAATAACAATAAGGGGATACACTAGTCACTATAGGAACCTAACATGCCCCTCTCCTTCAAACAAGTTTTTTCCTCAATGTTTGAGTAGTTGTATATGATTTTGTGTAAAATTCTCATCCTCACATGTCGAATCTTCAACAGTTAAGTTCTTCCACTTGATGAGATACTTTGAAATTGATCGATTTCGTAGTTGTCTAGTTCTTGTTTCTGTGACTACTTCAAGTTCCATTATGATTTTTCCTTCTTCATCAAGTTCTGGAAATGTTGTTTGAACTGGGAGATTATCACCTATAACCTTCTTTAAGCATGAAACATGGAAAACTGGGTGCACTCGGGAAGATGTACGAAGCTCCAATTTGTATGCCATAGTACCAATCTTTTACATCACCTTGTAAGGACCATAATACTTTGTTGATAATTTATTATCCTTCTTAGCTTTCTTGAGGGACATTTTTTTGTATGGATGTAGCCATAAAAACACTGAGTCACCTACGTTAACACTTCTTTCACTACGATGTTGATCTTCTTGTCGTTTCAGTCGATTATGCTCTAAAGTGAGGTTATCCTTTAAGAATTGGAGAACTTGTTGTTGATGCTAGATGTGATTTTCCACTGCTTGAACCTGAGAATTTTCTCTTATATATGATGTGATGGATGGTGGATGATATCCATAAAGTTCCATAAATGTGGTCATGTAATATTCCCAAATTTTCACATGATATTTGGAATGTTAGTGTTCTTAATTTTCTTAACTAAGTAAGTAAATAAAAGGGTGGAGGGACCCATAATCCTCAAGATGAATAAATATCCACTTTTTATGTGTGAATGTGGATTAATTAAACAGAGATCTACATAATGGAGTAGTGGATTAGCTACTAACGTGAATGGAGTGGAGATCATGTCTCATTAATGAGATAGATCATGGGGGTTGAAGTAATCAACTAAGATCATGGAGGCAGTCTAATGAAAGATCATAGAGAATTCATGATGAAGTGATGGAGGAAGCAGTGAATTTAATTCACACATGATGGAGAGGGTGCACATTACATGTAGACATGATGGAGTAATTGGAGAGACAACACATTCAACCATGGAGGATTGTGTCCACATGAACAACACAGTTTAGAGGTAGGCCAGGGCTTGGGAAGGCTCACTTTGTATATAAAGGAGATGAAGGAAACATTGGAGGCATGCTTCATTTTATGATTTGAAGGTATTTTTAGATCAAGATTTTTTAGTTGACATTTCCATGCACTCTTATGATGTTTAGTTAAGTTTGCAGTGTTGTTTAGCACAGGGTGTTCCCGAGCAGGAATCCTACCCTTACCCATAGGGGATTTGTCTGCCTACTTTGGGAAGGTTTTTCTAAGCTTCCATTCATCATCAGAATTGATGCCACACCATTTCCACTCTTTGGAGAACACATACCTTCAGGAATTACGCAATTTCTAAAGATCAGTTTGGGAGGAGGAGGTTGTGTTCAGTATTTCAGCTGGAGAACTGGTGAAGGATTATTCCTATCACGTTGGACTTCAAGATCGGCATTCTGAGGTCCTCATTTCAGATCTGGCATTAGGCCAAACTTTATTGACCTCCTACCAGCAGTAGTACCATCAAGTATTATGAAGTCCATCATTGCAAATCCAGAGGACGAAGGAAGTTTCTAGCATTTCATCTAGTAGTCCTGTGAGGGATCATCCCCTCCCTTGACATCAATGTTTCCATCAGCCTGGAGCTTATTGTAGCACATTTCAGCAGGCATTGAGTCTCTCCTTATTTTACCACATAGTTTTTCTAGCAGCTGCATCTCTAGTTGTTGCATTTTGAGTAGGAGGAAGAAGAGACAAGATCTCAAGCTTCTATCTTAGAGATCTGAAAGAGGGATCAACCCTTAAAGCTCAGATCTATTTGTATGAAACATTTCAACCATATTTGGATCAGATCTAGCTTCAAATCTACATAACCAAGTAGTTAAAGGATCAAACCCTAGGAGGGTGATTTTCCAAACTCATAGATCTCGAAAATCCTTTTTGGGCTATCTTGGGTTCCCATCACATTGGCTAGATCTTGAATCTTGGCATCATGAGAGCTCCTGAGCTCCATAGAACTGCATTTCCCTTTGTAGTAGCTATATGCACATCATCAGAAAAAGGGACAATGTAGTATTGCTTCATGTAGTTCACCAGTTACGCAATGCTAGTTGTAGCATGTTTTCAGGGTCATTCTAGGCCACTTCTTTGGCTAGAATACCTTTATTTTTACACTGTTGTAACTGTAATCTTCTCCACATAATAAAAAGGCTCAAATTCTCTGTACATTATGATGTTGTCTTTAGATTTATTGTTTATTTTTTTGCAGTTCTTATATTGTGTTTGAGTATTACTACATTATCCCTTTTGGGATATTACATTGGTATCAGAGCATGATCTTTGGCTCAGCTTATGGACACTTCATCTTTTGCATCAAAATAAGAAGCAGATAGATGAGATCTATCATGAAGGAGAATTGTAGTTTTTCCACACCTCTCTTTAGATCCATGCAATATCTCTTCAAAGAGGTCAATCAAATGAAGAGGGAAAGTAAAAAGGAGGATCCAAGAAGAAGATTTGATGAGAAAGGTCTAAGCACTTCCTATCAGCAAAAAAGAAAATAGGAGAATCATAGATCTCCTCATATATCTACTACGCCCAATTTATTTGAAGAAGGTGAATGGTATAACCATGAATAAAGAAAGGAAATTGATACTTATGAGACTCTATTGAAGCCTATAAAATCTCTGCTTCAGACATTGAGGAGAACCACCCGGTCGGGACCTTAGGACAACTCCTTATCCGTTTGGTATGGTGGCTCTGACTAGATTGAAAGGACCAGTTTCCTTATAACTAATGGGTTGGTGATGGGTTGATTTGGATGAGTGAAAATGGGACTAAATGACTAAAATGAAACTATCTAATTTAATCTAAATACTGATAAAGAAATTTTAACACTAACCCGGGCAATCATATGCGAATACAACTTCAGATTATTCCTTTTGAACAATGACCATAAAAATGTATTATCGTTTAATCGAAATGTGCAGAAACAAATAAAGATAACTCTGTTTAAGAAATTAAACAAAGTTATATAAGCATATTGTATTCATCATAACGTATCATCTACATATACTTATGAAAGATAATATTTCATTTATACTAAAAAATGATATATAAAGAAACGTTGTTAAAACCAAATGTATATAAATGATAGCAAATTTTAAAGTGAATATCATAAGACAAAAGAAATCAATAGTGAATAGATAGAAATACCTTATTCATCTTAAAAGCTTTCAAATGAACTCTGATACTCAAATCCAGTAATTCTGATGCAAAATCAAATCCAAGGTACAAAAATGCAACACTTTAAAGATAATTCCACATAAAATCACCAGATGTGATCCTTTATAAAATATAAGAGCCAGTGGAGTACAGAAATGTAATCTCCAAGTCAAAACTATTAAAATCCAGGACCCTTCTCTAAATGCATGAGAAGGGTTTAAATACTACTTAGCTAAATCTGAAAATAGTCTATTACAAAAATTAAGGATTCGGTTTAAATGGCCGTCCTTTTCCTAGGCAAAAATATAGTAAAATTAAAACTAAATCTAAAAATAAAGACTATTAAGTAACTACTTATGAACTCGATCTTTAAACTTGTAGGCATCTAGCATTGTTTTGAGAATATGTGGTTGACCGACTTCAGATTTCAACTGTCCTGAAAAGACAAAATCGGTGATTGTAGGCGCAATCTTCTCAGCAGAATTAATGATACAATTAAGCGCACTATGCTCACTGTGTGGTTTCACTAAGTATGTCCAGTAAGAATCCCAGTTTAATCTTGTCAACCCTTTGATTGACTTTGCTTTTTCTTCCTCTTTTTGCCTCCATTCTGTTTGCAGTTGATGTGTCTGTGGGAGATATCCCAGAACAGTTTCTGAAATCAAATTTGCTTTGTGAAAATTCTCATTTACACAATAAGTAAGACTGATTGCTGCTGTAGCTGCCTCCTCTGCTGCGTTCTCTGCCCTTCTGATTTGTGCATCCCAGTTATTGAAAAGTATTTCTTTATGGTTTTCATTAATAATTGGTGCACCAGATTTTCTTCCTTCCTCTGTTTCTTTCCATACCAAATAATCAGTAACCTTTTCATTAATTAAATCATAATCATTTCGTAAATCTACGACATGATTAGTGATCTTATCACTTTCTTGACAAAAATAATTCCATTGCAAGATTTTTTGGCATAATACTTCTTCTTGTTGCAGTAGTTGATTGTTTAAAGAAATAGTTTCTGAAATAAACTCTGGAAGCTTAGGATCATCTTTGTGCTGATCTTGGATATTCCATATTTGTTTCTCTTTATCAACCAAACTTTTTTGATGTCCAATTTGCATTTCTTGAAGTTGTTGCTGTAACTTTTCAAGTTTCATCTGTGCTTCATTATTGGCGTGTACCTGTTGCAATTGGTGTTGCAGAACTTGTATCTGTTCTTCTTTTTCATTTAATAAGAGTTGTATCTCAAATGCTTTGTTAATAGTTGCAGAAGCATAAGCCCCTGTAATTTGAGATAACTTAGCAAGATTATCAGTAGGCTCTGTGGTAGGATCTTTCCACAAGACATCTAGTTGTTTTGCTTCAGTAGAAATTGCACCTTCTAACTTTCTCTTTTTCCTTTGTTTCTTCACTACTGCTTTGTATTTCGTGCTGTAGAATACACCTAGAGGAGGAATGTCCTCTACATTAAGTACAATTTCAGATGAGGGAGTGATCGGTATGTGCTCAGTTTCTGTGACTGTGCTACTTATTCCTGTGCTCAAAACTTTCGTTGTCTGTACAAGGGTCTGTATATTCTGTCCTTCTACATTAAGCAATTGATTAAAGCTTTCCCATTCTTTGTCTAGTTCAATTGTGACTGACTGTTGCTGTACATCGGTAGGAGGAGGATTTATCTGCTGAGAAGTTAAAATTTGATGTTGTGAAAGCTCTTTCGATTGAGCAGAATCTTTCACTAATTCTTCAATTTTATCTTCCTCTTCATTAGACTTATTAGAACGTTTAGAATTCTTTCTTTCAGATTTTGACTTAGACTTATCTGTACTTGAACTGTTGTTAAGACTGACACTAGGAGTTGGTTCCCTTGGGGGTTCCAAGCATAAATTTTCCAAAGGGATAGTGGTCAATCTTCTTTCTCTGTAAACTTTAAATTCTTGAAATTGTTCTAGAGATAACTGCATTTCTGCTGAATGTAGAATTTCTTTCAGTGTGGATTTTTCTAGGAATATATCATCAAAAGGATCCTCTTCTCCGGAAAATATCCTTAATTTGATCGCAGTGGTGAAATTTTTAGCAACTTCATTAGGGTCGAATAACCTTTTTGCAAATTTAAACAACTGTAAGCATGTAATATTGTTTACTTCTTTTAATGCATGTCCAACATCAAATAATGAAAATGTTCCACAAGCTATGGGAAATTGTGGCCAAATGGCCTTCTTCTTATCCTTCAATTCCTTTGTCAAACCTCCTTCACCAAAAGTTTGGTACGCAATTTCCCGAGCAATAAGCTTATCAGAAACATATAAGGGTAAAACATGAGGAGAAGAGGAGCTTCCAAAAACCCTTACATAAGTAAACCACTCTTCCCCAAACCATCGCGCGATAGGGAGAATGTCGACTTGTGCTTCCGGGGAAATCCTTGGAGCATCTTTATTATACAATGTTTTGTGTAGAGGCAACATTATACCATGACAAATCTTGTAAAAATGAGGAACAAACTTGGATTCCCACAGTTTCTTATGATACACATGAATAGGCAAAGGATCATGAATCGTCCATTGCCAACCCATCAAAGGGAATTTAGAAACAAAGCAGATAGCGTCCATAACATAGGCAGATAGATAAAAAGGAGGATAAATCCTCTGAGAAAAAATTCGTTTAGACTGGTAGTTAAAAATGGCAGTCGCTAAATTGTCAGATAATATCTTGGCCTAGTCTACAATAGTAGCGTTAATAGCAGCATTTAACAATGGAAGCCACTCAGGTAAGACCATATTTATATCAGGCTTTCCAAAAAGCCTGCATAACATAGCAGCAGCAAAACAATATGGAGAGGTAAGTGACCCAATACTATACATACCGTGTTTGTTTTTCTTCAATGGTTCATCTCTTTTGGTCCATTCCTATGTGCATTCCGCCAAATTTGCATGTTCTTTGGCAAAATTCTCCATAAATTGTTTATTATAAGTTGCCTGAGGTTCCGGAAAATGATACATCAGCCTCAAATCTTCCATAGTGAACGACCCGATTAGCTCTTGATTTGGAGTTCTAAATTGCTTGTCTGAAATATCGGTGCTGTCCAGCACCCATTTCACCATGTCTGTATACGGAAGGATTCTTGGTCTTGCCACTATCCTATGCAGAAATGAACAAGCCAGTTCTTTAAGGGTTGCCTTAGATGAATTACTTGAGCCTGCAGTAGCCGCAACTTGCGTCACCATGGGATTTTCTTCTTCAAGAAAATTATAAATTCCTTCCCAGGTGGTTATACTGGCATCCTTATTGCAAGAAGTGTCTGCATACAGTGAAGCCATTTCTCTGTTTTTGAAACTTGAAATCTTCTCTTTCTTACCCATAATGTTCTGTGAACTCTTTGTATAGTCTTTTGCTCCTTCGTACCTGCGGTTTTACGAGTTAAGTGAGAGTAATGACATGAGAAGGGTGATGAGATAGTTTTGAATGCAAACAGTGGATGAAATATATTATTCTAATGGAAACAACCTTTCAATCAAAACAAATTTTTTTTTATTGATAATTGACAATCCATTCATTAATTCAATCATTTAAAGCGAATAACGGATATTGATTTATGAAAAGATTTACATTGGATAACGAGCTTTTAAGAATCTGTGATATTGCGATCTGCGATTTGCTATGCAATATCGCAATATCGCAATATCGCAAATCGCATATTTCTCAAAGCTTAACCATCGCAAAATCGTGCATATCATGAAATCGCAAATCGCAAAATCGCGAAATCGCAAATATCGCAAATCACAAAATCGCGAAATCACAAATCTCAAAATCGCGAAATCGCAAATATAAAGTATTCGTTTAACAATTTTCTGCGATATGGGATTTGTGACCAGTGTTTTAGCGTATAAGCTTTTTGGGATCACATTATCACAATATCGCAAAGTCGTAGTTTAAAATATTTAGTTTTACAAAAGATATCTACCATTTGCGATGGATGCGCTATTTCGCTCAAAGAAAGATTTTATTGTAATCTATCATAAACTTAAGTTTTTTCTTAAGGATTTGCTAAGGAATTTTCCTAAGTTATGATAGAAAGTTTTATTTGAAAAGGGAAACAAATAATGATTGATTTTTTTGGATTTTTTAACTAAGGGTCCTCATTTATTTAGTATTATTACTAATATTAAATAAAAAGGGGGGTTGTTGCTGGTCACAACAATTGGCGATTCACTGAAAGAAACAGTTATCTCTGAAAAAATAAAATGAATACTATATTTCTAGTAAGTAAATATTTTTAAAGATAATGAAAACTATCTTAGGATATTTCAAATAAAATCTAACTATGAAAAATAAATAAAAATCATTCACAATTTCTTTCTAATTCCTTAAGAATGAAAACACTTTTAGGTTATCTCAAGCTTTGATCGGTGTTAATAATGAAGTAAGTGGATTTCTCCAAGTTTAGTTTTATGATATACTCTATTGCCATAGGTATTGCCTCTGCTGCCTGCAAACGTTCATAGTCTTGACAGGGTTACCTTTAAACCATTAACCATTCATTGTCCCATCCAACTAAAATTATGACTTTTTAAAAGATAAATTCATAAGACATATTATCTCATGTTTTTGTCTTTTACTTATTTTTTATTTTTAAGAGCCATTGTTCTGGTTTGGTAGCCAGTTAATAACAATGCCATTCACTAGTTGTAATTAAACTGAACAAGCTGGCTCGTGATGAGACCCCTTGTCTTATATTTATAAGCCATTACCCTGTTTTGGTATGCAATATTGGTAATGTCAGTTTCATCACTTCTTATGAACATGGTAAGTCGGCTCATAATGAGACCTCTTATCTCTTAAATTTTCATATAATTTCTCAGAATTACATTCGAAAAAATCACAAATTAAATGGATGGGGTGAAACAGTTTTATCCTTAAGAATCAATGGATGACATTTTTCAGAGTTTCTTAAGTACCAAGACTTTGAAAAATCTTTACCTTTATAGATAACCTTTCTCTGCTCAATAAACTTATAATGATTTTCCATTCTCTTCATGTTTTCAAAAGATCATGCAAATGATTGGAATAATCTTTCAAAGTTTAACATCTTATTTCAAACTATCCAAAAACTGTGATCATCTCTTTAAAAATTATTATTTACACAAAATAAACATTTATGATATTTTTCCTAAGAAATTTTCTTAATAGTAAATAGTGAATTAGAGACTTATTAAAAACCTTTATTTGCAAGAACAATTAAAAAATTTGCAGAAAGGAATATGTACAATTTAAGAAGGTGTTACCTCCTTATGAAAAGAATTTCTTCAGGATAAGCCCATTTACAGGAAGAGATTCTCTCTTTCCTGTTAGATCTTAGAGTATGAACGTATTTGAGCCTATCTTTTCAGTGATCTGAAATGGTCCAAGCCACATTTTCTGAAACTTTGTAGTTTACCCTTTTCTTCGTGTGCTTTATTCCATTTCAGAACAAGATCACCAATTGACAAAATTTTTGAGCCAGTAGAACTTGCATCAAAAGAAGATTTTACAAGCTGTTGATGTTTTTCATGAATAATTTTTGCTTTATCTCTATCTTCTTCAAGTTTAAGGATTTGATCATATCTCAATTGAATGGATGAAGAAGGATTTTCTTCAATAAATTGCACTAGGGCTAATGATGGAAGAGCTAAATTTGATGGTATCACTGCTTCTTTTCCATAAACTAAATTGAAAGGTGAAGTTCCTATTGAAGATTTTTCAGTAATATGATCAGCCCATAGTGCAAAGATTAAAGACTTGTGCCAATTCTTTTGATTTTGATCAATGGTCCTTTTAATGATTTTGATCAGATTTTTGTTAGTGGATTTAGCCAAACCATTACCTTGTGGATAATCATTTGCTGAATATTTCAATTTAAAACCTCTCTTGATTGCAAATTCTATTAAACTATTTCCGGAAAAGTAAGATGCATTATCAAAGACAAGAGCGTTAGGTACACCAAACCTGGTTATGATGAATTGATCTATGAAATCAATAATTGCATCAGAATTGGCTACCTTCAATGGGATTGCTTCTACCCATTTTGTGAAATATTCTGTTGCTGTAAGGATATATTTATGTTGTTTGGAAGAATGAGGTATGATTTCACTAATAATGTCAAGTCCCCATTGTTCGAATGGTTGCTCAATACTTACTGGTTGCAAAGGAAAAGCTGGTTTCCTTTGTCTTCCACTTGCAGTTTGACAAATTCTGCACTTCCTTACATAATCATGCGTATCTTTAAAAAGGGTAGGCCAGTAATAACCAACACGAATTATTTTGTGAGCTGTGGTATCACCTCCAAAATGACCTCCTGCTGGTCCATCATGCAATTCCTACAAAACCTTTTCAGCTTCAGTCTTTTCAAGACATCTTAATAAGATTGAATCATAATTTTTTCTGAATAACACATTATCAATGATCTCATATTTAATAACCTTTAATCTTAAAGCATGTTTGCTCTTATATCTGAGATTAGAAGGAGCATACCCATTTTTCAAGTAATAGATAAGATCAACATACTGAGATTCAGAGTCTGTAACACTTATCTGACTTACTTGAATGTCTTGGTTTTCTGGTATGTTATGAGCTCCTGCCAATAATCTGTAAAAACCTTGTCCTCTAACAATCTTAGTAGGTTTAATTTCAATATCATATTCTTGCAAAGCTATAACCCAATTAGCTCTCTTTTCTCCTACTTATTTTTGAATTAATAATTGTCTCACTGCAGAAAATGGGACAATGATTTTCGTATGTGTTTTCAAGAGAAAAGGTCTAAAATGTTTGATTGATTTAAACACGGAAAAGGCTTGTTTGTCAACATCGGAATAATTAAGCTAAGCTCCTTGCAGATTTGAGCTAAAGAAAGAAATTGGTGCTTCAATTTTCTGATCATTGAGCTGTGTTAAAACAGCTGCATAGGATGTTTCGGTGGCCAAAGTATACAAAGTAAAATCTTTAGAAAAATATGGGGTATTCAATGCTGGTGCATTAATAATCGCTTGTTTGATTGCCTCAAAGGCTTCTTTCTCTCTATTCCCACATTTGAATACTGAATTCTTCTTGATCATATTTTGCATAGGTAAAACAATTTGAGAAAAATCAGGAATGAATCTTTTTACAAAATTGATTTTCCCAAGAAATGATTGCATGGATTTTTTGTTACGAGGTAAAGAAATATCAGAAATTTCTTTCACTCTATCTGGATCAATATATATACCATCTTTTGACACAATAAATCCTAAGATTTTTCCTTCATCTAAAGCAAAGAAAGATTTCTTTGGATTTAAGGAAATACCAAACCTTCTACATCTTTCAAATATTTTCTTTAGATCATGTAGATGATTGGCTCTCTTTTTTGAAAATATTGTTATGTCATCAAGATAAACAACAACTTATTGATTGATCATACCTTTAAATGCTATGTCCATGGCTCTTTGGAAAGTTGCTCCTGCATTTATTAGACCAAAAGGCATTTTCTGATAAGCATAGGTTCCCCATTTTGTTCTGAAAGTTGTTTTCAATCTGTCATCTGGATGAAATAAAACTTGATTATAGCCTGAAAATACATCAAGAAAGGACATGAGTTCAGAACTAGCTACCTTTTGAAGTATCTGTTCCATGGTTGGCAATGGGAAATTGTCTTTTAAACATGCCTTGTTTAAATTTCTAAAATCAATACAGATTCTTATATCACCATTTTTCTTCCTTACAGGTACCATATTGGAAACCCAATTGGAGTGCCTTACAAGAAAAATGATTTTGGCTTTTAAAAGTTTATTAAGCTCTGATTTGACTTGACCTTCGAGATTTGGATGAACCTTTCTTAACTTTTGTTGAACAAGTTTAATATCAGGAAGCATTGGAATTGTGTGTTGAATAACCGAAGTATCATACGTTTTTAAATCATCATAATTCCAAGCAAAAACATTTTTATATTTGTTCTGAAGTTTAATGAAAGCATTCCTTTCCTCTGGTGTTAAATTGAGTCCTAAATTAATGTTTTGAGGTTTAGAGTCAGAACCAAGATTTACTAATTCAAACTTCAAAGTGGAACTTTGAAGTTTAGCATTAGTGACTTTCTTGAATCTGTCTTTAATATCATATAAATCCTCTAATTTAAAAACAGATTTCGGAATGGGATTTTCATTACCTTTTGAGGCAATTTGTAAATCATGATCATTCTCATCAATAATTTGTTCATCATATGATTTCTCTGAAGTCATGAAATTTAAAATATCTTGATCATGATAGAATACTCTCCAATTTGTGACATTATCTGGGATAGATGGGCAAAAAATAAATTCTACTGAAAATCTATCAGGACTGCAATCTTCAGCTGGAAGGAGTTTGGATGCAACATTTGCTAACAAATCAGCTGATGCATTTTGACTCCTAGGAATAGCAGAAATATTGAATGCTAAAAAATGAGTAGTAAGATCTTGAACTAAGGTTTAATAGTGTTTAAGATGTCCTGAAAGGCAATGGATAGTATTCCTAACTTGTTTTATGAAAATTTCGGAATCACCAAAGACTTTCAAGTATTTAACATCTAACCCTATAGCTTTATAAAGTCCTTGAATCAAGGCTTCATACTCTGCGGTATTGTTCATACACTCAAATTCTAACCTACATGATAGCATGGTTTTCTCTCCATCTGGATCAATTAAGATGCATCCTGCTCCAGCTCCATCACTAGACTTTGATCCATCAAAATATAATGACCAAAATAAAGATTTATCTATTGGCTTATCTACAATTACATCAGAAATACTTACAATTCTGGAAGAATCAGATTGTGAAAAATTTTATATTTGAGAAACAAAAGTATTTACAGAAAAAGGTGATTGAGGTGCTTTGAAGTTTCCAAGAAATGACTCAGCAGAATAACCTCCAAGAATATTGTTGTTGAATGCCACAGGCTCATTAGGTTGTTCAAATTCAGTGACAGTATGCGTCATATGTTTTTCTCGTTCAACTTTGATTTGATTTGGTTTCCCTTTGTAAGGAAGCCACATATGTGAATAATCAGTTGCGATATAACCATTAAGTTTTGTAGACCAGTCCATGCTTAAGACTAATCCATAGAATTCAGGAATATCTGCAATTAAAATATCAATTCTTTGGACAATCCTAGGATCAGAAGCTAATCTGATAGTAACTGAATTGATTTCTCCTACAACTTAAACTTTAGAGCGATCCAATTGAACAATATGAACTGCCGATTTCCGTGGTTCGATATTCAATTTGGCACAAACAGAAGTAGGCATTATATTAGAGGATGCTCCAGAATTGATTAAACAATTATGCAGATTTTTATTGTACATTTCATAAGTCAAAAGAAAAGGAAGAGTCTGAGAATTTGATTTTTCTCCAATGAGCACGGTATCAGTAGCATCTACCTTATCTGGTGGTTTACCAGCTCCTTTAGCTGCTTTTGAAACTACACCACTTGGTAAAGGAGCAATTGGTGTAGCATTTAATTCTTTTAATAGCAACTTATGTTGGTGTTTTAGTTTGCTGAGTTCATTTAGGGAAATGTTGGCTTTAATATTTTTCATGTCTTCAACAACGTTATATTCCATATGATCTGACACCACTAAAGTCTTTGTTTTCGATGAAGGAGGATTAGAAGAGGATGGCTGATTTTGAGTAAGTAACGGAGAATTTTTCTTTGCAGGGGATTTGTCTTTGGTACTTGGAGTTGTAATTTTCTTTTTAGGGACTTTTTGTATAGGCTCCGATGTAGATTTACTCCTAGTACTTACAGGCATAGCTTCTTGTTCTACCTCACTATCAGAATTAGGGAGAATAAAATCCCACATTCCATGCAATTCAGTTATTTCTTCATTCTCTTCTTCTTCATCTGATACTAAAGATGTATCTTCTTCTTCTTCTTCTTCTTCTGATTCTGCATTAGAGATTGAATTAGGAGGTTTAGATTCAACTTGGTTTCTTCTAAAATTTCGGAATGGTTTTTTGGTAGAAGTTTCAGCTACTTATTTTTTTATTTCAACCATTTCATTTGACATGGTTTTAAGAACTTTCTGTAAACCTTCCATGTCGTATGGGTCTTTGGCATTTTTCTTTGAATCATATTTGAAGCTGACTTTCTTGGATTTCTTTTCCTCAATAGCATTTTTCTTTTCTAGAGAAATAATTCATTTTTCTACTGCAATAGCCTCTTTCATATTCTCGGCCAACGTAGGTTTTGCAGCTCTATCTACAAAAATTGTTGTGTTTGAGGGAAAAGCGGTTATGTACCATTAACTTCTGACTTGTTCAATAGGCCTTGAATCTACGTGGATTTTGTTCAAGAGTTTGTTGAATCTAGCGTTGAAATCTTTAATGGGCTCCTTTGGTTTTGTCTTCAAATTTGAGAGATCATTGATTAAAGTAGTTGTTGATCTGTCATCTCCAAATTTGGTCAAAAAATGATCTGCAAAAATGGCCCAACTTGTTATGGATCCTGAAGGTAACGAAAAGTACCAGGATCCTGCTGCCCCTTGAAGAGTATAAGGGAATAGTCTGACTACAACATCTTCTTCTACGACTCCATTCAAATTTACAGCCAGCATAAAGTTATTGATGTGTTCTTCAGCTTGAATGTTAAGCTCTGGACTGAACTTTTGAAGCCATTTTCCAGGATTGTCAGGTAAATCATGTAAAGGTGCAGGCATGTTGACAGCCCCTGGAGTAGCCCATGGTCTAGCCATTATTGTAACAACTGTTGGAGGAGTAGTAGAGACTGGTGATGTTGGAACAGAAGTTTTTGGAATAGATGATGATTGAGCAGATGATGATTGAGCAGATGATGTGGGAACAACTGCACTTTGTTGAGTTGGGGTTTTGGAAACAGGTGATTGAATATGAGATGAAGAACTTATATCACTTTCTGATTCCGATTGAGTTTTTCTTGTTTTGACTCTACTAGGTAAAGGGAATTCTTTCGGAGGAATACCAAGTTTTTGACTTTGTAGCCTAGTAAGAGGTTTTGAATCAACAAATTCTGAGATTACACTACTTTCAGATATTTCAGACTCATCTAGAGATAATGAGAATCCTTTCAATTTATGGATTAAATCTTGTACTTCAGGAGACTCAGGATTTTGGTTGTCTAATTGTTTTGAGATTTTGGTAGTGGGTGTATGAATATTCTTCTCAATTCCTTCTCCGGGATTTTGTAAATCAGAAGAAATTAAAGAAGTTAATGAGGGTGTTTTTCTCTCAGAATGGCCCGTGGATAAAGATTTACTTGCCATTCATAGCTCATGCCCTCCTTCTAGCGCCAAAAACGTTGAAGCCTAGAAAATCTCTGCTTCAAACATTGGGGAAAACCACCCGGTCGGGACGTTAGGACAGCTCCTTATCCGTTTGGTATGGTGGCTCCGACTGGATTGAAAGGACCAGATTCCTTATAACTAATGGGTTGGTGATGGGTTGATTTGGATGAGTGAAAATGGGACTAAATGACTGAAATGAAACTATCTAATTTAATCTAAATACTGATAAATAAATTTTAACACTAACCCGGGCAATCATATGCGAATACAACTTCAGATTATTCCTTTTGAACAATAACCATAAAAATGTATTATCGTTTAATCGAAATGTGCAGAAACAAATAAAGATAACTCCGTTTAAGAAATTAAACAGAGTTATATAAACATATTGTATTCATCATAACATATCATCTACATATACTTATGAAAGATAACATTTCATTTATACTAAAAAATGATATATAAAGAAACGTTGTAAAACCAAATGTATATAAATGATAACAAATTTTAAAGTGAATATCATAAGACAAAAGAAATCAATAGTGAATAGATAGAAATACCTTATTCATCTTAAAAGCTTTCAAATGAACTCTGATACTCAAATCCAGTAATTCTGATGCAAAATCAAATCCAAGGTACAAAAATTCAACACTTTAAAGCTAATTCCACATAAAATCACCAGATGTGATCCTTTATAAAATATAAGAGCCAGTTGAGTACAAAAATGTAATCTCCAAGTCAAAAATATTAAAATCCAGGACCCTTCTCTAAATGCATGAGAAGGGTTTAAATACTACTTAGATAAATCTAAAAATAGTCTATTACAAAAATTAAGGATTCGGTTTAAATGACCGTCCTTTTCCTAGGAAAAAATACAGTAAAATTAAAACTAAATCTAAAAATAAAGACTATTAAGTAACTACTTATGAACTTGATCTTTAAACTTGTAGGCATCTAGCATTGTTTTGAGAAGATGTGGTTGACCGACTTCAGATTTCAACTGTCCTGAAAAGACAGAATCGACAAGTGTAGGTGCAATCTTCTCAGCAGAATTAATGATACAATTAAGCGCACTGTGTTCACTGTGTGGTTTCACTAAGTATGTCTAGTAAGAATCCCAGTTTAATCTTGTCAACCCTTTGATTAAATTTGCTTTTTCTTCCGCTTTTTGCCTCCATTCTGTTTGCAGTTGATGTGTCTATGGGAGATATCCCGGAACAATTTCTGAAATCAAATTTGCTTTGTGCAAATTCTCATTTACACAATCAGTAAGACTGCTTGCTGCTGTAGCCGCCTCCTCTGCTGCTTTCTCTGCCATTCTGATTTGTGCATCCCAGTTATTGAAAAGTATTTCTTTATGGTTTTCATTAATAATTGGTGCACCATCTTTTCTTCCTTCCTCTATTTTTTTCCATACCAAATAATCAGTAACATTTTCATTAATTAAATCATAATCATTTCGTAAATCTACGACATGATTAGTGATCTTATCACTTTCTTGACAAAAAGAATTCCATTGCAAGATTTTTTGGCATAATACTTCTTTTTGTTGCAGTAGTTGATTGTTTAAAGAAATAGTTTCTGAAATAAACTCTGGAAGCTTAGGATCATCTTTGTGCTGATCTTGGATAATCTATATTTGTTTCTCTTTATCAGCCAAACTTTTTTGATGTCTAATTTGCATTTCTTGAAGTTGTTGCTGTAACTTTTCAAGTTTCATCTCTGCTTCATTATTGGCCTGTACCTGTTGCAATTGTTGTTGCAGAACTTGTATCTGTTCTTCTTTTTCATTTAATAAGAGTTGTATCTCAAATGCTTTGTCAATATTTGCAGAAGCATAAGCCCCTGTAATTTGAGATAACTTAGCAAGATTACCAGTAGGCTCTGTGGTAGGATCCTTCCACAAGACATCTAGTTGTTCTGCTTCAGTAGCAATTTCACCTTCTAACTTTCTCTTTTTCCTTTGTTTCTTCACTATTGATTTGTATTTCGGGCTGTAGAATACATCTAGAGGAGGAATGTCCTCTACATTAAGTACAATTTTAGACGAGGGAGTGATCGGTATGTGCTCAGTTTCTGTGACTGTGCTACTTATTCCTGTGCTCAAAAATTTCGTTGTCTGTATATTTTGTCCTTCTACATTAAGCAATTGATTAAAGCTTTCCCATTCTTTGTCTAGTTCAATTGTGACTGACTAATTCTGTACATCGGTAGGAGGAGGATTTATCTGCTGAAAAGTCAAAATTTGTTGTTGTGAAAGCTCTTTCGATTGAGCAGAATCTTTCACTAATTCTTCAATTTTATCTTCCTCTTCATTAGACTTATTAGAACGTTTAGAAATCTCTCTTTCAGATTTTGACTTAGACTTATCTATACTTGAACTGCTGTTAAGACTGACACTAGGAGTTGGTTCCCTTGGGGGTTCCAAGCGTAAATTTTCCAAAGGGATAGTGGTCAGTCTTCTTTCTCTGTAAAATTTACATTCTTGAAATTGTTCTGGAGATAACTGCATCTGTGCTGAATGTAGAATTTCTTTCAGTGTGGATTTTTCTAGGAATATATCATCAAAAGGATCCTCTTCTTTGGAAAATATCCTTAATTTGATCGCAGTGGTGAAATTTTTAGCAACTTCATTAGGGTCGAATAAACTTTTTGCAAATTTAAACAACTGTAAGCATGTAATATTGCTTACTTCTTTGAATGCATGTCCAACATCAAATAATGAAAATGTTCCACAAGCTATGGGAAATTGTGGCCAAATGGCCTTCTTCTTATCCTTCAATTCCTTTGTCAAACCTCCTTCACCACAAGTTTGGTATGCAATTTCCCGAGCAATAAGCTTATCAGAAACATATAAGGGTAAAACATGAGGAGAAGAGGAGATTCCAAAAACCCTTACATAAGTAAACCACTCTTCCCCAAACCATCGCGCGACAGGGAGAATGTCGACTTGTGCTTCCGGGGAAATCCTTGCAGCATCTTTATTATACAATGTTTTGTGTAGAGGCAACATTATACCATGACAAATCTTGTAAAAATGAGGAACAAACTTGGATTCCCACAGTTCCTTATGATACACATGAATAGGCAAAGGATCGTGAATCGTCCATTGCCAACCCATCAAAGGGAATTTAGAAACAAAGCAGATAGTGTCCATAACATAGGTAGACAGATAAAAAGGAGGATAAATCCTCTGAGAAACAATTCGTTTAGACCGGTAATTAAAAATGGCAGTCGCTAAATTGTCAGATAATATCTTGGCCCAGTCTACAATAGTAGTGTTAACAGCAACATTTAACAATGGAAGCCACTCAGGTAAGACCATATTTATATCAGGCTTTCCAAAAAGCCTGCATAACATAGTAGCAGCAAAACAATATGGAGAGGTAAGTGAACCAGTACTGTACATACCGTGTTTGTTTTTCTTCAATGGTTCATCTCTTTTGTTCCATTCCTGTGTGCATTCCGCCAAATTTGCATGTTCTTTGGAAAAATTCTCCATAAATTGTTTATTATAAGTCTCCTGAGGTTCCGGAAAATGATACATCAGCCTCAAATCTTCCGTAGTGAACGACCCGATTAGTTCTTGATTTGGAGTTCTAAATTGCCTGTCTGAAATATCGGTGTTGTCCAGCACCCATTTCACCATGTCTGTATATGGAAGGATTCTTGGTCTTGCCGCTATCCTATGCAGAAATGAACAAGCCAGTTCTTTAAGAGTTGCCTCAGATGAATTACTTGAGCCTACTGTAGCCGCAACTTGCATCACCATGGGATTTTCTTCTTCAAGCAAATTATACATTCCTTCCCAGGTGGTTATACCGGCATCCTTATTGCAAGCAGTGTCTGCATACAGTGAAGCCATTTCTCTGTTTTCGAAACTTGAAATCTTCTCTTTCTTACCCATAATGTTCTGTGAACTCTTTGTATAGTCTTTTGCTCCTTCGTACCTGCGGTTTTATGAGTTAAGTGAGAGTAATGACATGAGAAGGGTGATGAGATAGTTTTGAATGAAAACAACGGATGAAATATATTATTCTAATGGAAACAACCTTTAAATAAAAAAAAAAATCTTTTTTATTGATAATTGACAATCCATTCATTAATTCAATCATTTAAAGCGAATAACGGATATTGATTTATGAAAAGATTTACATTGGATAACGAGCTTTTAAGAATCTGCGATATTGCGATCTACGATTTGCTATGCAATATCGCAATATCGCAATATCGCAAATTGCATATTTCTCAAAGCTTAACCATCGCAAAATCGTGCATATCACAAAATTGCAAATCGCAAAATCGCGAAATCGCAAATATCGCAAATTGCAAAATCGCGAAATCGCAAATCGCAAAATCGCAAAATCGTGAAATCAAAAATATAAAGTATTCGTTTAACAATTTTGTGTGATATGCGATTTGCGACCAGTGTTTTAACGTATAAGATTTTTGGGATCACATTATCGCAATATCGCAAAGTCGCAGTTTAAAAGATTTAGTTTTACAAAAGATATCTACCATTTGCGATGGATGCGCTATTTCGCTCAAAGAAAGATTTTATTGTAATCTATCATAAACTTATGTTTTTTCCTAAGGATTTTCTAAGGAATTTCCCTAAGTTATGATAGAAAGTTTTATTTGAAAAGGGAAACAAATAATGATTGATTTTTTTGGATTTTTTGACTAAGGGTCCTCATTTATTTAGTATTATTACTAATATTAAATAAAAAGGGGGGTTGTTGCTGGTCACAACAGACTCTTAGTCTGTATCTTGAAGAGTACAAAGCACATTCTAGAGCATTCAAGGAGAGTCTAACTCTCCAACAATTCTTCCAAATCAAAGAAGAAAGAGGATCCTATAGTAGCAATATAAGAAAGAGGCACAATAGATTCTATTTGCCCACCTTTGTTGGATCTTCCTCAAGCACTATTAAGGCTTCGAGGAAAGATTTAGATGCATTCTTTAGGCTACATCCTGTAGCTGAAAGAGAGGTTGTTTAGATTGCAGCACTTCATCTTTATGGTGAAGCCAATGATTGGTGGTTTGGTCACATGGAGCATGAAAAGGTGACTAAATATTCAGATTTATTTCACAAATTGAGGAAGGAGTTTGATGTGAGAAAACCAGAGATGTGTTCCAAAGAGATATTTCTCGAGGAAGCAAAGGAGGATGTCATTCTTGTCACTCTGGAAAAAGAATCACTACATCCACCACCAACTGCAGAGGTACTTGTATCCGGAGGAGAGACAATTGCATCTTTGCAAGATAGTCTTAAGCTCTTGACACATAGAGTCCCATGCATGATTCAGGAGATGCATGAGGAAGAGGAGGAAGATTCTAGCATTGTTACATTGATAGAAGAGTAGTCATCACTCTTACTAGCAGTTGAAAAAACCATTTTTCTAGTTGGAGGAACTCTTGTGGTCTTGCAAGAGGTTCCCACACATCAGTTGATCTAAGGTATGCATAAATCTTCATCTCATATTGTTTCAGTACCTCTTATTGAAACTTATGGGAACATGCCATCAAGGCCAATGCATAACCAAGGGTTATAACAACATGCCGATTTGAAGCAGCAACATATCGCTACGCAGAGGACCCTTGATCTAATCAAGGAGGAGATGAAAAAATATCTCAGTTTGTCATTGTTAAACTAAATTCAACCCTTTGATTTGAAATGTGGGATTTCATGAGATGGGATGGGCATGATCCTATGTACAATTGTTGGTTATGAGATTAACATTGAATATTTTGTTTGAGTTGGGAATGATCTGTTTTTATCTGGAAGTTTCTTTCCATTAGGTAAGGTCACCATTGATTTAGTGCATGTAGTATTTCCAACATTTACTTCTCATAAATAGGTTTCTGTAAATACTTTCCTTTGATTGGATGACTTTCAAAAGAAATGGGTCTTCCTGCTTGCATTAAAACTGCACCAATTCCATTTCCTGGGGCATCACATTCCACAATAAAAAAATTTGTGAAGTTTGGCGTAGCTAAGGCCAGTTCTTGGCACAGTGCCTCTTTAAGATGTTCAAATTCCTTAGTTGCTTTTGGAGTCCAAGAGAATGCATATTTCTTCAGTAATTATGTTAGAGGTGTTAGTATTCTCCCATAATTCTTAACAAACTTGTGATAATACTTGGTTAACCACAGAAATCCGCTAATATGCTTTATGGTTGTGGGGATTTTCCATTCCTTCATGGATTTAATTTTGTTAAGGTATACCTTAACACCCTCATGAGATATAATATGACCCAAATATTCCACCTCCTTTACTCCAAAGTAACATTTGGAGGTTTTTGCATATAATTGTTTCTCCTCCAATAGTTTGAGCACCCTATCAACATGTTGAACATGATCCTTCCAAGACTTGTTGCTCATTAGTATATCATCAAAAAATATTAACACCAATTTTCTAAGAAGGGTTTGAAAATGGAATTAATCAAACCTTAAAATTTGGAAGGTGCATTAGTAAGGCCAAAAGGCATGACAAAAAATTCATAATGACCCTTATGAGTTCTGAATGTTGTTTTCAAAATGTCTTCAGTCTTCATTATAATTTGATGATATCGAGAACGAAGATCCAACTTGGTTAATTAAATTTCCCCATGTAATTAATCCAATAATTCATCAATGACGAGGATGTGAAATTTATCTTTAATAGTAAGCTTGTTGAGCTCCATATAATCCAGACACATGCACCATGATCCATCCTTCTTGTGCACCAATACTATTGGAGCAAAGAAAAAACTTTGACTAGGTTGAATTATACCAACCTCTAGCATTTCTGCAACCATACGTTTGATTTCAATATTTTGAGCATAAGGATACGAGTAAGGCCTAATGATTGGAGCAATAATTCATGGAATCAAATGAATAGCATGATCATGATCAAAAATTGGTGGGAGTCCTTTGGGAGTCTCAAACGCTTTGGAATGAGTGTCCAATACTTTTTGGAGAGATGGAGAAATAGATGATTTTGATGTTTGACCCTCTAGTGAACATAATTGTGAAATTACGCCTCATTTTTATTTCTTTATAAGATTTTTCATTACATTAGAGATGATTAATTTTCCCGAATTCCTTGCGATACCCCGTAATTCAACATCCTTTCTTTCTAAAACCAATTTCAAGAAAATTTCTTTAAAATTAAAAGCTACAGTCCCCAAAGATTGTAACCATTGTACTCCTAGTACAACATCAACACCACCCATTGGAATAGAGAGAATTGAACTATTCAATACATATTCCCCCATAGTTAGCTTGATATTATGGCACTTTCCAAATAAATTTATAGTTCGTCCATTTGAAACGATCACTTGACACTCTGGTGTTGGGTATAGGCAGAAATTCAATTCCTTGGATACCTTACAATGAATAAAATTATGGGTACTACCTAAATCAATCAACACTATTACATTTTTCTTCTTGATATGTCCTTCTATCTTGAGAGTTTGAGGAGTGGTAATTCCTGCTAATGCATTACAAGATATGGTTAGATTCATTTCCTCTTCCTATATGGTTGGTTCCTAGTGTGTGTCCTTTTATTTTGAAGTTTCTTGTTCCTTTTCTTCCTCCTCTTCACAATATATGTAGAATAATTTCTTCTCAGTACACTTATGACCTTTAGTGTATTTTATATCACAACTATAGAAAATTCCTTTTGCTCTTTTTTCTTCCAATTTTTGTGGGATCAATCTTGTAGGTTGTGGAAGTCTAGGAGTAGCGACGCTTCCATCTTTATAGATGTGAGTGGTAGGTTTCCTTTTCGCCATAACGTTTCTTTAAATTCTTCTTGCGAACCTGAATGCCTTCTCCAATGAATCAAGTTCCCAAAGGTGAACCTAATGTTGGATGTTATCCTTTAAAGTCCCTATGAAGACATCAATCATGTGCTCCTCTGGAATATCCTTTACCCTTATATTTAATTTTTTGAATTCCTCAATGTGCTCAACCATTGAATGCTTTTGATTGAGATTTATCAATTTGCTAAAGAATGTGTTGCTCTTTGTATCCTCATAATGTGCTAGCATTTATATATGAGAGAAAATCTATTGCTACCATACGATTGTATTTTGATCTAAATATAAAGTTGCAATATGTACCTTTTGTGTGTTTTGCACATTATGGAGATCAAAATATTTCTCCATTTGTAGTATCCATGTTACGGGATCCTTGCCATAAAACTTCCTCATATCGATCTTTGGAATATGGTGGATCTTTAATAATCATGATTAACATTTATTTTTTTCTCATCATGAGTTTTCTCTACTACATTTCCGTCATTAGGAATAATTTATTGTAGCAACTTTGTCAAACCTTCCTTCAAACCTTCCATGTCTTCTTTTAGTTTTTCTTCTATACCATCGATATTAGCTTCCATGCCATTCTTCAAACCATCCATGTCATTCTTAAAACCATCCACCTTAGCTTTCAATCTATTTATCTTAGCTTCCATTCATTTTTTTCAAACCATCCATTTTAGCTTCCATTTCATTTTTGGTTACTTTTTGCGAGAGCGAAATTTGTTGTACTTGATCTCGTACTTTTGATATATCATGTTGTACTTCTTCCTCTTCATGCATCATAGTAGAAGTTTCTAGGGACTTAAAGGGTGTGGAATTATTTTTGTGAGGAATTTTAGAATCTAATGCTTATATCTATGCTTCAATATGCCCTTTGAATCACTTCAAACTTATTTTTCAAACAAACATTATGCAATTTAAAAAACAAATACACACCTTTTTCTTGCTTTTTAGGGGGTGAATATTGAACTTGAATTATCTATGTTATTTCAAAAATTCAATATCTAAAATTTGGTCATGTAGTAGCCATCTGAGTCATATTTCCAATGCTACAGATTAGATCAATTTGAATTATTCAAGAAAACGTTATGCCCAGTCTCCCACAATGACCTAATTATGGGCTGGTTTAGTAGAGCAAACTTGTACGAAGTGCGATGTGTCACTGGTTCGACATTCGCCTCTACAAATGATACACAAGAAACTAGAGTCCATGTAATTTTGACCACTTTTTACATAATTCTAATCCAATTCCTGAAACAAAAGTTATGATCAATTTCCCTTAGTCACCTGTTTGAGGTGAAATTCTGAAGCCTGCAAAAACCCTAAATTCCACAGATCATATCTCTGAAAATATTGTGAACCAAGGTCTGAAATTTTTACAAGACATTCCTCAAGATTGCGGCTCAAATGGGTTTTTTTTTTCACTTTTAAAATTTCGCAGAAAAAAATTATAGCAAAAATTTCAAGATGACTTGTCTGCAACAACGAAACCCTAGAATCCAAAGCTCTGATACCAAATGCTATGAAACCAGCTCAAAAAATAGAAGAAATGATAGATTAACGCATTAGAAATCAGCCTCTTCAAGGGAGAAATCTCCTTTACATTAAATAAATAAATAATTATTGGATGATACAAATGAAAAAACTTCCTTTCTATATATATCAGTCTAATGGGTCACAATATAATCCTATCCGACATAAAAATAAAAATCTAAGGGCACAATGATAACAATAAGGGGGGTATACTAATAATAAAAATAAGGGGTTATGTTATCACTTCGCCAGATTTCTAAGGCTAAAGAAGAAATCCCAACAGAGGTAACCACATACCAATATTTTGGCTTGGTATCTAGCCCTACCAAACTGGAGAGGGCTCTCTCCACAAGGTCACAGCCAAGAGGGATGGATAAATTAGGGTTTTAGGCTAGGTCAGGGAAAATAGTATTAGGGTTACAATTCATTAAATGGGGTAAGGTAGGTAATAAGGCAAGCACATTAGGGTTATTGGGATGGAATGATTCAGACAGGTGGGGAGCTAGGAAGAGCATAAAAGATGAATTCTTCCTAAAATGAAAGAAATGTGAACAAACTATGACTACTTCCCCAAAACAGAGCACGTGAGATGAATTATGTTTATCAACTTGAAAGTGATCATACAATAGAAGTGAAATGAATTATGAAGAAAATAAATTCAAACATAATGATACATAAGAAGAAACAAATCTATAAAACCATACCACAGGTATCCCAAAGAAATAATTGCAACACTTTTATTAAGCTCCTACCAAAATGATTACAATAGAGTCTCTGATCAATATGCCAACATCCAACTGATTCCAACCTGTGAAATATTGAAAAAATACATGATATAGACCTCAAAAAAACACTTCCTAGCCTCAGGGGTCGAATCCATGAGAGGAGAAGCAGTTCCACCAAAAAATGAGCTGAAAGCTGAAGTGTAGGGAGGTCCAAGTGCCTCATCCCTAACTTTTGTGAACTGATTCATTACACCTCATTGAGTTAATTTACCTAATGTATTTACCCTAGGTAACAGTAAAATATGATATTTACATTTAAATAATTGATTTACAGAGGTAAAAAAATGATTCCCCAAGATAAAAGTCAATTTGAAGAAGAATTCAGAAAAATCAGAAAACTGTCAAGCGTGCCATCCCTTTGTCAAACACGCCATCCATGTTTCAACCTAATTTTGAGTGCCTTCCCGGTGTCCGAATTTGGCACAATATGGCTTGTTGTAAATCCTATCCTATCTAATTTTAAAATATACCTTTTCTTTTCTAAATGGAGTTTATTTAACTTGTCAAAAAATGATTCTCCCAAGACTGATAAAAGCACAACGCATAGGAAAAACAATGGGCAGAACATTGACTGCTTTAGTGTTTTTTCACCTTTTCAACTATCAGTTGTCCAGAACAAGGCTAGAAAATTATTTTTCTTACATGTATTCATCATTATGCATCTGTTGGTGTTCTTATTTTGGAAAAAAAAGTCCCTCAAAAAATAGCGTAGAGCCTAGGGCACTGCGTGTTTGACAGTCTAGCTGTCACAAGACCGTTCAAGGTTTGCAAAAAATCACAAAAAATTTAAAAATTTACCCAAAATTTCTCAAATTTTGATAATTTGATACTGATGATGTGGCTAGGCATGAAGTGAGGCTTCAACCAAAATTTAAAGCCTCCTTTCCTCTTCTTTCATAGTCAAAGCCTCAATTTTTTCATTAGCTCTTTTGAGCTTTGCCTTTGCAATTTTGTCCCTTTGGGAATAATGCTCGACCTTCTTCCTCAGTACATCATTATCTTTGTTTTCCTTCTCTAGAATGTTTTGTAAGTGTTGGTTAGCTCTATCAAGCCATGGCTCCCAATTCTCATTGAATACCACTGCAAGTTGTTCATTCAGAGTGAACTAATTAGCAATCTCAACTAGTTTTTGCTTTTCTAGTGCTAGAGATATTTTCATCCCTCTAGTCCGAGGCTTTATCCTCGACACTTGTTCTACTACCTCATCTGTCACACAATATGTTTCAAGTGTCTCTCCAAGAAAAACTTTGGATTTTCTTCCTCTCTTTGAGCTTGGATGAATTTGACCTCATCAATGACATGTTTTGTTTTCAGCTGTTGGTTCTCTTGCTCAAGAAAGTCAATGAAAATTTATACCTCTCAAGATTAGTTTGAAGCTCCTTAATATTGGTTTATTTCTCCTTGATTATTATGCTAGTGATCTCATCATCATCATGCTCATCTAGGTCAACAAGATCAAAATCTTGTTCTGTATCATGGAGGTCCTCCTCCTCATGTATAATCTCTTCTTCTCTCATCTTTTGATTCCTCTTTTCTACCTGCTTTTTTGATGTAGAAGGTAAGGAACCTCCCAAAATTTGTGGGGAAAACACTTTCATGTGACCTCTCTGGTATGTTTTTTCCAATAGCTCTATCTCACCCTCCATATTCTTTTGAGGCTCACTGATTTCAACTATGTTAGGTTATCCAGTGTCAATGTGGGATGAGATGATGGTGGTGAAATAGATGAAAGAGATTGATCTGATGATAATAAAGCATGAACTGTGGGCTGAGATGGAGGAATGGATGTTGAAGGATGAGATGATGAAGGAAACTTTTGGGCATGCTGAATAGGTGGAGCAGTGAATATGTCATTATATATGAATGAACTCCATGGAATGTTGAATTGTTTGAGGTGATGGAGGACTATGCTTTTGATGAGGGAGTGGTGAAAAAAAAATTCATTTGGTGGTCATAATCTCTCTTTTGGGAAATAAATGCCATATTTTCAATGCTCTGGAGGATAAAATAAGGTATGTTAAGCATCTTGACCCTTCTGAAGTGCATAAGTAGCTAGATGTGATAGGTATAAATTCTAGAGAACCTACCTTCACAAGAAAAGTATTTCATGATGATTTTCGTCATGGGAGCATATCTCTCCAGGAGATAAGAGAAAGGAAAAATCCTGTTTGTTTCATTATTATATCTAGGTTTAATGTATGGCTCATAGTATTTCTCCTCCAAGTCTGTTTTCTTGAACCATTTTTCCCCAAAATTCGGGATTCGAGTGGCATCTAATATAATGGCAGTGGAAAAAGTGAAAGTGACACCAACAAGGGTTACCTGGTTTTCATGGAGATTGGAGATGAATATTCTAGTCAGCATATGATGATGTTGAGCCCTTTGTACTTTCTCATAGAATTCAAAACAACCTACATGCTTAAAACATGTCATAGTTATGGGGGATTCCATGAGTTCCTTGGTATTTGTTGGTTCAAGTCTAAGGATCCTCCCTCCTCTGCTTGACTTCTTGTCCTTTCTTTCTACTCCCCCACTGTAGTTTTTTTTTTTTCTTCTTCCATAGGTGTCTTAGTATGAAACCCTAGGGAGATTTGATGATAGTGGAATATAGGTAAAGGGAGTGAGAAATAGTGTGAGGAAATTTAGGGAGATTGAGGAAGGGATTTTTTATTTGAGGGAGGTGACAGGGAGTAGGAATGATGAGGAAATTGGAATAGGGAATCTATTTATAGTTTAGGGATTTTGGAAGCTTAGGGAAGTTAATAGCCTAGGGTTTATGGTTTGGGGATGAAAGGTTTAGGAAAAGGGGATTCTGTGATATAGGGGTAAAGATAGGGTAATTATGATGTGGGAAGGGAATGAAAGTGCTAGGGAGTGAAATTTGATATGCAATTGGGATTTAGAGAATGATACTAAGGTTTCAAGATTAAAAATAGACACCAACTCTTTAAAGAAGCTCAAACACCAAAAAATTAACTTGATGAGGAGATGAATGGTACTAATGGTAACTTACTTGATTTTCGGAGGCTGTGGAGTGCTTAAGCTGAAGATTTGAAGGTGATGGCATAATTTTTGGATTTTGTTGTAGAAAACAAGAAAATATGCAGCGCAAAGAGGAAATGCACAACGAACTGAACAAACACACAACGCACATAGAAAACACACATCGCAAAGAGAAAACATGCAACACATCCTCTGTTTTGTAAAATTTTTCCCTCAAACTTGAAAATTATGATTTTGTTGAGGCTTCTCAAGGATGGAGGAGACAAATGAAGTTTTTTTTTATGTCATGAGGGTTTATATACTTGAGTGAATTTGATTTTATTCCTTTGAAACCCACTTTGCTATTGTTTCAAATTTCACTTTTAAACTTTTTATAATACCCTTACACTTTTGAAAATTTTCTTCAACATTTGATCAGTGGATGAATTGAGAACTCTTACACTTTGACATGTGCTTGTTAGGCATGTGGAATTGAGTTCGAAGCTTCGGAAGTAGGTACTTATTACATATAATGAACATAAAATTTCATAAAATAAAAAATAAAATTGCATATTTGTTTTTGGAATAAAGTTACATCTTATAATTAAACTCACACTTGAAAGAAGAATCACATCTTTGAAAACTATCTTTACATTTTTGCAAATCCTCTTTAAAAGGTAAATGGATATTATTTTGGATCACTCTCATTATTTTGCTAACTTTATGCAATGAAATAATTTTTTATTTGGACCTTGAAAAATGAAACGTAGAGACCTAATGAAGACCTTGAGTGACCAGACTTCATGGTGACCTAACTTACATATGTTCATGATGAAATGGACTTTCATGACTGAAGTATGCTTAGCAATACATCAAGGTGGGCCAGAAAGTATGAATTTTTGAGGATGAGTGAATTTTTTAACTAGGTCTACCATTAGTGAGTAAAATTTTGAATGCAGACTTAGGTGAAATTGTAATATTCCTAAATTAGCATGCAAATAATTGGAATAATAATTTTTCTCTTAGCACCTAGTTAGATGAATAGATGGGTAAGGAGGCCTAGAGATATCTTAAATAAGAATAAATCCCTCTTGATGAGAAAATGGATCACGATAATAACTGGATCTAGCACCCTCATGTGTGAACAAGGGCTAATGCATGTGGACAAAGTCAAGTTTGACCAAGTCAACAACACTAATATGGGAGGAGTGGATCATCAATAAAGAAAACTCAATATGAATATGGATTAGTTTATACAGCTATATAAAAGCTGGATTAAATACCCTTAGGTGTGAAAAGGGGCTGGAGCAGGTTGAAGAGGTTAACTTGACCAAATCAAACAACGATGTTATGGAGGAGTGGCACTAACGATGAGACAGCATAGTTTTGGAGGGAGATAGATTGAGTGATGGTGGAAACCATCATGAGTGGGGCCCAAGGTAAGAAGGCTCACATTTTTTATAAAGAAGAGGATGGCAACCATATGAGGTTAGCTTATGAATTATATTTTGATATGTCTATTTAGATTTTTTCTCTCTTTAGCTGTTTAGCTAAGATTACTGGTGCTATTCAGCACAAGGTATTTCTATTTAGGAATTCCATATCTTTCCTTGAGAGGCCTTTTGGGAGAGTCTTGATCTATCATTCCACATATCCGACATTCTAGCCAAGCTTCAGTCTTCAGCTACAACACATTTTCTGCAAAATATTGTGTTGTGTTGTAGGGTGTTGCAGTGGAGGGTTGAGAAACCCTCTTTCTGAGCTATTTTTTCATAGGAGGAAGGATTCATTCTCTTTGGAGATCATTTTGGAGGGTTCTTGAGCACATTTCAGATCTTTGGCATCAGGCCAACCTATTTCCATCACTTACAGTGTAATTTCAGTCTAGAATTGTGTTATTTTGGACGACAGCTTCAGTGAGGTATCTTGTGGCTCATTTAGAGTGTTTTCCTGTGATTGAGGGGTTCAGCCTTTCATTGGAGGATAAATTTGAGTATATCTAAATCAGATATATACTATTTCAGCCTCCTACCTTCATGTGCTTTAGTTTGCATTGACTCTTCATTCCTTGGGCTATAGATCACCATATGTATTTGGGTGTATTTTTAGAAACCCTTCCCGGGTTCTCTTGGAATGGTGTAAAAGAGACTAGATCTTAGTTTTTCAGCCTTATTGATTAATATAATATTATATATATTTATCTCTATAATTTCTTAGTATAAACCCTCATTATATTGTGCTTTCACTTGTTGCAGTATTTCTGTTTTGCAGTAGTTTTTGGGTTTCAGTGTTTTTGAGCTATTATGGGTATGAGAGACTTGTTTAACTCCTCTATCATGATTTGTTTCTGATCTCCTTTTAGATTTGGTTTATATAATGTCATATCTAATGGATCCATGGGCTGCATTCATCTTTTAATGCATAAATTTCTGAAAAATGTGTTTTCTATGCATGTATTGCTGATATTTCCATTTTGGACTATTACAGTGGTATCAGAGCATAATGTTGGCTTAGCCTGTGAGTTTTCAACCAATATTATATAAGAAGGAGAAGAGATATAAAATGATGGAAGGAATGAGCTTTGTCTCATCACTTTTAAGATCTATGAAGAACCTCTCCAAGAAGGTTAAGCAGATGAAAGATGAACAATACAATGAGACCTCTATAGGGTTTCAAGAGGAGGAAGGTCCATGTACTTCCTATTATCAGAAGAAAGAACCAGTGTTGCAGAGAACTCCAAAGCAATACACTATGCCCTTTACTTTGGAGGAAGAAGACAAGAGGTGTGGAGATGGAAGGCACTTGGAACATGAGATCCTAAGTGGGTACCTGGAAGAATATAAGTCACAACCTAGAGCTTTCAAGGAGACTCTAACCCTTCCACATTTCATTCATCTTGAAGAAGAAAGGAGACCTTGCAGCAATAGGAGAATGAGCAGAAATAGATTTCTATTATCTAATTTTGATGGTTATCCACATGTACAGTAAGGGCTTGGATAATGAAGCTAGATGCATTCTTCCCATTACATCCAGTGGTATAAAGAGAGGTTGTTGAGATTGCAGTGATGCATCTTGAGGGTAAAGAAAACATTTGGTGGTTTAGCCATTTGAGTCATGCAAGAGTGATTACTTTTGCAGATTTTACTCAAAGGGTGATCAAAATATTTGACAAGAAGAAATAAAAGGGGGAGGAGCCTTCACTGCAACTTGAGAAGACTTGTACCAGCGCGACACAACTATGGAGGAGTAGCCATCATCCTCAGAAGTTGGGGGAGGCAACAGATTAGAGGAAGGAACTTATTGGGGTCCTAGTGATTTGGTAGACTGGCATACCAAATGACAAGGCAACATCAGAACCACTTTGGAATCCTAGGATCTAGCCCTCCTAGATTCAGAGAGGGATCTCTCTATGTAAGTGTTGGTTTTAAAGATATTCTTTACAGCTTAGTTATGATATTAAGCTAGTTATGAAGTGCAAAGGGTTTTTTTGTTTTGGTTGGGAATCATTAACTAAGAAGGTCATGTGAAGTAAAGAAGGAAATAAGTGGGAGGAAGTTTCAGCATGGGAAGACAATTTAAAAATAGTGTTAAACCATTGGGCTATGGAGTCATAAAAGGTTTTACTTACACATCAACTATCCAAGAGTTTTCAAAGGGAAAGTCATCCATATCAGAAGATCCTTTGAGTTGATTTTGTGGCATGGAACATTAAAGAGTGAAATGAGAGAAAAAACATACAAGAAAACAAAGGCAGCCTAAGATCAAGCAAGGACTTTTAACCCAACCTGCTTTTAGCATACACTCATGCAAAAAAACATATAAGATCAACATAAAAGGCTACCTAAGATCAGGTAAGGGCTTCTAACCTAGCCTGATTTTGGCACACTTTAAGGGAAATATTCAAAAACACTTTTTAAGACCAAACAAGGGACAAGGCTAACCATAGAATTCCTTGTTTAAGACTCTACTTAGCATGCAATGAACACAACATTCAAGAATAGTACCTCAAGTTCAACTCAGCAAGACATGGGCTCACCAACTTTCTTGACTGGCTATAATCTATTGATATCACTCTTAAATACACATTTAGAGGAAAACATATAGATAAAGATTATCAGTTAGAATTAGGGTACTACAGAAGTAAATCCTAATCTATATTTTACTGCTCTTTATCAGAGAACATGAATGGAGTGGAAAACATAAGATAAGCAACAAAGACAATGAGGAAACACATCACCAATGATTTAGATTAGGATCAAGTGAATCTGCTTGTATATTGATGTCCAAAACCAGTTACATACTCTGAGCCCAACAACTTCTACAATCCAATTCTTCTCTTCCTAGCCTACTATATTACAACTACTCAGTAACTCTAACTCAATAACAGTTCATCAATTAACAATATTCCAAACATTACAATGAATTTTCTTTGAATAATTATAGGTGAAAGAGGAAGATTATGGTAGAAATGGTAGTAAATATGAATTAAGACAGAGTGGGAGAAGTGTTCAAATGCCCATTCTGCTTAATGACAGTTGCATTAACTGTTTGTACCATTTTGGTAGTTTTTCCTATTTTATGCTTATTCTGGTAGGCATGGTAATAACTCCTTAGTGTGTTCTTTGAAACCCAAAGTAGCAAAAGTACTCTGTTTGACTATCTGGGACAAGTAAACTGTCAAATTTCAGGTCCTGTAACCCACACTTGCTTAATAACTACTCTGACAGTTTTACAGAGGGTTTGTCAGTAGGATGGCTATCAAAGTGTCTGTGTGAAGTAACATAGGCCGCAGGTGTCCTTTTAGTCCTTAGGAGGAATAAATGCTTCTATGGATGTGGCTTTAGAGGCTTTCCTCTACTGATTTGTCTTCAAACTGTGTTGTCCTTCGAGACTGTGAGTTTAGGTTTTTATTCTTCAACTTTAAGCTTAAAACCTTTTTCTTTGTCATTTTTATCTCTTTTTTAGTGTATTTATTTCTTCAGCGCATTGGGGGTCTTAATTGTAATCACTGTCCAAGAAAACTTTGATTAAGCTCTGAAATTTTACCCCTCGGCCCCTTTAAACACTAAATTCTTTAGCCGTGATAGCCTTGTTGATAAATCCACCATTACACCTGCATATGACGACAAACTGATTAATGAAATCCTGCATTTTTTTGTTTAACTGCAATAAAGGCTAGGCAGAGGGAAAAATAGTAGTGAGGAGGCAAGGTAAGTGCAGTGGGGAAGGGTTTTAACCATGGCAGAGATAACCAGGTTTAAATTTAGTTATGGCGCAAAGAACAGGGAAAGCAGTTTTAGAAAACCATCAGTGGTTTTTTCATAGGGATTAGATGGTAAGTGGTAATGCCCTGGGGGAACGCGATACAGTCCAATGGTTGACACATATCCTTTGAAAACCACCCATTTTGCGTTCCAAATGGTTAATCAATTTTTATTTGAAATAAACGTGAAACACCATGGGGACTGTTAGATCTGAGAGGGGCCAGATTTGTGGTTGTGAGTGAGCGCGACAAATGAACAGATGTGCGAGGAAAAGTATTGTGGGGCTAGGGTGATGACATCATCCTTCTTTGTCGCGTAGCGAGGAGGCTCAGAGGTCAGGTAAACAGTGGTTTCCAATGTAAACATGAAATAATCTGGTCATATATAAATACAAAGGAATGAAGCTTTTTTACGAGGGGCACGTGGGGTAAAAGAAATAAGGGACAGGGGCTTAGAAAATGGGGAAAATAAGGTCTTATGGGAGAAAATAGAAACGAGAGTGGAGGGATAAAGGGCTAATGCCAAAAAGGAATTGCATCGTCGGGAACAAATGGGTCTGTGAACACAAGGTTTTTGAAAACGCGATGGCCGATGGGAGGGGCTTAAAGTTGGGCATTGGGCATGGTCACGTGGAAGGACAGGTGACTAGGGGCCAAAGGAGGAAGGGCTTATCGCATCGACAGAGGAAAGGAGTAGTGAAAGGAAGATAAATGGGAATTTCTGATGGAGCGATGCGATGGGGGCTAAAGGTATGGACTGGGGCATGGTCACGTGAAGGAGTCAGTGACTAGGGGCTAAAGGGGGAAAGGCTTATTGCATCGGTGGGGAAAAGGTAAGGGATGCAGCGAATGGAGTTTCCAATGCACTATAAAATGCAGATGCGATAAGCACTGACCGTTGATCTGGAGAGGTGGATGAATGGTTGAGACTTATCCTGGAGATCGCGTCGGCAAATTGCAGTTTTGAAGAAAAATAGGTAGAGATATGGGAAACTTGGAAAATGCCGATATGCAATTGTGATAGGTGCTTAGGGTCCTTAGCGCGTGGTTTTAGCCGTGGTTTATGGCAAAAAAGAGGAAGGGGGCTTAAGCGGAGGGGGGTTACAACCTTAAAGGGGCGAAATTTTTTTTAAAGGTTTTTACTGGGTTTTTAAGCCTTTTTCGAGGTTCCAGGTAAGGAAAAAGGGCTCTTTAAAACCAAAATAAAGCAGCTAAATGGTTTTAAATGGGATTTTTAGGGGAATGGAGGGTAAATGGAGGGGGAAAAGGGGTTTTTTTAGAAGAGAAACAAGTGATATGGGGGAAGGAAATGATGGAAAATGGGCTTCTGCAAAAAAAAATCTTCTATAGGGAATAATAGCATAGGGAAAAATAGTTAGGGAAAAGCAGTTGCTTTAAGAAGTTACATATTTTACATGAAATTTGTTTCTTAAAGCCCAAAAGACCCCTTTTTAGCCCTCTTTGCATATGCCAAAATTATGGATGGCTAACAACAGCTCCAACTTGGGGATGGTAGCTCCTTGGCGGTGTCAAGAACCTCAGAAATTTGTCTATGAAATGCAGACCTGTGCTTCATCCATTGACAACCTACTTCTTCTTTGATCTTGCTACTTTAAGAGATGATCAGAAATATATCAAACAAAATGGTCTATTCCCCAAACAACTACCTACATAGCCTACTTTCCTAACATTTTTTCTTCAGCAGGGTGCACTTGGACTTGAAAACCCTTGAAATCAATAATTTATTCTTTTATTGAAAGAAAGAGACTAGTCTAAATATACCCTTATCTCTCCATGAGTCCAGACTAAACAGTTGGACTCAAAATTTCTCTACCTATTCTACTATCTGCCATGTTTAAACTGTCTGACAGATGTAATTCTCTACATTCTAAAATAGAAATTGAAAACACAGCCAAACCAATATTGAGTTGTCTGACTTGTTGTGGTGTCCATGGCAAGAGAAACCTGTTGCACATAGACTTATTTGCAGAAAATTGAAACAAGACTGGAAGGCTTGAGATCTGAAAAAAATGAGAGTCCTTCCTCCTTTCTTTCAACTTTGATTTTGATCTCTTTGAGCTGTCTTCTTCTTCTTTACCTGGTTCAAGTTTTCAGTGTGTTAGAACCAGTCCTTTGTAGCTTTGGCTCAAGTTTTGATCTGATTAGAGCCATTCTTTCTCTTTGATTTTGTTTTATTTTATTTTATTTTTTGGTTCAGAATTTGAGCATATTAGAACCGATTATTTTCCTATCCTAATCTAATCTTCTGATAATCCAAGATTAAGCTATTTGGAAAATATTCTTCACTAACCTATCAGCAGTAAATTGAAATCTACCTAGCCATGATTAGGATGTATGACTAGATACCAGTGCTCTTTAAGTAGTAGCATTTAAGCTTGCACACTTTCAAACTTTCTTTCTTTTTTGGTATGGGGTTGTACATTTTTTTTTTTTAATACATCTGCCCTCTTTTCTCTTTTTCTATTGTGTTTGTATTTTTTTCAAAATTCTAAAACAAAACAAAGCAGTGATATTTACAATGGAAAATGAAAGCTTTAATTAGAAGATTCAGCAGAAATAATGTTTGAGCATCCTGCCATTAACAAGACTCCCAAACAGGTCTGTTCCATCCATCTCCTATAGAAAAAAATGCATTATGACCAATAACAGATTGAATAATGTAAGGGTATTTCCATAAATTGTCAAACTTTCCATGTTTTCCCTTATCTTCTCTCCTGGAATCCCATTTGAGTACTTTTTCACCAATCTTGAAATCACTGGCCTTTGTCCTCTTATCAATTTTTTTTTTGATATTCTCTTGTACTTTCTATGCTCTGTTATAAACTTCCTCCCTGGTTTGCTGAAGATGTATGGTTTGATTAATCCTTCTCATCATGCTATCTTCTTATGACTGTATTTCTTGGAACAAATTCATCATTGGAACTCCCAAACTGGTAGGAAAAAATGCATCAGCTCCATACACTAGCTGATAGGGATACATTCCAATTCATTTCTTTGTTTTCAATCTATCTGCCCATAAGGCATGTACCAACTTGTTGTGCCATGGTCTCTGATTTTCTTCCAGCAACCTCTTTATTATGTTAATCATGCTCTTATTTGAAGATTCTGCCAAATCATTACCTTGAGGGTAATAAGCTATAGAATGCCCCAGCACAATCTTATATCTGTGACAGAAATAAACCATATTTTTAGAACCAAATGCAGCAACATTTTCAATGATAATTTTCCTAGGACAACCAAATCTAGACATAATATGGTCTTCGAGGAATTTTATGATGACTGTGTTTGTGGCATTCCTAGAAGGGATGGCTTCTATCCATTTGGTGAAATAGTCAGTGACTTTGAGTATCCATCTATGTTGGGCAGATGAGGCAGGATGGATTTCCCTAATGAAGTCTAGGCCCCACTATTGGAAAAGAGCTTCAAAAGTGATTGGTTGCAAGGGTAAGGGAAGCAGTTTTCTCTTGCCTTCAAAGATTTGGAATTTATGGCAGGAAACTATCATTTTGTGGATATCTTGAAAAAGGGTGGGCCAATAATAACCACCTCTAAGGATTTTATTAGTAGTGGTTTTCCAATTTAGGTGGCCTCCACATTCTCCTTCATGAAACTCATGCTTGATCCTTTATGCATCAATCTCAGGAAAAAAATTAAGCAATAAACCACTGGCATTCTTCCAATATAAACAATTATCTAAAATGTAGTAATTAACAGCTTTTAACTTTAAGAATCTGGCCTTTGTTTTGGACAAACCAAGAGGTGCATTGAGATTAGTAAGCACATATAAAATATCAACATACCAAGATGAATTAAGGAAATGATCTTCAAAAAGTGGAGCTGGTAATTCTTCCTGTTCATCTAGTGCATCTATCATGTTTATATCAAGTGATTGTAAGTTATATTCAGCCATTAACTATGCTAGGCCTTGACCCTTGATGATTTTAGTGGGTTTAATTTCCAAATCATATTCTAGTATCACAACAATCCACTTTTCTCTTTTGCCATCAGGGTCTTCTAATAGAATGTCCTTCACCACTAAATGAGGCACAAAAGAAATAATGTGAGAGTGTAAGATATAAACTCTAAAATCCTTTTAAGGCTTTGACCAATGCATAGGCCTGTTTCTCCATTATATTATATTTCAGAGGTGCATCCCTCAGTGCCTTGCTGAAAAATGCAATTGGCTGCTCTTGTCCTTCTGGATTTTTCTGTAATAGGATAGTAGCCACAGTATGTTCTGATGCAAATGAAAATATGAGGAAGTCCTTAGTGAAATCAGGACTAATGAGAACCGGTGCTTGGGTAAGTGCATGTTTAACCATTTCAAAGGATTTCTTTGCTTCTAATGTCCATTTGACTCCTATCTCTTTCTTTAGCATGTTTGTCATGTTCCTAAGGAGTTCTGATAGGTTGGGTATGAACCTTCTCAGGAAATTAATATTTCCAATGAAAGATTGGAGTTCAATCCTTTTTGGGTCTATTTTAATCCCCTTTTCAGATATGATATGACCGAGAAGTTTACCTTCTTGGAGACCAAACAATGTCTTCTTGGGATTTAAAGATAGCCCAAACTTCCTACAATTCACAAAGACTTTCCTGAGGTGTGTTAGGAGTTCTTCATGTGTTTTGGAATAGACTGTGATGTCATCTAAATAAACCACAATGAAGTGGCCTATTTCTTCTGAGAAAACAATATCCATGGTTCTTTGAAAGGTGGCTCCTGCATTCATTAATCCAAAAGGAATTTTCACATACATGAAGGTGCCCCAAGGAGTAGTGAAGGTTGTTTTTAGTTGATCTTCAGGTAGTACCAAAATCTAGTTATATCCTGAAAATCCATCTAGCAAGGAAATCTTCTTGGAACCAACTACCCTTTGTAAGATGTGCTCCATTTTGGGTAGGGGATATTTGTCCTTTAATGAGGCTCTGTTCAAGTTCCTGAAGTCAATAAAGAACCTAATTTCTCATGTTTTCTTCCTCACAGCTACAAGATTAGACACCCATTCTGAGTATCTCATAGGGACAATGATTCCAGCATCATACATTTTCCTAATTTCATTCTCAACCAGAGGTAACTACACAGGGTTTATTCTGCGCAATTTTTGCCTGAATGGTTTCTGGTTTTCTTTAAGAGGTATCTTGTGTTGAATGGTCTCTGTGTCATATGCCTTTAAATCCTCACAACTCCAAGCAAAAACATCAGAAAATTCTTTAAACAACTCAATATATCTCAGTTTAATGTGAGCTAGCAATGTTTTAGATAGTTTGATCATTTTAGGTTTGTCTTTACTGTCTATATTGCATTCCTCAGAATCGGTGGGTTTTATTGTTGGTTTCTTGGCAATGTCATTAAAATCAAACAAGTCTTCTAGAGGCGCTAGTCTTTTGGGTAAACCTTTGTCTTTGGACTGTAATATCTCTCTGTCTTCATTTTCTGAGTTTATGTATCCCTTTGTTTGATTTTCGAACTCATTGGTTAGCAGATTTATTTCTGCAATGGGAGGAGGTCCTTTTTGGTCACGTTGTTCCTCATTCAGATGATTTTTATCATGCTTTGAGTCTGATTTGGGTAATTTGAATTCATTCCTGAACTGCAGAAAATCCTCTATCTGTTTATCTCCCTCAAAGACCTGCCAATATTTTTCATTGTCTAGGACAGCCGGCCTATATTTTACTTTGACATTGAATTGTTTGTCATCGCAAGGTCTTTGACATGAGCTAGCAGTGCAAGCCAATCCATTGGCAAGGATGTTTTGGCTTCTAGGGATAAAAATAAATTCATATTCCTAAAAGGCTTGCAAAAGGTCCATGGCATCATTTCTATAGGCTCTTAGTCTTGGATGTTTGGCAGTGTATTCTCCATTTATATTCCTGATGATCAGTTCAGAATCTCCATGAGAAACTCTCCTCTTGGCTCCTAATTTCTTCAGTAATTGCAGTCCTAAGTGGAGGGCTTCATACTCTGCTATGTTATTTGTGCATTGGAACCTTAACTTGTATGCATGGCTTTCAACATAATTGCTCTCTGTGTTATGAAGCCATACACCTGCTCCTGCACCAGTTTTGTTGCAAGACCCATCAAAACTCATACTCTAAAGAGGGCTAGTTTCATATTTGGTGTTATTTTCATTACTTTCATCTTTGTCCTGTGTGTTTTGACTATCATAATGCAGTTCTATGGGTTATGCAGCATGTTTGGGTTGGTCTTGTTCCTTAAGGTTTTCATGGAGTTTAGACCTTTCTTCTTGACTATATTGATTTGCACTAAGTTGATGGATAGTGGGATGCTCATGCTCTCTGTTTTTTTTTTCTGCAATGTTCAGACTTGGCACAATGTTTGAGAGCTTCTCCCTCCTTAATTTCTGTTGTACTGGGTGATTTATCACTATTAGACTCTAGTTCACCAAAGCTTTCATCATTGCAAAGAATGAATGAGTCTAGGTCTATGTGGACAGAATAAAGAGGGGAATTTTCTGATTTTTCTTGATTGCTCACCATAAATTTCATGTGTGATTCCCTATAAAGTATCCTAAGTTGATTGAAGACAAGGATGGTGGCATATGTCATGTCCATTTGAATGGTACCTTGTAGCTTAGCACCCCATGATATTGAAAGAAGCATGCCATATTTTGGGGCACATCAGCCACTACCACATCCATCACTAAGCATTTGGCTAGGATCTGGTTCAAGTTCACAAAAATATGTTTAATCAGGCCTAAGCATTCTACTCTGCTGGAGTCAAAGGAATACAAGCCTTTGTATGGTCTAGTTATTTCAAGGCCTAACCTCTCCATGATTAATTTGGGCATGAGGTTATGAGATGCCCCTGAATCATGCATATAATTGTGCAAAATCTTGTCGTGGATATTCAAACTGACATAGAAAGGAGGGACTACTCCTTCCTGAAATTTCCCTTCAATTTTAGGATCAAATAAAAGGGCTGGCTGATCATCATTGAGGTTGACATAATCATTATTTTCTTCTATGTTTAAAGCTTTCAAAACCTAACATTTGTATACATATTGAGTGACTAACTCAGTGAGGGGAACAAAGATTTTGATTTTAGCAATTTCACTTTCTAAACTCAAAGGGAATTGATTTTTTGAAAGGTTCAAATGTGTCCTGTTAGTCACTAATTTACCAACAAAATCAGCTTGCCGGTTTTCACTATGTACATTAGTTAAAATAGTTTTTCCAGGGGCACCAGCTGAAGTACTAGTGCTGCTAGGGCCAACACTTTGTTTATCAGTGTTCTGAGTGACTTTGCCCTTGTTTCTATCAGAAATTTCGGCTGTTGTTTTGTTGTTTTTAGCAGCCTTTTTAACCACCTTTTTGATCTATTCTTAACAGCGATGTCAGATGTTTTTTTTTGGGGATTTTCTTGTTTATTTTTTCTCCTAAGGTCATATTTCTTGTGAACCTCCATGATGGCATTCTCAAATCCTTGCCTATAATATTCAGATTCTACACCTTCATTATCATAATATGTGTATGTGGCTTGGTCATCCTCTGCGAAAAGGGCAAGGTCTTCATTATTAACTCCCAACATGTTTATAATAGTTCCTTCTGACTCTTCTATCATTCCCTCCTCTTCATCAACATAATTTTCTTGAAATGGAGGTCTGGTTTGTTGATCAGAATCTGAGGGGGGTTTCTCCTAAAGTTTAGGTTTTGATTTTGGTTCTGGTTCCTGTTTTGAGCACTTGCTTGATCAACTAACCTCTCCATCATTTTTTCTAGCTTATCCATGTTCTTGGCTAGATGGTCTAATTTTGAGTCAGAGGTAGAAGGTGTAGCGTCCTCCCTATATGTCACTTTCTTTTCAGTCCTCATCCTGGCTCTTTTTTCAATTAGATTAGCTTCCACACTAAATCTCCCTTCTGCATGTCTTCTAAGGTTAAGGGATCCCTTTCTCTAAGCTGATAGGCCATTTCAAGATCAAATCCTTCAGGAAATTTGGCCAAAGCTAATCCTTGTGGAGGTTTCAAGTTTGGGGGCAGTGCATTATAAACACCGTTGAATCTAGTGCAATAATTCTGCACACTCTCCCCAGGGTTTCTTTTTAGTTTGTTGTAATATGAAAGTATTTGGAGTGGGTTCTTCCTAACTTCCCATTTGTTTGTGAATGTTTGATGTAAAGAAGGGAGATCATTGATACTTTGAGGAGTTAAACCCTTAAACCATTTCTTGGCTTCTCCTCCTAATATTTGGGCAAATATTCTCATCTTAATGGTCTCATCTTCAATTTCCATATAATCAAAGGCATCATTCAACTTGTCCACATGCTATTGAGCAGTAGTGGACTCATTTCAAATGAAATGGGGAATTTTAGACTAATATTCATTGGGTAAAGGGACTAGAGGCTGTGGTAACACTAGGTGAGCATACCATGCTTCCATGATAGGATTTTGTGGGAAGACTGGAGTTGTTTGAACAATAGTTATATGGGTGGAAGAAGTTCTTGGACCAGCAAGAGATTGTTGAGCAGATTTAAGGTGAGAGAGACCCCAGTTATGAATGAAATGAAGATCAGGAGGTGTGGATGGAGGGGTTTCTCTGTTGCTAATATGATGACCACTCTGTAGTGGTGAACTTGGAGGCTCAAGGTCTGTTTTATATATACCACTAAGTGACTTATTTCTTTGTAAATTACTTGGAAAATCCAAGTCAACTTGGGTATCTAATAGAGCTGTGAGGTTTTCAGGCACAGAGATAGCTCTATGGATGGGTCTGATAATAGTTGGATCCTTATATATAGGAGATTTCCAAAGAATTCTTTCTGGATTATCAACTGTTTCAGGAGGACTTAGGTCAGGATAAGCTCTGGTATGAATTTTTCTTGAAGCCAGTATGCTAAGTTTCAGATCCAAAAAGAAGAAATTTAGCCATATATGACAGTCTTTAGAGGAAAAATAGTCTTATCAAATAAACTTAATCCTCAAAGTTTCCTAACCATGGATGTGAAAAATGGTTTTATGGTAGTGTGGGCTTCCCCCAGTGGAGTATTTTGTGAAACTAGGAATAATCAGCAAGCCTACTGATCACGAGTGGAGTCTTTTGATCTTTCAAGAATGGTGGAGTCACCAGGTGGATGATTTCAATTGTTTCAGATGAGCTGCTATCCACCATAGTAATTTACTACCAGTCTAAGGTTGTCTTGCGTTATCTGAGTTCTAAGGATGTCTAAGATAACATATTACTCAGAATGTTCCCCAGTGGAGTCGCCATTATGTTGGGGTCCTAGTGATTTGGCAGACCGACATACCAAATGACAAGGCAACATCAGAACCACTTTGGAATCCTAGGATCTAGCCCTCCTGGATTCAAAGAGGGATCTCTCTATGTAAGTGTTGGTTTTAAAGATATTCTTTACAACTTAGTTATATATTAGGCTAGTTATGAAGTACAAATGGTTTGTTTGTTTTGGTTGGGAATCATTAACTAAGAAGGTCATGTGAAGTAAAGAAGGAAATAAGTGGGAGGAAGTTTCAGCATGGGAAGATAAGTAAAAAATAGTGGTAAAACATTGGGCTATGGAGTCATAAAATGGTTTAGTTACACATCAACTATCCAATATTTTTCAAAGGGAAAGTCATCCATATCAGAAGATCCTTTAAGTTGATTTTGTGGCATGGAACATTAAAGAGTGAAATGAGAGAAACAACATACAAGAAAACAAAGGCAACCTAAGATCAAGCAAGGAATTTTAACCCAACCTGATTTTAGCATACACTCATGGAAAAAAACATATAAGATCAACATAAAAAGCTACCTAAGATCAGGTAACGAATTTTAACCTAGCCTGCTTTTGGCACACTTTAAGGGAAATATTCAAAACCACTTTTTAAGACCAAACAAGGGACAAGGCTAACCATAGACTTCCTTGTTTAAGACTCTACTTAGCATGCAATGAACATAACATTCAAGAACAGTACCTCAAGTTCTACTCAGCAAGACATGGGCTCACCAACTTTCTTGACTAGTTATACTATATTGATATCACTCTTAAATACACATTTAGAGGAAAACGTACAGATAAAGCTTATCAGTTAGAATTAGGGTACTACAGAAGTAAATCCTAATCTATATTTTACTCCTCTTTATCAGAGAATATGAATGGAGTGGAAAACATAAGATAAGAAACAAAGACAATGAGGAAACACATCACCAATGATTTAGATTAGGATCCAATGAATCTTCTTGTATATTGATGTCCAAAACCAGTTACATACTTTGAGCCCAACAACTTCTACAATCCAATTCTTCTCTTCCCAGCCTACTATATTACAACTACTCAATAACTCTAACTCAATAACAGTTCATCAATTAACAATATTCCAACCATTACAATGAATTTTCTTTGAATACTTATAGGTGAAAGAGGAAGATTATGGTAGAAATGGTAGTAAATATGAATTAAGACAGAGTGGGAGAAGTGTTTGAATGCCCATTCTTCTTAATGACAGTTGCATTAACTGTTTGTACCATTTTGGTAGTTTTTCTTGTTTTATGCATATTCTGGTAGGCATGGTAATAACTCCTTAGTGTGTTCTTTGAAACCCAAAGTAGCAAAAGTACTCTGTTTGACTATCTAGGACAAGTAAACTGTCAAATTTTAGGTCCTGTAACCCACGCCTGCTTAGTAACTGCTCTGACAGTTTTACAGAGGGTTTGTCGGTAGGATGGCTGTCAAAGTGTCTGTGTGAAGTAACATAGGCCGCAGGTGTCCTTTTGGTCCTTAGCAGGAATAAATGCTTCTATGGATGTGGCTTTAGAGGCTTTCCTCTACTGATTTTTCTTCAAACTGTGTTTTCCTTCGAGACTGTGAGTTTAGGTGTTTATTCTTCAACTTTAAGCTTAAAACCTTTGTCTTTGTCCTTTTTAGCTCTTTTTCAGTGTACTAATTTCTTCAGCACGCTGGGGGTCTTAATTGTAATCACTGTCCAAGAAAACTTTGATTAAGCTCTGAAATTTGACCCCTCAGCCCCCTTAAACACTAAATTATTTAGCCGTGATAGCCTTGTGGATAAATCCACCATTACACCTGCACATGATGACAAGCTGATTAATGAAACCTTGTGTTTCTTGGTTTAACTGCAACAGAGGCTGGGAAGAGGGAAAAATATTAGTGAGGAGGCAAGGTAAGTGCAGTAGGGAAGGGTTTTAACCATGGCGGAGATAACCAGGGTTTAAATTCAGTTATGGCATGAAGAACAGGGAAAGCGGTTTCAGAAAACCATCAGCGGTTTTCGCATAGGGATTAGGCAGTAAGTGGTAATGCCCTAGGGAAATGTGATACAGTCCAATGGTTGACACGCATCCTTTGAAAACCACCCATTTCGCATTCCAAACAGTCAGTCAATTTTTATTTGAAATGAACGCGAAACACCATGGGGACCGTTAGATCTGAAAGGGGCCAGATCTGTGGTTGTGAGTGAGCGCGATAAATGAAAAAATGTGCGAGGAAAATTATTGTGGGGTTGGGGTGATGACGTCATCCTTATTTTTCGCATAGCGAGGAGGCTCAAAGGTCAGGTAAACAGTGGTTTCCAATGTAAACATGAAATAATCTGGTCATATATAAATACAAAGTAACCAAGATTTTTTACCAGGGGCATGTAGGGTAAAAGAAATAAGGGATGGGGGCTTAGAAAATGGGAAAAATAAGGTCTTATGGGAGAAAACAGAAACAAGAGTATAGGGATAAAGGGCTAATGCCAAAAAGGAATCGCATCGTCAGGAACAAAAAGGTCTGTGAACACAAGGTTTTTGAAAACGCGATGGCCGATGGGAGGGGCTTAATGTTGGGCATTGGGCATGGTCATGTGGAGGGACAGGTGACCAGGGGCCAAAGGAGGAAGGGCTTATCGCATCAGCGGAGGAAAGGAGTGGTGAAAGGAAGAGAAATGGGAATTTCTGATGGAGTGATGCAATGGGGGCTAAAGGTATGGACTGGGGCATGGTCACGTGGAGGAGTTAGTGACCAGGGGCTAAAGGGGGAAAGGCTTATCGCATTAGCAGGGAAAGGGTAAGGGATGCAGTGAATGGAGTTTCCAATGCACTATAAAATGCCGATGCGATATAATGGCACTGATGCGATAAGCGCTGACCGTTGATCTGGGGAGGTGGATGAACGGCTGAGACTTATCCTAGAGAACGTGTCGGCAAATCGCAGTTTTGAAGAAAAATAGGTAGAGGTATGGGAAACTTGGAAAATGCTGATATGTGATTGAGATAGGCTCTTAAGGTCCTTAGCGCATGGTTTCAGCCACGGTTTATGGCGGAAAAGAGGAAGGGGGCTTACAACCTTAAAGGGGCAGAAAAACTTTTTAATGTTTTTTAATGGGATTTTAAGCCTTTTTTTGAGGTTCCGAGTAAGGAAAAGGGGCTCTTTAAAACCAAAATAAAGCAGCTAAATGGTTTTAAAGGGGATTTTTAGGGGAATGGAGGGTAAATGGAGGGGGAAAAGGGGTTTTTTTAGAAGAGAAAAAAGTGATATGGGGGAAGGAAATGATGGAAAATGGGCTTCTGTAAAAAATAGTCTTCTATAGGGAACAACAGCATAGGGAACAACAGTTATGGAATAGCAGCATAGGGAATAGTAGTTAGGGAACAACAGTTTCTTCAAGAAGTTACATATTTTGCATGAAATTTGTTTCTTGAAGCCCAAAAGACCCCTTTTTAGCCATCTTTTCATATGCCAAAATTATGGATGGCTAACAGAACCCTTGTAGCCATACAAGATGTTCCAGAGCTTCACCAAGGTATTCATAAGTTTCCGCTTTCTATTATTTCATAAAATCTGATGGAGGGTTGTTGAAATATGTCATTGCATGACCAAGGGTCAAAACATATTGCTAATTTGGAGCATCAGACTTTCACTACGCTGTGCAGCCTTGAGCTGTTCAAGGAGGGGATAAAAAATCATCCTAGTGTGTCATTATTGAGATGCACACAACACTTGGGTTTGGGGTGTGGTTTTTTGGAGGATAGGGTGAGCTTTTTCCTAAACAATCCAATGAAAAAATATATGTTCAACATTGATTTTGAGCATGAGATAGAAAATACACCATTATTGAGGTCAACAACGCTGTCATTGAGCAGCAGTGATGAGATGGGGGGCTAATTTTTTATTAAATAATTCTAATGACCATTACACTTGTGTGACATTGGATGAGCAGATGATCAATGAGAGACACCTTGTCTTTAATCATTGTAATGGATCTATTGGGATGAGCATTGTATAGGCCTATGAGGAGGTTTTTCCTTCAACATACTTGGATCCTTATGGATTCAATATGGTCATTGGTGTGGGTTCTTCTCTGGGAAATATGATTTGGGAGAATGGTATTCTCCATTGGAGAAGTACCAAGATGGAGCATGGTAGGAGACACCCACATGAGGATGACATGGTGTGGGTGGTGAGCAAGAGGTTGGTGAGTCACCTACATATCTATGACACAGGGAAGCGGGAGGTATGGATTCATTTTCTACTCTTGAAAGAGTTTGGCCATCATATGACATATTCTTCTTCAAAGGGTATGTTGGTGGAGGAAACTTGGCAGGACACTTGCATTATATGGCAGCAAGGAATTTGGGTGCATTGTGTTGATATGACATTCTTCATGTCAGTCATCATATCTTCACCTCATGATTTGTATGATGGAGGTGTGAGGGAGAAACAATAGTTATTGTTGCTTTTGCTACTCTTGGGAGAGTATGGGAAGAATTTTTCCCATACTTGGTATGATTTTTCAAGAGAAAGGGATGGCACAATCAAAATGCAAAGAGGCTACCCTTCAACCTTAAAGGATAAGGAGGTCCTTCCACATAGGAAAGTGATTGCCACATATAGCAGCATGATGGTGGATGACTTTGGCATATGGAATGTCAAATAAAGGAGTCATGGAGTTAGAAGAGCCTTATCACTAAGGCCAACAACGATGTCACTTGGGAGTATGTTTCTATTGATGGAGTGTTCCAGGAGAAGTATGCATACCTTCCTTTTGTAGAATTTTATGAGGAGATTCACATAGGAGGACTCATCCATGGACCTCATTTTCAGCCTACTCACTAAGCATGGTAAGAAATTTATTTCTGTACTTATTGATTATTTCATTGAGTATTTTCATTATCTCACCATCTATGTACAGTGCATTGCTCCATAAGAGGGCAAGAGTATTTTGGGGATTCATGGCCATCCTGGGACCAACACTTATGATGGAGATAACCCTTCTCTACATGACCCTAGGCAAGTGTGTTTTCATTCTTATTATGCTCAGATGATATATAACACTATTTACTACCTCATAGTAGATGAGAAAACATGCACAACTGGTAACTTGTTGGAGGACCACTTGCCACATGATGTTCTAAAACAATAGTTGGAAAGACTACGCTGTATCCACTGGAAAAAACATTGGGACCATCCAAACTTGCACATAACCTTCAACAATTTTTTGATTTGGGTACCATATGGTGATGATGTACCATTCACTTTGTATGGGATGGGTTGGGCCAGCATGATTCATGATTCTATGGAGAGGATCTTTGAAGATCCGGTCTTCTTCTTGCCACTTAAGGGAAACATTATTGTAGCCCAAGATTAGTGCTACTCTACACTTATCATAAGTGGAGAGAGACACAGCGTGGGGTAGGCTATTTTTTATACCATGTTCAGTTATGCATCTCACCTACATTGCAGGAGCCAAAGGTGGAGGAGATTTTTCATGAGTTACCATTTTGGATGGTGGCTCATTTTGTATGGATGATAGCTTGGGAATGGTAGATTCACATGGGGATCACAGTTCCCAATATATATCAGATATCATGCCTCAAGAAGGCCTCTAGACAACACATTTTTTCCTCCATGGGTGTTTTACTTCTACATGATGATAGCTATTTGGGATGGTCACCAAAATCTAACTTCCATACTTGGGAGGGGAAAATTGGAGATGTATTGATGAGACATCATCTTGTTCCTTGGAGGAGTTTATCATATGAGGATGCTACAGGAGGAGGAGGGGAGGCTCTTCAGTTTTTTCCTTGCAGTTGCTTGAGGACAAGCAACATTTGGGAGGGGGGGACTGTAATATTTCTAAATTAGCATGCAACTAATTGGAATATTAATTTTTCTCTTAGCACCTAGTTAGATGAATAAATGTGTAAGGAGGCCCATACATATCTGAAATAAGCATAAATCCCTCTTGATGAGAAAAGGGATCATGATAACAACTGGATCTAGCACCCTCATGTGTGAACAAGGGCTAACGCATGTGGAAAAAGTCAAGTTTGACCAAGTCAACAACACTAATATGGGAGGAGTGGACCATCAATAAAGACAACTCAATATGAATGTGGATTAGTTTAGACATCTATATAAAAGCTAGATTGAAGAACCTTAGGTGTGAAAAGGGGCTAGAGCAGGTTGAAGAGGTCAACTTGATGAAATCAAATAGTGCTATTATGGAGGAGTGGCACTAATGATGGGACATCGCAGTTTTGGAGGGAGATTGATTGTGTGATGGTGGAAACCCTAATGAGTGGGGCCCAAGGTAAGAAGGCTCACATTGTTTATAAGGATGAGGATGGTATCCATATGAGTTTAGCTTATGAATTATATTTTGATATATTTTTTTAGACTTTTTCTCTCTTCAGCTATTTAGCTAAGATTGCTAGTGTTGTTCAACACAAGGTATTAATGTTTAGGAATTTCATCTCTTTCCTTGAGAGACCTCTTGGGAGGGTCTTTATCTATCATTCCACATACCTGTCATTCTAGCCAAGGTTCATTCTTCAGCTACAATGCAATTTCTACAGAATATTGTGTTGTGTTGTAGGGTGTTGCAGTGGAGGGTTGAGAAACCCACTTTCTGAGCTAGTTTTTCATAGGAGGAAGGATTCCTTCTCTTGGGAGATAAATTTGGAGGGTTATTGTGTAAATTTTAGATATTTGGCATCAATCCAACCTATATCCATCACTTACAAGATAATTTCATTCTAAAATTTCATTATTTTGGAGGGCAGCTTCAGTGAGGGATCTTGTGGCTCGTTTAGAGTGTTTTCCTCTGATTGAGGGGTTCATCCTTTCATTGGAGGAGACATTTAAGTAGATCTACATCAGATATATACTATTTCAAACTCCTAACTTCATGTGCTTCAGTTTGCAGTGACTCTTCAGTCCTTGGGTTGTAGATCACCATTTGTATTTGGGTGTATTTCCAGAAACCCTTCCTGGGTTCTCTTGGAATGGTGTAAAAGAGACTAGATCTCAGTTTTTGAGCCTTATTGATTAATATAATATCAGATTTATTTGTATCTTTAATTTCTGAGTATAAAACCTCATTAGACTGCATTGTCACTTGTTGCAGTATTTATGAGTTGCGGTAATTTTGGGGTTTCGGTGTTTTTGAGCTATTCTGGGTATGGGAGACTTTTTTAACTCCTCTATCATGATTTGTTTCTTATATATTTTTATATTTGGTTGATATAATGTTATATATAATGGATCCATGGGCTGCATTCATCTGTTAATGCATAATTTTTGAAAAATGTGTTTTCTATGCATGTGTTGCTAATATTTCCATTTTGGAATATTACAGAAATGAAAAAAAATTATGAGCGAGACCCTAAAATAATATGAAAAGAGTGTTTTTGATCATTGATGACAGGATGCAAATATTGACACTAACATTGGCCTTATTGGGGATGGAAGCTCCTTGGAGGTGTCAAGAACATCATAGATGAAGTGCCTAACCATGTGGGCCAATACAGTTAAAAACTCAAATTGAAAAACATGACTAAATGCTGACAACTCAAATGACACAAACTAAATTTGAACTGTCTTGAAATTGACCAAAAAAATGAATCAAGACTTGACTTGACTGAAAATTGAACTTGAAAATGACATAAATTCAATGAATCTCCATGGCCTTCACTTCGGGCTCTGAACTCCAGTGCTTTTCTACTTCATACTTGTAGAAAACTGAATATTGAAAGAAGCTTGCTGCTAAAAGAAAAATCAAATCAAACTAAAATTATACCAACCTACTCTAATCTGCTGCACAATTGCTAATTAGGTGAAATGATCCTTCCAATATAACCAATCTAGGAGATGGCTACTTACTGAAGTTCTGCTCTCACTTTCCTTGAGAAGGCATAATGATGTACATGTAGGAAACTAAAAATAAAAACTGAAACCAAGGCCTATGCTGACAAACAAGACAACATTAATCTTCTCCAATCCTTGAAAAATACTTTCAAAGGGATCTTGAAAATCCTGAAGCACTACCTCGCCTTGAGATCCAACAACAAAAATACAAGTACTCCTTTCATTCAGATATAAAAGAACACTTGGTTGTTGATCCATAGGAGAGAATAGGGAAGTATGACTTTCTATTGTCTGATTGTTAGCTGTAAATTCCTCAAGCATGAGAAATTCTGACTCAATCTCTAGCATACTGTCTCTCGTAGGCTCATACTCCTTAAATTCATATTCTAAGTCATCCTTAAACAGAAAAAATTCTTCAATATTATCAAACATGACAACCCTATCATCCTCATGAAAGAAAACAATATATGTCAGCTGATCTCCTTGGAGAAAATCATCATCACAAATTGGCTCATTCATAAATACTTCCTGAATAGTTTCATCAATCTCATGACTGTCATCATTTAAACTCATATTTTCAATTTCAATATTGAAATAAGTTTCACTAACACATTATTGACTATGTGATCACTGTAAAACTGCATTAGCTTGGGTTGTGACACGAATTTTCAGGAGCTGATCTATCTCATCTTCAGTCAAAGGAGGAAGTACTCTTTTTTTTCTTTGGATGAAACAGTAATTGTCTTCTTTCCCTCATAAAAATTCACAATGATGTTGAATATCTTATTTAACCTTTGGTTGATCAACTTGTTGTACTACTGCAAGAATTGTCTCTTATGGGAAGTCTTTATGAACATAAAGACAATATACATCATATTTTTCTTCCATGAGACAAAACATTTGCTCTTTTTGGTGATGAAAAGGATTGTCATGCAAAGCCTCCAAGGTCTCTTCATCCATGAACTAATTATCATCATAAGAATTCTCTATATTTTGAATGAAAACCTCAAAATGATCACAACAATTATTAACCAAAGACAAAGAAGGGTAGGACTCATTGTATTCCTCATAAAATGTTGAATTGAAAAATATAAGAGAAAAAATATTGGCAAGTGGTAAACCCTCATACCAAGATCATGATTTTCCTTCAAGAGAAGCCATGAACATCTTTAAGAGACAATCTTCGAGAAATTCAACCTTCAATTTGCATGTATGCATGCGAAATTTAACCAGATGTAAAGCAACATCATTCCTATCATCATATTTAAACATAGGATAATTCCTTTGCCAATCTACCTTAGGCATTATATTTGGGAAACCTGGAATGTGATCTCTTTTCATTGGAGCATACCTTCTTGAAATAGATTCCATCTTGAACATTTCTTCAAGCGACTGATTTTCATGTAGTGGAATGGCCATGAAGTGTTGATTTTCTATATCTTTCAGTCAATGGAGTTGCCAAGTGAATGGTACAGCCTTCCTATGTGACCAAATGTTGTTCACAATAAAAAATTAGATAGAAAATTTTTTGTTCTTTCCTAGGGAAGATTAGTCTTTTCACCTCCTCAGCAGCAACGTGAGACTGTTATCACTCCACGATATTTCTAAGGTTGAAGAAGAAATCCAAACAGAGGTAACCACAAGCCAATATTTTGGCTTGGTATCTAGCCCTACCAAACCAGAGAGGGCTCTCTCCACAATGTCATATCCAAGAGGGCTTGATAAATTAGGGTTTTAGGCTAGGTATTAAATGCATAAGAGTTTTTATTTGTTTGATTGGGTTGCTAGATGAAGATATTAGGTCAAATAGGCTAGGTCAGGGAAAATAGGATTACAGTTACAGTCCGTTAAATGGGGCAAGGTAGGTAAGAAGGCTAGCACATTAGGGTTCTTTGGATGGAATGATTTATATAGGTGAGGAGCTAGGAAGAACATAAAAGATGAATTCTTCCTAAACTGAAAGAAAGATGAACATAATATGATAACTTCCCCAAAATAGAGCATGTGAGATGAATTCTGTTTATCAACTTGAAAGTGATCATACAATAGAAGTGTAATGAAATATGAAGACAATACATTCAAACATAATGAGACATAAGAAGAAAAATTGCTAGACAACCATACCATAGGTATCCCAAATAAATAGCTACAACACTTTTAATAAGCTCCTACCAAAATGATTACAATAGAGTCTCTTATCAATATGCCAAAATCTAACTGATTCCAACCTGTGAAATGACTAAAAAAATACATGATATAGACCTCAAACAAACTCCTCCCAGCCTTAGGGGTCAAATGCATGAGAGCAGGAGCACTTCCACCAAAAACTGAGCTGAAATCTGAAGTGTAGGGAGGTCCAAGTGACTCATCCCTAACTTTTGTGAACTAATTCATTACACCTCATTGAGTTCATTTACCTAATTTATTTACCCTAGGTAACATTAAAAACATGATATTTACATTTACATAATTGATTTACAGAGGTAAAAAATGATTCCCAAAGACTAAAGTCAATTTGCAGAAGAACTCTGAAAAAATAGGAAAATTGTCAAACACAACATCCCTTTGTCAAACACGACATCCCTTTGTCAAACGTGCCATCCATGTTGCAGCCTGATTTCTAGTGCCCTTATAGTGTCCAAATTGGGCTCAGGATGGCTTGTTGGAAATCCTATCCTGTCTACTTTACAAATATACCTTTTCTTTTCTAAATGGAGTTGATTTTCATTATAAAAAATGGATTCTCCCAAGACTGCTAAAAGTGTAGTGCATAAGAAAAAAAATGGGTAGAACATTGATTTTTTGATTTTTTTCACCTTTTCAACTACCATTTGTCCAGAACCAGGCTAGAAAAGTGGTTTTCCTACATGTATTCATCATTAAGAATTTGTTGGTGGTCTTCTTTTGGCCAAAAAGTGCCTCAAAAAAGAGAGCAACGCCTAGGGCGCTACACGTTTCACAGTCTAACTGTCACAAGACTGTTCAAGGTTTGAAAAAAATCACAAAAAAATCATAAATTTACCCAAAACCTCTCAAAATTTGATAATTTGATGCTGATGATGTGGCTAGGCATGAAGTGAGGCTTCAACCAATATGTCAAGCCTCCTTTCCTCTTCTTGCATGGTCAAAGCCTCAATTTTTGCATTGGCTCTTTTGAGCTTGGCCTTTGCAATTTTGTCTCTTTGGGCATAGTGCTTGACCTTCTTCTTCAGTACATCACTATCTATGTTTGACTTCTCTAGAAGTTTCTCTAAGTGTTGGTTAGCTCTATCAAGCCATGGATCTCATTTCTCATTTACTACCACTACAAGTTGTTCATTCAGAGTGAACTAATTAGCAAGCTTAGCCTCTTTTTTATTTTCGAGTGCTAGATCTCTTTTCAACCCTCTACTCCTAGGCTTTCTCTTTGGCACTTGTTCTACTACCTCATCTATCACACCATATGTTTAAAGTGTCTCTTCAAGCAAAACTTTGGACTTTTCTGCCTCTTTTTGAACTTTGATGAATTTGACCTCATCAATGACATGTTTTGTGTTAGCCCCCTATAAATTTCTTGACAAGCAAGCAGGGGGCTAAATTGTTTTTGAGCCTTCAAGGAATGCATTTTTCCTGAAAACACATCATCCTTGAAAGCCTCTTCATACCCTTTTCCCTTTGGTAAAATTCCACTGTTGTTTCCAAGCCTCTCTGTTGTGAAAATAATGTCCAAAGGCCTTTCCCCTTATTTCATCCTCACTTAGCCCTTGTTTCCCTCTCTTTTTCCCTCCCCTTGTTCCTCTAAATTATCCCAAAATCCCCTTTAAATCCTACAAACACCCCTTATTTGGTTTAATTCCCCATTTTTTCCCCTATCGTTACCCCTTTCTGGCCTCAAATCGCATTAAATTGGGCCAAAAAACCCATGTTTTGCACATTTCAGGTTTAGCCCCTTTCGGCTCAACCCCAGAACCATTTCCCCCGCACGTGAATCGGGCGCTAGAACCAGGCGCTAGCCCGAAAAGCGCTTAGTGTGATTGGATATCGGGAGCGCTACCCACCGTCGATTTCCCGTAATCCAACAATTGTTGCAAAGTCTCATCGCACTCGTTATTTCCCATTTACTCCTCCAATCGCATATCCACCGTCGATCTGATCCATAGATCGACGGTCCACATTTCGTCCGCCCCGGTGGCCCCCGCAATTGCATCATTGTTGCAAACCGCTGGTTTTTATCGCACTGCCTTTGGAAGGTGGGTAGTATTTTTCATTTCACAGTGATGCCATTCATTGCCTGACACATGGCTCCGAGCACTATTACAAAACCACCCTCATCACGCGTTAAAGTTCGGCTGTGGACCTACCGTGATATGCACGTACACCATCCGCTCTGACGCTGTCCATCCAACGGTGATCGCGCCATGAAGATGCTCGGGAGTTAGCCCAAGGAAAACAGGACCCCTGGCCCACCATCTGTCACCCTCCGACGCACTTACAGTCATCGATCTCCTCCTGAGATCGGACGGTTCGGATTTAATTCACACCCCGCCATTGACCGAGTCCCTCCACGTCACCAATTCCATGTGTTTTCGCCGAATCTTCACCCGTTCCCTTTATATTTCATTCAAAGGTTAAATTTTAATGTGTTATGCTTAAACTTCCAATCTCGTCGTATTCCAAATGCATCTCCTACTATTCCACGACGTTCATCCATAGTATCCTCTGCATGCATCATCGTCAACCATGCCACGTTGCCATTTTCACAGTCATCCACAGTGTCCCACCCCATGCATGGATTTATTAATGTGTTTTCGTGTTTTGTAGGGTTGCAGGTGGTGAAAACCTCCACTGTTCACAGCCACGGTTCCAGTGACATAGAGCACAGAGAAGGCCATTGTCCGAGCCTGATATTACAGGAAAATGTTTGGGAAGGATTCAACAGGAAATATTTCATCAATGTATGGTGCTCGACACCGTCAAACCTCCCCAGCATCATTAAAACTTGAAGTTTTCGCAAACAGAGACAATCATGGAGTGGCAGAGAGTATCAATAAAAAAAGCAAAGAGTTGAAGGCCTGTAATTGAATATTTTGAGCCTAAATCCAATAATTTAAAGGCAAAATAACAAGCTGAAGACCTCATGAATCAGACAGAAGGCCTAGGGCACACAAAACAATATATATCAGTGTCACCATCAGCAGAAGGTTCCTACTCGTAAAAGGATGAAGTGCCCATACTGTTTTCATTCTATACCATGTTCCTAAGGAGATCTCTACCCTGACAACAGTCCTATGCTATGAGAAGCATTTTTTACACAGTATGGAAGACCTGAGTCATTGATCTGTTTTGTTCAGTTCACCAGAGTATTGCAGAGGTATTACAGCAAGTACATCAAAGACATACCTAGAGTAAATGGCAGCCTGACGAAGACCATTCTTTCATCCAAAGAGTAATGAAGATAAATGCCCATAATTTAAAATAGAATGGGCCTTGACCCTTTTCCTCTTCTGAATTTTAATGCTACATTTATTTTTCATCTACCCCCTCTATCTCTCAGTCAGCTATAAAATTCACGAAGGAACTCATTGTAAAGGTTGTTGATCGGATATATGTGAATTGCAAGTTGTTTTTTTTGAGACATGTTCTCTGTGTAAAGTTGTAAGATAGGCTGAGGAAGATGTTTTCAGACTGAATATCAAGATATTGGTAATGTTGTACTTTACTGGTGTTGCTCTTTAATATGACAAGAACATTTCTTTGGATCCTGATTTAAAGCAGCAGTGATGTTTTTCTATCTTTGTTCATGTTTTACATTGTAGTTCATTACATTTTATTTCTTCTGGCACACATCAAAAATCTGGCATAGGATTTACCCTTGTTAGGTACCCTATGTTTCTGCTCTCCCTGCCTTCAATGTTTTCTACTGTATGTGTTATCTGAGAATTGATTTCAAGCTAATTTAACCAGTGTAGTGGTCACATATACTGCTAGCTGATGTATGAATTAATGAGTCTGTTCTTCGATGTTCGTGTTAGGTTTTAATTGAATGAATTGGGATACTAGGAGTCTAGAACTCTGTCTCTGTCTCACTAGGATATTTTTCAATTAATTGAACCTTCCTAAGTTCCCTTAAGCTGGATGCCAAAGCATTGAGATTTCAAAGTCTCTCTCTGATCTCAGGTTTTCACCTTTGTGTTTAAATATTTTATGTTTCCTTGTCTGAAGAGTTAACCTTTAGGTGTTGGGTCACAGGTAGTCCAATGGCATGTCTTGTCCCTGGGTCTGATTCCTGAAGGTCACCTTGGAGGTTTCCTTGATTTCACTTTCTCTCTTACCATTTCATGCCACCCTATCATCTTTAAGATCCAATGCTTTAGATGACTAGCCCAATTGAAAGCTTGCATATTGAATAGCAAGTAAACCCTTTCCTGACTCCATTTCCCAATGGTCTTGAATGTTCTCTGAATATTTATCTCCTTTTCCTAAAATCCTCTTTTCTCATTATTGCCTTATATTGAACCCTTCTTTCTTGATTCCCAACAACCAAACAAAATCAAACAAACAAAACCCGTGCCTATAACAAGCCTAATATCTTAACTTTGAGCTTCAAAGACATAAAACCTTTCCTTATATAGAGAGATCCCTCTCTGGACCCAAGAGGGCTAGATCCTGAGGTCTGAAAGTGGTTTGACGTTGTCTCATCTTTTGGTCTTGCAAATCTGGCAAAAACATGGGAACCCCAACATAATGGCAACTCCGCTGGGGAACTTCTGAGTATTTTCCATCTTACTACATCACAAGAGCCTCAGAAACCTACAATATCTGGTTAGGTTGGCAGTTAAACACTCCTATTCAAAAACCAACTTCTATACCATTTATTGTGTTTTCTCCCACACTCTCAGACAGAGTCTGGATGTTAAGTCCCTATATTATTAGCATACCGCCTTATTATGTTAGTGTAGCCCCCCTTATTGTTATTATTGTACCTATGTACCATTATTTATTATTATTATTATTTTTAGGTCGGCTAGGATTACATTGTGGCCCCACTAGGATTATATTGTGGCCCCATGGACTCCTATATATAGAATTAGGTTTTGTTCATTTGTATCATCCAAGAATTGTTCATTTATGTAATGTATTGGAGGTTGCCCCCTCGAAGTGGCTTATTTCTAAGGCGTTGATATCTCTTTTCTTCTATTTTTGGAGTTGATTACACAACATTTGGTATCAGAGGTTTGGATTCTAGGGCTTTTCTGCTCCAAACAGGTCATCGTGGAATTTTCGCTATAAATTTTTTCCTACGAAGTTTCAGAAGCTGAAATTTTTATGGTGTGAAGCTGAATTCTTGAGGAAGAATTTCTAAAAATTTCAGAGCTTAGTTCGTAATATTTTCGGAGATATCATCTGTGGATGTTAGGTCTTTTTTCAGGCTCCTAAATAGGTCATCGTCAAATTTGCGCTATAAATTTTTTTCTACGAAGTTTCAGAATCTTAAATTCGTATGATACGAAGCTAAAATTCTGATGAAATTCTTCAAAAAATTTCAGAGCTTGGTTCACAACATTTTTGTAGATATGATCTATGGAAGGTAGTGCTTTTTCAGGCTCCTGAATTTCATCTCAAAGACTCGGTGATCGTGGGAAAAGTTAAATAACTCTCTCTCTGGGAATTGGATTGGACTGCCGTAAAAAGTGGTTGAAATTACACGGACTTTAGCTTCGTGGCTATCAATTTCAGAGACAAAGGACCAAACAGTGACACGTGGCAAGTCCTACAAGTTCGTTCTACTGAACCAGTCCAGAATTAGGTCATTGTGGGAGATTGGACACAACTTTGTCCTGGAGAATCCAAATCAAGTCAGACCTGTGAAATTTGAAAGATAATTCAAAGGGATACATTGGTACTGAAATTAAAATATTTAAGTGCTACAATCACAGAAATAATCCAATTTCAATATCAAGCTCCTCAAAATCAAGAAAAAGGTGTGTATTTTTCTGAATTGCATAATTCTTGTTTGAGGAATCAATTTGAATTAATTCCAAGGGCATATTTTATAATTTTTATCAGTATTGGGTTCTATAATGCCTCCAAAAAATAATTCCATACCCATTAATCCCTCAAAAAGCTATACTATGATGCATGAAGAGGAAGAGTTGCAGTATGAGATATCAAAATTACGGTACCAAGTGCAACAAGTTTCAATATTACGAAGAGAAATTGAAGATGAAATAGATGGTTTAAAAGTAGAAATGGAGGCTAAGTTGGATGGTTTGAAGGATCAAATAATAGCAAATATGGATGATAAATTAATGGAAGATCACATCGAGCATCAACAACAAGTTCTCCAACTCTCAAAGGATAACCCAACTTTGGTGTAGAATCTAATGAAACAACAGGAAGATCAAAATCACATCGAAAGAAGTTATGAAGCAGTCATAGAAACAAGAACTCAACAAGTACGATCAATTTTATATTATCTCAACCAGTGGAAGAACTTTCCTGTAAAATATTTCACATGGGAGGATGAGAATTTTATACAGAAACATCAAGAAATAATCAAGCGTTGAGGACAACACTTGTTCGAAGGAGAGGGGCATGTTAAGTCCCTATATTAATAGTATAGCCCCTTATTATGTTAGTGTAGCCCCCCTTATTTTTATTATTGTACCCCTGTAACCCCCATATTGTCATTATTGTGCCCTTACATTATTATTGTTAGGTCGGCTAGGATTACATTGTGGCCCCACTAGGATTATATTGTGGCCCCATGGACTCCTATATATAGAAGGAGGTTTTTTTCATTTGTATCATCCAAGATTTTTTCATTTATGTAATGTATTTAAGGTTGCCCCCTCAAAGTGGCTTATTTCTAAGGCGTTGATATCTCTTTTCTTCTATTTTTGGAGATGATTACACAACACTGGAAAGGGCCAGATAGCCTCCGGATCTCATCGTCTTTCATAGGTGAAATATCTAGTACATGCCTTCCTAGTCCATCTCTGGTTAGATTTTGCTGTGTTTTAAGGATTTCCCTAAAAAGTACAGTACAATAACACTGTGGTGGATAGTATACCCTCTTGAAACATCCTAAACCTTCCACCTGGCGACTCCATAGTTCCTAAATGGTTAAAGGACTCCACTGGAGATCAGTAGGCCTACTGATTATCTTGGTTCACATAAGACTCCACTAGGAGACCAGAGCCCATTACAACGTCAGCCATAATAGATATAACAAGTAGGGTTAAGCTGCTTTGTTGGAGAACAAAATTCTAGCTTCAAGAACCATTCACACAAGAGCTTATCCCAACCCAAACGCACCTGGAATAGTTGAAAACCCTGAGAGCATCCTCAAGAAGACTCCTACACGTAAAATACCAACTATTTCCAGACACATCCATAGAGCTAACTCTGCACTAGAAGACTTTACAGCTCTATCAAACCCACTTTTTGACCTAGACTCTCAAAACGGTGTACCTAGAACTAGGTCATTCAGTGTCCTAGACCAGCTAGACCTTGAGCTCCCCGGTTCACCATCTCATAGTGGTCACCACATTAGGGACAGAGAAACCCCTCCATACACACCTCCTGATATTCACTTCATTCAAAACTTGGGGCTCTACCACCCTAAATCTGCTCAACAGACTTTTGCTGGTCCTAATATCCCTGCCATCCACATACCAGCCACTCAAGCTAACCCTTTACCTTACCAGACAATCATCATGGTAGCTTGGTATGCACCTCTGGTTTTACCCCAACCTCTAGTGCCCCTACCCAATGATTATCAATCAAATATCCCACACTTCAATGCAAAAGAGTCTACCACAACTCAGCACCATGTATATAGGATGGAGGATTATTTTGACTACATGGAGATAGATGATGGTACAGTCAAAATGAGAATATTTTCCTAGAGCTTATGAGGTGATGTGAAGAAATGGTTTAAAGCCCTACCTCCTAATAGTATCCAAGACCTTCCTGCTTTATATCAGATTTTCATAAACAAATGGGAAGTTAATACCAACCCTCTCCAAATCTTAGCAGAATGCAAAAACCTTAAAAGAAACGTAGGAGAGAGTGTCCATGACTACTCCACAAGATTCAACAATGTTTATAATGCTCTTCCTCCACATATGAAACCCTCCCAAGGTATGGCTCTAGTGAAATATCCTGAAGGCTTTGATGCTGATATGGCTTACCAGCTTAGGGAGAGGGATTACAATACACTGGAAGACATGCAAAAAGGAGCAGTAAGTGTAGAGGCTAACCTGATTGAGAAAAAAGCGAGATTTAGGGCTGAGAAGAGGGTAACATATAGAGATGACACTGTAGCTTCCACATATGATCCCAATTATGACCATCTATCTAAAAACATGGAAAAAATATAGCAAATGATGGAAAAAATGGTTGTCACAGTTAGTAACCAAAACAGAAATCAAAATCATAACCAGAACCAAAACTTTAGAAGAAATAACATCACTCCCAATAGACAAAGAGAATCAGATCAGCAAGTTATTCCCCCATTTCAAGAGAAATTTCTTGATGAAGATGGGGGAATCATAGAAGAGTCTGAGGGAACCACAATAAACATGTTTGAAATAGAAAATTCAATCCACAACTATACCACAGAGGAAGATCAACCCTCATCCTCATATTGGGATGAGGAAAGGTTAGAATCTGAGGACTACATACTTGGATTTGAAGATGCCATCATGCAGGTCAGAGAACAATATGAACTTAGAAGAAAAAATAGCCTAGACACTTCCAAACCAAAGGCTTCTGAGGTTATCATCAAGAAAAGACCTGTGAAAACTTCTAAAGTAACTGTTGAAAGTAACAAAGTAGCAGCTGAGAATCCTGGGAAAAACAAAGAAAAAGACAACCAAAACACTGATAAACAAAGTCAACCAACTTGCAGCACTAGCACTGTAGTTAGTGCTCTTGATAAAACAGTTCCTTATCTTGTACATAGTGAGAATCAGCCCACTAACTCAACCACTAAGGTAGTGGCTAACAAAACAGAGTTGATTGTCACAAAGACCTTATCCCTCTTCAATTTGGAGAGTGAGATTGCTAAAATTAAAATCTCCGTCCCACTTTCTGAGCTGGCCACTCAAGATGTATATAAAGGCCAAATTTTGAAAGCATTAAATCTAGGGGAAAATAGTGACATTGTCAACTTGAGTGATGATCAACCAGCCCTTCTATTTGGTCCAAAGATAGAAGGGAAGTTTCAAGAAGGGGTAGTACCACCTTTTTATATCAGTGTCAATATCCATGAGAAGATACTTCATAATGCAATGCATGACTCTGGGGCCTCACACAACCTAATGCATAAGGTAGTTATGGAAAGGTTAGGCCTAGAGATAACCCATCCCTATAAGGATTTATATTCATTTGACTCTAGCAGGGTAAAATGCCTAGGCCTAATCAAAGACCTGTGTGTAAACTTGACTCAGATTCCTGCCAAGTGTATGGTCATGGATGTTGTGGTGGCAGATGTGCCACCTAAGTATGGCATGTTGCTGTCAAGGTCATGGGGAGCCAAGCTGCAAGGTACAATGCAGATGGATGGGGCATATGCCACAATCCCTGTCTTTAGCCAGCTAAGGAGACTGTATAGAGAGGCACAAATGAAATTCTTGGTCAGTAGCCCTGAGAAGCCTGAAAATTATCCTTTGTATTCTATGCACAAAGATCTAGAATCCTTTATCTTTTGCAATGATGAATCCTTGGGAGAACCATAATCAGAAAACAGAGATACGAACAAAGGGGTTGAGACCATAGATTTTAACATAATGGCCACTTTGGACTTAGAGGAAAACGAAGAAGAAAACTTTGGACAGTGCACTGAAACAGAAATTAAGAGCAAACAAGAAATAGAATGCAATCAACTGACTAGTCACCTCTCTAAATTCCATACTCATCAAGGAGAGTAAAACCATCAATAGACCAGGGAAACCCACATTAGGGAAGAAAAGGATGATAAACATGAACACGACCCCTTGTGGGAAATGAATTTTGATGGATCCTGTACTAGGAAGACTGCAGGAGCAGGAGTGTGGATACATAACACAGAGAGCGACTATGCAGAGAGCCATGCCTTTAATCTGAACTTCAAATGTACAAATAATATCGCATAATATGAGGCTCTTATCCTAGGCTTGAGTTTGTTGAAAAAATTAGGAGCCCGTAGGATAGCTGTGCAAGGAGACTCTGAGCTAATCATAAAACAAGTAAATGGTGAGTATACAGCTAAACACCCTAGGTTGAGAGCGTATAGGAATGATGCCATGGATTTATTGAAGACCTTTATGGAATATGAACTAGTGTTTATCCTTAGGAGTCGGAACGTAATTGCAAATGGATTATATTGTGTAGCTATTTCATATCAAAAGCCTCCCAGTGATCAACAAATCATCATTCAGACAAAATTCAGACCTGCGGTACCTGATAATGAGAAATATTGGCAGGTTTTTGAAGGAGATAAGCAGATTGAGGATTTCCTAACAAGTAGGAACGAGTTTGAATTTTCTGATTCAGACTCTGAATCCAAAGATAGTTGCTCGAATGAGGAACCCTTAGATGAATAAGAATCACCCTATAACATAGAAATAAACACCTTTAACGAACAGATTGGAAATCCAACCGAAGAATGTAAAAATGCAGATAATGAGGAAATAGAGGTGTTGCAGGCCAAAGATAAGAACATACCCCGAGGCCTGGCACCTTTAGAGGATCTTTTTGATTTCGATGATGTAGCGAAAAATCCCACCATAGAGCACTCAGACTCTGATGTGGAGGAATGCAACATAGGCACAGAAGATAAGCCCAAGATGATTAAATTAGCTAAGTCCCTGCCCACAGACATGAAAAAGAAATATATTGACTTGTTCAAAGAGTTCATTGATGTGTTTTCCTGGAGCTATGAGGACTTAAAGGCCTATGACACAAACATCATACAACACAAAATACCTTTGAAATAAAATCAAAAGCCCTTACGTAGAAACTTTGTAGAATAAACCCAAAACAATTGCCTACAGTAGAAAAGTAAATAAAGAAGATGTATGAGGCAGGCATAATAGTTCCTGTGAGGTTCTGTGATTGGATCTCAAACCTTGTAGCTATGAGAAAGAAAACAGGTGAGATCAGGCTCTGCATAGATTTCAGGAACCTTAACAGAGCCTCACTTAAGGATAATTACCCTTTTCCAAAAATGGAACACATTCTTTAGAAAGTAGTAGGCTCAAAAAGGATCTCCCTGTTAGATGGTTTTTTAGGTTACAACCAAGTTTTAGTACTCCCAGAAGACCAACTCAAGACATCTTTTACCACTCCATGGGGCACTTTTATGTATTTAAAAATGCCCTTTCGGCTGATGAACGCTGGTGCAACCTTCCAACAAGCAATGGACATAGCATTTTCAGATGAAATAGGGCACTTCATTGTCATCTATCTGGATGACATAACAATCTATTCCAAGACTAAATAAGAACACATAAAACATCTGAGAAGAGTGTTTGAAAAATGTAGGAAGTTCGGTCTGTCATTGAATCCTAAAAATACTGTATTTGGGCTGCAAGAAGGTAAGCTTCTTGGCCACATTATATCCAAGAAGGGAATTAGGATAGACCCACAAAGAGTTGAGGGAATACTAAAAATCACACACTCGAGAAACATCAAATAGTTACAGTCCTTTATTGGGAAAATCAACTTCCTAAGGAGGTTTATTCCCAACTTAGTTGAACACCTTAGGAATATGACTAACATGCTGAAAAAGGGTGTGGGAGTTAGGTGGACTGTTGAGGCTAAAAAATCTTTTGAAACAGTTAAACTTGCACTCACCCAGGATCCTGTCCTAATCAGCCCAGATTTCTCAAAGGATTTCCTGATATTTTCATTTGCCTTCGAGCATACAGTGGCTGTAGTTCTGCTGCAGAAAAATCCAGAGGGAATGGAACAGCCAATTTCTTTCTTCAGCAAAGCTCTGAGGGATGCACCCTTGAAATACAACATAATGGAAAAATAGGCCTATGCCTTGGTAAAGGCCTTGAAAGACTTTAGGGTGTACATACTGCATTCCCACACCATAGCCTACATGCCAAACATAGTGGTTAAAGACATCTTGTCCCAAGACCCAGATGGGAAGAGGGGCAAATGGATTGTTGTGATCTTAGAATATGACCTTGAGATAAAACCCACAAAACTGATCAAAGGTCAGGGCTTAGCTCAACTAATGGCGGAATCAAATTTACAAGCCCTTGACATAAACATGGTAGATGCCTTGGATGAGTAGGAAGGATTGCCTGATCCCACTGTTGAGGAGAAGTTTCAGAACTCTCCTTGGTATTCTAACATTTTGTATGTGCTCACCAACCTCAATGCTCCTCCTGAACTATCAAATACCAAGGCCATATTCCTAAAGCTAAAAGCCAGAAACTATTGCATTCTGAATGAATGTTTATACTGGAAAAATACAAATGGCCTATTGCTTAAATGTTTTCCTGAAACTGAAGCTGAGAGGATTAAACAAGCGTTCCATGCAGGAGAGTGTGGGGGCCACCTGAACTGGAAAGCCATTGATAACAAAATATTCAGATCTGGTTATTATTTTCCTACACTTTTCAATGACATCCATAAGATGATAATTGCCTACCATAAATGCCATATTTTTGAGGGCAAAATAAAGCTCCTCCCTCTGCCTTTACAACCCATCACTGTTGAAGGTCCATTTATGCAATGGGGCCTAGATTTCATAGGAGAAATACACCCTTCTTCTTCTGCACAACACAAATGGATCCTTACAGCCACATATTACTTCACTAAGTGGATAGAGGCCACACCTACTAGGAATGCCACATATTTAGTCATAATTAGGTTCCTAGAAGACCACATCCTCTCTCGGTTTGGCTGCCCAAGAAAAATAATCACTGATAACTCTGCTGCATTTGGATTCAAAAAAATGGTTGATTTTTGTCACAGGTACCAAATAGCACTCAGTCATTCAACTGCTTATTACCCACAAGGTAATGGGTTAGCTGAATCATTAAACAAGAGCTTGGTAACCATTATCAAAAAAATGCTTGAAGAGAACAAGAAATCATGGCACAACAAGTTAATGCATGCTTTGTGGGCTGACAAGCTTACAACAAAGAAATCCATTGGCATGTCACCATATCAGCTTGTCTATGGAACAAAGGCAGTGTTTCCTACCATCCTTGGATTACCAGTGATTAAACTTGTCCAAGAGATTCAAACAGAAGAAGACAACATGGTAAGGAGGATAAACCAAATAATTCATCTCCAACAAACAAGGGAATAAATCTATAACAGAGCTATCAAAGTTCAGGAAAATATAAAGAAGTTATTTGATAAAATAACAAAAGCATGTGACTTCACAATTAGGGATACATTTTTGAAATGGGACTCCAGGAGAGAAGACAAAGGAAATCATGTCAAATTTGACAGTTTGTGGTAGGGTCCATACATCATCCAGGCCACTGTTGGTCCAAATACATTTTTTTTGCAAGATCTAGATGGTACAAAGCTGTTTGGGGGTCCTGTCAATGGCAGGATGCTCAAACACTACTACTGCTAATTTCCAATTTCCATTTCCATTTCCATTGTAAATACCATTTCCATGTTTTGTTTTCAAGAAAAAGAGAAAAAATGTTTCAAAAAAAGAGAGAGAGAGGAGAGGTTCAGACATGATCAAAAAATGAACCTCTAAAGTGAAAATATTGGCTCTAACATGATCAAAACCTGAGCCAAAGGAAGTGAATATAGCTAGTTCTAACATGCCCAAAATCTGAACCAACAAATAAAGAAGAAGAGCCAACTCTAACAAGCCCAAAACCAGAGCTGAAATGAAAAGGAAAGTGACTCTAACAAGCTCAAAACTTGAGTCACAAAGAAAAGAAGGATGCTTCAAAGTTTCAGATCTCAAGCCTTCAAGATTTTGTTTTCGAGTTCCTGCAAAGTTTTCAGTCCATGAGCAATTTTTCCTTATGCCCTAGATCCACAACAAACTAGACTATCTAATCCTAGTTTGGCTGTTTTTTTTTAATTTTTGTTGTAGAATGTAGAGAAGAAATATACTGGACAGTTTAATCCTAGCAGATATTAGATTAGGTAGAGAAACATGTGAGGCCAACAGTCTAATCTGGTCTCATGGAGTAATAAGGGTAGAAATAGAATAGGTTTATTTTCCTGTTTGTAAAAAATAAATGATGTAAAGGGTCTGCTAGTCCAAATGCACCCTAGAAGAAAAATTGTAGGACTATATTCTAGGTAGGTAGATGGTTGGGGAATTTTTTCTGCTGATTAATGTATCCATCATGTTTTTGGCAGATGATCAAAGAAAATAAAGAAGGTCAAGTACTAGGCATCTGGCCTACTCCAAAGATCATTTTATGAATTCTTGACTCCTTCTAGAAGAAGCCATCCCCATGTGGAGCCACTGTTAGCCCCCTATAAATTTTTTGACAAGCAAGCATGGGGCTAAATTGTTTTTGAACCTTCAAGGAATGCATTTTTCCTGAAAACACATCATCCTTGAAAGCCTCTTCATACCCTCTGCCCTTTGGTAAAATTACACTGCTGTTTCCAAACCTCTCTGTTGTGAAAAGAATGTCCAAAGGCCTTTCCCCTTATTTCATCCTCACTTAGCCCCTATTTCCCTCTCTTTTTCCCTCCCCTTGTTCCTCTAAATTATCCCAAAATCCCCTATAAATCCTACACAGACCCCTTGTTTGGTTTAATTCCCCCTTTTTTCCCTTATCGTTACCCCTTTCTGGCCTCAAATCGCCTTAAAATGGGCCAAAAACCCATATTCTGCACATTTTAGGTTTAGCCCCTTTCGACTCAGCCCCAGAACCGTTTCCCCCCCACGTGACTCGAGCACTAGCCCGAAAAGCGCTTACCGTGATTGGATATCGGGAGCGCTACCCACCGTCGATTTCCCATAATCCAATGGTTGTCGCAAAGTCTCATCACACCCATTATTTCCCGTTTACTCCTCCAATCACATATCCACTGTCGATCTGATCCACAGATCGACAGTCCACATTTCGTCTGCCCCGATGGCCCTCGCAATTTCATCACTGTTGCAAACCATCTGTTTCTATTGCACCACCTTTGGAAGGTGGGCGGTATTTTTCATTTCGCAGCGATGTCATTCACTGCCTGACACGTGGCTCCGAGCACTATTACAAAACCACTCTCATCATGCATTAAAGTTCGGCTGTGGACCTGACGCGATATTCACGTACACCATCCGATTTGAGGCTGTCCATCCAATGGTGATCAGGAGTTAGCCCAAGGCAAACTGGACCCCTCGCCCACCATCTGTAGCCCTCTGATGCACTTACAACCATCGATCTCCTCCTGAGATCGGACGGTCCAGATTTAATTCACACCTTGCCATTGACCAAGTCCTGCCATGTCACCCATTCCATGTGTTTTCACCGCATCTTCACCCGTTCCCTTTATATTTCATTCAAAGGTTAAATTTTAATGTTTTACACTTAAACTTCCAATCTCGCCATCTTCCAAATGCATCTCCCGCTATTCCATGACGTTCATCTACAGTATCCTCTGCATGCATCGTCGTCAACAGTGCCACGTTGCCATTTTCGTAGTCATTCACAACTTCCCACCCCATGCATGGATTTCTTAACGTGTTTTCGTGTTTTGCAGGGTTGTAGGTGGTGAAAACCTCCACTGTTCACAGTCACGGTTCCAGTGACATAGAGCACAGAGAAGGCCATTTTCTGAGCCTGATATTGTAGGAAAATGTTTGGGAAGGATTCAACAAGAAAGATTTCATCAATGTACGGTGCTCGATACTATCAAACCTCCCCAGCATCATTAAAACTCAAAGTTTTCGCAGACAGAGACAATCATGGAGCGGCAGAGAGTATCAGTAAAAAATCAGAGAGTTTAAGGCCTGTAATTGAAGATTTTGAGCCTAAATCTAATAATTTAAAGGAAAAATAACAAACTGAAGACCTCATGAATCACACAGAAGGCCTAGGGCACACAAAACAATATATATCAGTGTCACCATCAGCAGAAGGTTCCTACCCATAAAAAGACGAAGTGCCCATACTGTTTTCATTCTATACCGTGTTCCTGAGGAGATCTCTACCCTGGCAATAGTCCTATGCTATCAGAAGCATTTGTTACACAGTATGGCAGACCTGAGTCATTGATCTATTTTGTTCAGTTCACTAGAGTATTGCAGAGGTATTACAACAAGTACATCAAAGACATACCTAGAGTAAATGGCAGCCTGACGAAGACCACTCTTTCATCCAAAGAGTACTGAAGATAAATGCCTAGAATTTAAAACAGAATGGGCCTTGACCCTTTTCCTCTTCTGAATTTTAATGCTACATTTAGTTTTCATCTACCCCCTTTGTCTCTCGTTCAGCTATAAAGTTCACGAAGGAACTCATTGTAAAGGTTGTTGATCGGATATCTGTGAATTGCAAGATGTTTCTTTTGAGACATGTTCTCTATGTAAAGTTGTAAGATAGGCTAAGAAAGATGTTTTTAGTCTGAATATCAAGCTATTGGTAATTTTTTACTTGACTGGTGTTGCTCTTTAATATGACAAGCACATTTATTTGGATCCTGATTTAAAGCAGCGGTGATGTTTTTCTATCTTTGTTCATGTTTTACATTGTAGTTCATTACATTTTATTTCTTTTGGCATGCATCAGAAATCTGGCATAGGATTTACCCTTGTTAGGTACCCTATGTTTCTGCTCTCCCTGCCTTCAATGTTTTCTACTGTATGTGTTATCTGAGAATTTATTTCAAGCTAATTTAACCAGTGTAGTGGTCACATATACTTCTAGCTGATGTATGAATTAATTAATCTGTTCTTAGATGTTCGTGTTAGGTTTTAATTGAATGAATTGGGATACTGGGAGTTTATAACTCTATCTCTGTCTCAATAGGATCTTTTTCAATTAATTGAACCTTCCTAAGTTCCCTTAAGCTGGATGCCAAAGAATTGAGAGTTCAAAGTCTCTCTCTGATCTCAGGTTTTCACCTTTGTGTTTAAATATTTTATGTTTCCTTGTCTGAAGAGTTAAACTTTAGGTGTTGGGTCACAGGTAGTCCAATGGCATGTCCTGTCCCTGGGTCTGATTCCTGAAGGTCACCTTGGAGGTTTCCTTGCTTTCACTTTGTCTCTTACCATTTCATGCCACCCTATCATCTTTAAGATCCAATGCTTTAGATGACTAGCCCAACTGAAAGCCTGCATATTGAATAGCAAGTAAACCCTTTCCTGACTTCATTTCCCAATGGTCTTGAATGTTCTTTGAATCTTTCTCTCCTTTGCCTAAAATCCTCTTTGCTCATCCTTGCCTTATATTGAACCCTTCTTTCGTGATTCCCAACAACCAAACAAAATCAAACAAATAAACCCTGTGCCTATAACTAGCCTAATATCTTAACTTTGAGCTTCAAAGACATAAAACCTTTGCTTATATAGAGAGATCCCTCTCTGGACCCAAGAGAGCTAGATCCTGAGATTTGAAAGTGGTTTGATGTTGTCTCATCTTTTGGTCTTGCCAATCTGGCCAAAACATGGGAACCCCAACATTTTGTTTTCAACTACTGGTTCTCCTGCTCAAGAAATTCAATGACAAATTTAGATTTGTCAAGATTAGTTTTAAGCTCCTTAATCTTGGCTTCTTTCTGCTTATGGGTAAAATGCATAGGTGGTAGCTGATGTAAATCCCTCTCGGGGCTTCTTGGTGCTCGAGGCAGACAATCAGATTGGCTGTATCGTTACAAAGACATTGCACACATGTTTATACTAATGCATAATCGACGAAGTGAGATATTGAAGGATTACCTCTTTATAGATAGTAGATCCGTTGGAGAGCACTAAGCAGTGTGGCTGAAGTCCTTCCTCACCGGCTCCAAGTTTATATCCTGTAAATAAACAAATCACACATGTAATCTTCACAGTGGTACCACTTACTAGAAATTAAACAAGCATATAATCAACATTAAAATATGAAAATATGAGCCATTTATATCATGATTCATAGAAAAATAAACAATAAATGTGACAATGAAACATTGAATGGACAAAACATATACATTTCTATTAATATATAAGAAGGAAGATTACAACTGTTGGTTGAACCAAGCCTTCCTCAGTCTTCCACCTCCTCTCTCTCTCTCCTGTATCTCCGAGTGTAATGATACTTGGGCTAAGAGTTCTCAATGAACCTTTCCAATCCTTAAGCCTCACACTCAAAAATAAAGCTATGCTCTGCACATGATCAAACCTTCAACCTTTGACCAAGATCCCAAGCCTCCAAATTATAGGAATTGGGGAGGACAGAACTTGCCAATCTTCTCAATCTGTTTGAATGTGGAAAAATAATGATGTTTCATTACCTTTCCTTGCTTTTTCCCTCTATAGATTCTCAGTTGTGTTTAACAATGTCGAATAAGAGGCCTGCACCGCAGGTTTCTACTTTTGGACTAACTCATTTTTAGAAAAAGAATGAAAATTTAGTTAGAGTCTGCGGGGTTTGTCCCTTTATTCATGAAAACACGGGTAATGTTGCCCCTTAGGAAAAATAGAGTGTTAACCTAGGCACTAACGCATCCTTAGGATGGGATGCGTTATAACTTGACCTAGCTGTCTCTAGGGTGTATTACCTTGGAAAAATGGGTCTCTGTGTGGGTCATGTTCTTCTTTTCATGTTTCCTTCTCCTCTGAGCTGATGAGGAGGTCATTTTTCCTATAAAATATGCCCCCTAAAGTGTGATATCATAGGTAAAGACGATGGCTGAAATAATCTATAATATATGTAGTAGAGCGAGAGGAGTGGAGGACTGAGGAAAACTTGAAAATACAACACATGTTAGAAATATAAGTATCTGTCCTGATTCGGGCATTCCCATGCTCAGTAGCTATATCAAAATGATTTCTCTAGAAATAGATATGACTAGTATGTCCACTGATAAGCACAATGTGGAAACTTGTGTCATGACAGGATCAATCTGATAAGCTATCTCTGAAAACAATATCGCAGCTTGGGAGAGGAAACACATCTGAAATGATGTAATCCTCAACCCAAGGTCTTGGTTGTCGCTTCACTAAAATGCATATTTCTACACATGTGAATGAAGTATTTGTAGTCGAATATGAGGGAAATCATCTTATTACCAGTCAATGATGAAAACTATTAACAGACGTGAGGGTTCCCACCGATAGGTATGATGGTACCCAAGATGCACAGTGAAATCTAGCGAGTGTGAATAAAAGGTATTGATATTGATCACTCGTAGAATCATTCGACTAGGATCCAATGATGAGAACCCTCAATCAAGCACAAGGTAACCTGCCACTGAGGTCTGCAAGTTACCGAGTACTGATGTGTCTCTGGATCAACTTCCTAGATAAGATGTTGAAGTCGATAGGAAGAGAGCTGTCGAAAGGTAGGCACTGAGGCGTCCTACATCAGTCGACACGAAATGGGAAAAGATGATTTTGTTTTTAATATAGTGAAGATATAATGGTAGTAACTGATGACAACAAATGATTTTTGGCATATGATGGCTTGGCTGATACAAGAAGCAATAGATAGCGAGATATTCTTGAATAATATAAGGCACAGTAATAGGGTACTAGACAGCTCAGGCTTATGAACACAAAAGAGTGTCAGGATTCACCAATGCAGGGGCATCATCATATGAAGGATAAACTCATAGAATGGTAGGGTTCGGTTAATTGCAAGTGAATTTTCTAGAAAGTTCCATGTTCAAAATTTTTTGTTGCCAAATCGACTTTCAAAGAATAACAGAATAAGTATCCACTTTGTCAAAAAATTTCCCCATCTAATTAAGTTTAACGAGTCCAGAAGGGTAAACTCGATGATCTTTTCATATTTAGGGAGTTTGAAAAACATCGTAAAAGACAACTCCAGGGGGTTACCTTTTTCATTTTTGATAACTGAGCATGACAAAGGGAGAATAGTAAGCCTGACACAGTTCCTTTTTCGTAAGTTAGTCCATTGAATCTGGATAAAGTGATAAACCTATGTTCAATGGCTATATGCCTCATTTTTTTATAAATATGAGGAGACAGAGTAAACTCAATATTCTTCATGAAGCTTTAACGATTCAAATGAAGAAAAACTTGATCCTCTTCGTGAAATTTTAACGAATCCGACGGAGAAAAACTCGGTTAATTTTTTGGTTTTTTAACAATCTAATAAAAGATGGAAAAGAATGGCTCAGTTTAACTAGCCTGATGAAGGAAAATCAGGTTTTTTTCATTTTTGCGAGATAGAAAAAGTCCCTAAAAAGAAGGCTTGTTCTGGGTCGAACACGGTCAAATCTGCACATGAACACTAACAACTCATCAGAGCATCGGTGACTTTGAAAAACCAATAGTTGCGACAAAAAATAGGGGAAATTTACCAATTTCAATAGACTAGCTAAGTGAGTCATACCTCCAAAATGTGTATAAGAGGGAAAAAAACCTTCATTTTCACTGTTTGAGTGCTATGAAAGAGCTCTAGAGCAAAAAAAGAGGTGAAACTTCTGTTGTCGATTGTGGGCGATCCAATCAATAATTTTCAATTCCGTGAGTTCCAGGTAAGAGCTTAAGCCTTAATATAGCTTTCCATTAGTATTTAATTGTTTTTAATGGCTGAAAATTTGATTTTTAGCAGGCCCCAAAAAATTTATGCAGTTAAAATGGGTGCCCAGTGCTAGGGTCGCATTACACGCACTGCCCGTTAAGGGATAGTGCGTTAGTAGGCCCTGTTCTGCATTGGGGCCCACGTTAGCCAGCCCAAAGAAATTATAAACATGGTTTTCTCAATCCTGAAGTGTTTCTGCCTAAAATTGATCCACTGGAAAGTGCTTTGTGTAGGTGTGAAGCTATTACCATGGGTATTTGGCGCGAGAGAGAGCACGAACGGGAAGAATGCCAAATGGTCACTAATCTGACTACTTTTCTTATTCTCCAAAGATGCGCATGATGAGGTCATTCGACCTGTAACACTTTCACATTGATGATTATGATAGTGATCTCATCATCATCATGCTCATCTAGGTCAACAAGATCAAATTCCTATTCTGTCTCATGGAGGTCCTCCTCCTCATGTATAATCTCTGCCTCTGTCATCTTTTGCTTCCATTTTTCTGCCTACTTTGTTGATGTAGAAGGTAAGGCCCCTCCCACAATCTGTGGGGAAAACACTTTCCTGTGACCTCTCTGGTATGTTTTTTCCAATGGCTCTATCTTAGCCTGCTTAGTATTTTGAGGCTCGCTAATTTCATCTCTGTTAGGTGATCCCGTCTCAATGTGGGATGGAGATGATGGTGGTGAAACAGATGAAGGAGACTAATATAATGATGATGCATGAAATGTGGGTTGAGATGGAGGAATGGATGTGGAAGGATGAGATGATGAAGGCACATTTTGGGCATGCTAAATAGGTGGAGTAGTGAATATGTCATTAGCTATGAATGAACTCCATGGAATGTTCAATTGTTTAAAGTGATGGAGGACTATGATTTTGATGAGGGAGTGGTGAAAAAGACTTTGCATTTGGTGGTCATAATCTTGTCATTATGGGAATTTTGAGGTCTAAAATGGGCCTCCTAAGAAAAATGTACAACTAAAATAAATTTTATAAGAACCAATAGGATTCAAGATGATGATGTTAACCATGGGCAATGATTCACCATTTTTGAAGTAAAAAAATAAAATGATTAAAAATAAATTAAACAATAAAACTACTTTTTCAACTCGTAATTTCAACTTATCTCCCTAAGGGTTTACTTAGATTTCAAGAGGGAATACTCATTGTATGCAAAATTTAATTCCTCATCTAGGGATTACCCATGTTGCATACTTTTGATGGACCCTGCTACATGAAACATGAGAAATACATTAAAAAATGTGATTGAAATCAAAATTTTTTTATGTATTTCTCATATTTTGTGTAGAAAAGTCCATCAAAATTATGCAACATGGGTACTCCTTAGATGAGGAATTAAAATTTTCATCCAATGAGTATTCTTGCTCGAAATTTGAGTAAAACCTTAGGGAGATAAGTTCAAAATACAAGTTGAAAAAGTAGTTTTTTATTTTTTCCCTCTAAAATTTGATGATGTAATCAAATATTATTTTATTGTTTCCACTATTATTTTATAATTTACTTAGAAGGCCTATTTTAGACCTCAAAATTCCCCTAATGCAATGCTTCGGAGAAGAAAATAACGTATGTTAATCATCTTGGCCCTTGTGAAGTGCACAAGTAGCTGGATGTGATATGTATAAAGTCTAGAACACCTACCTTCACAAGAAAAGTATTTCATGATGATTTTCATCATGGGAGAATATCTCTCCAGGAGATAAGAGAAAGGAAAAATCCTCTTTCTTTCATTCTTGTATCTAGTTTTAATGTATGGCTCATAGAATTTCTCCTCCAAGTCTGTTTACTTGAACCATTTTTCCTCAACATTCGGGATTTGAGTGGCATCTGATATAATGGCAGTTGAAAAAGTGAAAGTGACACCAGCAAGGGTTACATCGTTGCCATGGAGATTGGAGATGATTTCAAAACAGCCTACATGCTTAAAACATGTCACAGTTATGGAAGATTCCATGAGTTCCTTGGTATTTTTTGGCTCAAGTCTAAGGATTCTCCCTCCTCTTCTTGACTTCTTCTCATTTGTTTCTTCTCCCTCATGGTAGTTTCTATTATGTTCTTCTTCCATAGGTGTCTTAGTATGAAACCCTAGGGAGATGTGCTGATAGTGGAATGTACGTAAAGGGAGTGAAGAATAGTGTGAGGAAATTTAGGGAGATGGGGGAAGGGATTTTTGATTTGAGGGAGGTGACAAGGAGTAGGAATGATGAGGAAATTAGAATGGGGAATTTAATTACAGTTTAGGGATTTTGGAAGCCTATGCAAGTGAGTAGCCTAGGGTTTAGGGTTTGGGGATGAAAGGTTTAGGGAAAGGGGATTATGTGATATAGGGAGTAAGGATAGGGTAATTATGATGTGGGAAGGGAATGAAAGTGCTAGGGAGTGAAATTTGATATGAAATTGGGATTTAGGGAATGATACTAGGGTTTCAAACTTAAAAATAGACACCAAATCTTTAAACAAGCTCAAACACCAACAAATTCACTTGATGAGGAGCAGAATAGTGCTAATGGTAGCTTACTTGATTGATGGAGGTTGTGGAGTGCTTTTGCTAAAGATTTGAAGGTGATAGCATAGATTTTGGAGGTTTTTGTAGAAAACGAGAAAACGCGTGACACAAAGAGGAAACATGCAGATCACTGAAAAAAATTGCAACACACTTAGAAAATGCGTAATGCATAGAGGAAACATGTAGCGCAAAGATCAAACGTGCATCACAACCTTTGTTTTGTAAAATTTCGCCCTCAAACTTGAAAATTGTGATTTTGTTCAGGTTGCTCAAGGATGGAGGAGACAAATGAAGTTTTCTTTGATGTCATGAGGGTTTAAATACTTCAGTGAATTTGATTTTAATCCTTTGAAACCCACTTTGCTAATGTTTCAAATTTCACTTTTAAACTTTGTAGACTACCCTGACACTTCTAAACTTTTTCTTTGACAGTTGATTAATGTATGAATTGAGAACTCTTGTACTTTGACATGTGCTTGTTTGGCATGTGGAACTGAGTTGACGGCTTGGGAAGTAGGTACTTATTACATATATTGAACATAAAATTACGTAAAATAAAAAAAATAAAATTACATCTATGTTTTTGGAATAAAATTACATTTTAGAATGAAACTCACACTTGAAAGAAAAATTACAACTTTGAAAACTATCTTTACATGTTTTCAAATCCTATTTAAAAGGTAAAGGGATATTATTTTGGATCACTCCGATTATTTTGTTGACCTTATGCAATGAAATGATGTTTTATTTGGACCTTGAAAAGTGAAGCCTAGAGACCTAATGAAGACCTTGAGTGACGAGACTTCATGGTAACCTGACTGACATATTGTCATGATGAAATGGAATTTCATGACTGAAGTATGCTCAACAAGACATGAAGGTGGGCTAGAAAATATGAATTTTTGAGGATGAGTGTATTTTTTTTTAACTAGGGCTACCATCAGTGAGTAAATTTTTGAATGAAGACCTACGTGAAATGACAAAAATTATGAGCGAGACCCTAAAATAATATGAAAAGAGTGTTTTTGATCACTAATGGCAGGATGAAAATGCTGACACTAACAGGTTACATTAGTATTATAGGGACCTAGCATGCATGATTATCAATGAAGTGCACTATTCTCGCTCCTTGAGATCAGTTATTAGAACTTCGTGGAAGTCGTGCAATAAATGAATGGGTAGGGAAAAAATGTTCATATTGACATAATCCAACTCTTTTGTTCGCTCTTTGTCTTTAGCGTCCTCAAACTACAACACTCATCCTAGTACCTGCAAAATTCTTACACCAAATATTTTCTCTATTTGATGCTCTAGCTGCCCTAGTTGACTCATCTGTTCCTGTGGTCTGGATGTCTACTCTAGTTGTCTGGTTGTCTGCACCAGTACCTTTAATTTTTCCATTCTTACCTCAACATCGATTAGGAGCTTGCTATAGCAATCCTCGATCTTGTTCCACGAATCCACTGCCACTTCTTGAACTTTATCCCCTATTTCTTCGATGTCCCCCTCGGTGAGGAAAAGTGGTGTTGCTCCCCTAGATTTTTCCACCTTCTGCTTCTTCCTTATGCTCACCATATTTACTCTAAGGACCCTCTTCTGGATGATAAATGGTGAATCCTCTAGCTCTACGTCACTGGGATGGTCCTGAATACCCTGGTCATGCTCTGACTCTATCTTCTCTGTGTCTTTATCCTTTCCACTTGTACCCACATGTTGCACGATGTCTTTCTTTGCTTCACTGCCTCCTTTGGTTGGAGCCATCCAATCCAATGAATAACGTTGTATTATGTCGACAAGGTCATCTTTGGTGACCAAATATGGTAGAGTATGCCATTCCACCATTAGATCCTTTTCGGAATTAACATATACCCCGTTAAAAACCGCCTTTAAGTATGATATATTGTGATATTTCTCAAAAAGACTAGGTGACAACCCGGAATGCTTATTCACCACCATACACAAGTCCATCTCCATCAATACCCAAAAAAATTTGTTTCATGTGCCCGCATTGGCTCCTTGGTAAACCAGATTTAGGCATACCACATGACTTTGCAAACATCTGGTTCAATTGTGGGAAATTGGGAATCCACGGGTTTCTTCCATGCCAATAATGTGATGATCAAGAGAAACAATGCATAGTGAAAGGTCTTGCCCTCTTCCTGTGCTTCTTGATAGTCCTCTAAAAACTCTTTGCATAAATATCTGGCCTAGTTAAACTAAACCCCTTTACTGCACTGCACGGCTAAGGAAACTACGGTTGTGGGGACTTCATTCGCTTTGCATTTCCTCATTATATTCCTTGCTAGAATGTGCATGATGAAGTGTACCCCTTGGTCGTTGATAGAGTTTATATCATAACATATTGACATATTTATTAACCCATACTTATTTTTCATATTGTATGCGACATCCTTACCTTGAATTTTGCTGACGAAATATTCAGTGGGGTCCTTTCCCTAGTATGGGAGTGCGGTGATCCTTCTGATCAATACGTCATCAATCGAGATCCTCTATCCCAGCCAGGGGTACCCGTCATGCACTAAAACAAGCAGCTGTCAAAGACATATCATGTTGATGTCGCCTCTATCGAAATATGACACATTGAGCATGTTTATCAATCCTACACTATGAAATCCTTCATCCCACTGGTGTGGCTCCAACCTGGTAACATTTATCTATGGATAATACACCTGATAAAGGTACCTTCTCAGCTCGAACTTTGGGTAATTTTTATGGTCGTTGAAAACCCAATCTTTCATTTTCAGCTGCGGGATTTTTCCCAAAACTTCTCCTTAAAACGAGACCTTATCTGGTAGTAACTGTGTGAAGGTGACAAAATTTTCATTTTCGGTGTCTTTAACTGGCTTAGCACCTGACTTCCTTGGTGGAAAATATGGTGGCGGCTATTGTACCTTGGGAGACTGTTATAACATCATTTATCACCATATTATACTTGATGATTTATATATTGGCCTTGGGAACCCCTTGCCTTCAGACTTGGACTTATTTCTCAAAAAACAGTGTCTTAAATCCCATACGCGACTATGCCCAGACTTTTTTGCGTATATATGCCAGTCCATACATAGATAACCGCGTATGCCATTTTAATCATTATATATATATATATATATATATATATATATATATATATATATATATATATATATATATATATATATATTCCCTATTTTAGAGGTTGGGTTTATGGTTGTTCCAATAACTTAACCACCCCAGCCCATGGCCTAACTGTTCCCAATTGTAAAAAATAATTTGAGGGATTATAAAAGCCCCTCAAGGGAAATATAGATATTATACGTTGTTGGAACCTTATCCATGTATAATATATTCTCGTTCTTCCTGCACTTCCCAGATATATTCAGGAAACCCTTATTTCCTTGAGATGTTCATCACCTTATATGACATCCGTTATGCAGTCATCTTGGAAGAAATATTGAGAGGCTAAGGCTGGATGGACCCAAAGGATGGTATGCTCGAAGGTCGTGGAAGATTTCAGGTGATATCTCCATGTTTGTTTACTGTACATGTCATTAATAATAGAAGAAGGCATCTTGTTCCCGATGTTTACGTGTCAATAATATTTTATACATGTGTAATGATCATCAATTGAACATTTAATATTGTTTTTATGATGTTATGCATGATTTTCACTAACATCTAGAACATATATATGTTGTAAAACTAGGGTTTTGTGTTCGTTCTTTGCGGATTTATAGATTACGAAGCACAAATTGTTGCACAGGGTTTGCACCCCGCAAGATCTACTTCAACCGAGGGACATCCGGGTAAGTTTTGCAACCTGTAGATTCTAATTATTTGCATAGAAGTTGGTTAAGTGAATCCTTCTTGTAATGGCATGCCCCTGATATGTGAAGGTTAATCAACCCAAGACCTTTAGGGTAACAATTCCTGAAACAGAGACAACCCCCGGCTGAAAAGAGGTAACTGCCTAAGACATTTATTAAAAATCATGATGAAAATATTTTGTTGTCCCAATGTTATTAATCCCAAAGATTTAATGCCTTATTAGTATCATGTTTTTTAAAAACCTTTCAAAGTGGCCTTCTGGTGTTGAATACAAATGGAAAAGAGAGGACAGAAAGAAGTGATGGTGGAAAGTATTTAACAATAGGAATCTTCTACAGAATCTCTTGTTTCAAACTTTAGAAGAAAAATGGAAGTAACAGAAAGTGAAATATAGGAAAGAGGAGCACATCATTAAGGATTTTAAATTTAACTTGGATAACTGTAAAATTAAATACCAACATATTCATTTCTCATTTCTAAAGAAGAAGGAAAATAAATAGATGTAACAGGAACAATGAATCATACTAAACAAATTTTGGAATTGAAAAAATTATTCATATGCACTTGAAGATGAAAATGAAAAAAAAAATTCTTCCGAGGTCAAAAACATGGAACCTATCCAATGTCTAATTTTTTTCCTTTTATTTCTGCTCCCTATCCTAACTGTACTAAGTGCTTCTAGTTAATTAAAAATTGATTTTTGAAACAATTTTGCAACTGTATTTTTTAAAAGGTTTTTTGTAATGAATAAATTACAAAAAGCATGTTTCTTTAATATTATATAAATTATATATAATATTAACTTTGAATTTTCTTTAAAAAAAAGACTCAAACCTTTATTGAATTTAAAATATAAATGTTGAGGTTGATCTTATGAATTGAACACACATATCATAATGTGTGGGCCCAGTACTTGCAATGAATGTTGAATTTTCCAAGACTGTAAACTACTCACAGGGGCACTCTTTGTGGTTTATGGAAATGAGGATGGTCATGCCGTAATGGGTATTGATATTTGATTGTTTGATTGGAAGTTTGGGAAAATTGCTTTACGGGAGCACTTCAAAATTTAACCCTTGATTACTTTATGCCACTAGGGCTTCGCTGATTTGAGGAACTAATAATGTAGACCATCCATTTTGTGATATTTGTTGGAACGATAATCTTGTTTCTGTAAATTTGTGTTGTTTTACCTCATTTTGACTAACCAGTGACACAACACACTTTGTTGTAATCTTATCTATATTCCTCCCTCTACCTTTTGAAAGAGGACCATTTGGAACTTGAATTGAAAGTGCATTTTGGCCCTGTAGTGAAGGAACTAGTTTGCTAATGAGAAGAGGAGGAAGACACACAAGATTGACTAGCGCAAGCAAGGTTGAATGAATAATTTCAAGATCCCCATATGTGGTACTACTTGCTACATCCAGTATGACTGTCATTCCCAATCGTTCATTCCTCAATGTTGCACATGTTATAATCTTGCGATAATTTGGTACCAAGGTGATAATGTGAAAGACCCAATGCATATAAGGCTAGAAAATGCAAGTAACTCTCACCAAGATCTAGTTGTTCAACATCACAACTGTCAAAAATCCTTTGAAAATTATAAATTAGAACAATATCTCCTTCCACACATCTTTCAACATTTTCTGAGGTGTATTTTTCCACTTGAGAATTCTTATAATTGATATCTTCTGAACCTATACAACCTATTTCAAAGTGTTATCACCAAATTGATTTTTATTGGCTTCTCATCAATCAACTCAACATAACTCTTTCAAACCACTTCTAACTGAAGATTAGCCTCTTCAGTTTGAGAGGGCTCTCTCAAAGGGGGGTTTATGATTTTGAATAAAGATAATACTAGATGACTAACTCTATGAAATTTAACTTCGTTTTGTATGATTTTAGGTTGAAATATGCAGGTTTACTACCATTGGGCTATGGAGTCAACATCAGTAGTTTTAGTGACAATGTTTCTTCACATGGAAGCTGAGGCAGATAAAGGTTTTTGACAAAGATAATTCATACACATAACATAGGAATACACAAAAATTCCACCCCTAAAGGAAGTCAAAGAATAATATTATGAATTCTGAGTAATTAGAGATAAAATCTACTGCAAGTGATTAACATAAAGATACAGAGTAATAACACATCAAAAACCTCATGAGAATCTCAGGTCTAGAAGTAGAATGTCACTTTGTATTACTGATAATGGACAAAAGCATACAAGAAGAAATTTGGAGCAATATTCTCCAACCCCTTTCTCTTCGATGTTTAGTCTATAAATAGACTTATTTACAATGTAGATGATCAGCCCAACTAGCTAGATCTTCGAATTCTACTCTGACATCTATCATAACTGAAATCACTAACTTGAAACACAAAAATGAAAGCTTTCCTTTAAAGAAAACAAACTCCTAATAGGACTCTATCTCCTATTTATTACATTCGTTTATCCTATCATTGAAATACTTACATAATGGTTACATAATGAATGTCACATGATCAAAGGACAAATCACCATAATTCACCACCACTTTACATCTTCAAAACACTCCTAGATCTATGGAACTTAATCCTTCTTTTTAGGGATGGATAACCCTTCACTTTAATCATTGTTTTGACTAATGACGTGGCTGTGTGGCACTCCTTTTGAGGCATGAATCTCTGCTGGTATGGTCCACTGACATGCTGGAGGTCTCCAAATGCCAAATTTGTTGTTGAGATGCTCAAAATTCTTCAAAATCTCCTCGCTACAAAAACATAGCATTTTAGGGAGTTTCGTAGTGATTTTTAGTAGCGTATGAAAAATGTATTTTCCATCTATCTCTTTGACTCCTTTAATGTTCCAATACCTTCACTATGCAAATAAATCTTGAAAAAAGTCAATATCCCTTCATAAAATTTGGAAAAACTGAATATTAAGGAAAAAAAGCACCTACAAGAATTTTTGTACCATATTTCTAGCCTCAAGCCTAAGGTACGCTACGAAACTGTCCAGAATTTTTTTTTTCTAATTTCAATATTGTCTTCAAAAATTGTTCTCCAACTGCAAAATTTGGGTTCTCTGCATGTTATGAAACTTGTCAAACATATTCCACCTCAAATTTTCATTTCTTTTGGCATCTCTTCTTCATTCATAGTTAGTTGGATGATGGGCTCTTCTACCACTTTCATCTTCAACCCCTTCTTTTCCAAATCAACTTGAATCAAATATAGTTGCTCCTGGATATCTTCCACTTGGTCTTTTAGTGCCCTGCTTTTGGATTGTAAGTGAAATTTTATCCTTTTGATGTGTTTGACATCTCCTCTTAGTGGTTGTGTCCACTTTATCGACTTTTATATATTGCCCAAGGTTTTTGAAACACTTGTGACTTGTTCTTCCCATATTTTCCTCATCTTCTCAAATTGAACCTTCTCAACTCTATGTTTCTTTGCCTCCAACTGCAAAAATGATATCTCTTTACCTACCTCCTTCAACTGCTCTTTGAGGGTTTCAATTTCTAATTTTTCAGTCATTTTATCTTTACCCTTTCTTTTCTTGATGAATAGTTCTTCTTTTGATGGTGAATATAGATCTATGATGCTTGGTGGCTGAGCAGCTTCATTTATTTTCTCAGTCTCTTTGCTTTCCATGACCTTCTTTGCATGTCTGGTCATTGGCTTCCTAGGTTGAAAAATGAAACCAGCATCATCACCTGCAAAATCTAGTTTTTTAGCAGTCTTACCTTTCTTCAACTTCCTTCCTCCATCTTCAATGTCTTCAACTTTCACAATGGGTAACTCTTCAATGTAAATTGCATGCAAGATGTCCTCCAAATTTCCTTTAGCCAATGTATGACTCCTAGTGACTCTATTGCTGCCCTGTTTGCTAACTGTCTGCTTCTGTTTTGCAGATGTTGTTTGAGGGATGTCACTCTCTTGCAAAGGCTCTATTTCCATGTTCATTGGTTCTGGAGGAGATCTATTTTCCTCTTCAACTTCCTTTGCCACAACTGGTGATGAAGTAGTTCTAGGTTTGGAGGCTTTATTAGGAGTAACCACATCAATTTCATAGCCACTCATGAACAAGAAGGAATTTCAGTCTCTTTCTAACCTCCTAAACTCTTATAACACTAAAAAATTAATTAAACCACGATGAAAAAGAGAAGTCTCACTTCCTTTTGTCTTGATTTTAACTTTTCTGACATTTTCCCTAGACTTTTGTATAAATAAAAAGGCAAGTCAAATGACATCTTACCCACAAAATGTGGAAGAAGTCTTAGATGGTAGGAGTAGACCATGTGAAACCTTCCTTCATAGGTGAAATACTTTTGAATGACCATCAACAACTTTGAATAATTGTCCTTCATGAAACTCCTAGGGATAGCATTTTTCAAGTCAATTTCACTGTGTTCTTGCTTGATGAAATCTTTGCAATCCTACATTGTGAATTTTATGCCTTTAAACCATTGTTCCCCTCCTCTAGGTATCCCTGTAGCTCATGAGATGCTATTTGGTGTTACTTTATGGTTCAGAATTCCAACCTTTGAAGCTGTTCCTGTGAAGTTGGGGGGGAAATCCTTTGAAACCTGTAAATAAAAGCCCTACAACCTTTGACATAATTGCAAGCAACCAGTGCTTCTGAAAACCTCCATGGCAGTAGGGTCTTCATTGAGTAAATTCATGTCCATGGGCTCATATCTGTGACAACAACCACCCTTATTTTTTTTTCTTCTTGTAGCCATGGATGTCTTAAAGTCTTCTCAACCTTGCTTGATTGATCACACCTGCAGAATTCGAACTTTCCAGCCACCTACTTGGCTCAATGAAGTAGCTCTCCAGAAATTGACTCACATGCAAGGATAAAGAAAAATATGCCAAAAAGACAACTGAGGTAAGGTTTTATGGTTTAACTAACAACTCAATCTTTAATCATGACACATACAAGCCCAAAAAGGTAATGATGACATCAAACACGAATATGTACCTTTGAATTTATCATAAAAATCTTGAATGACCTCCACCCTAACTCCTCTAATTATAAAATGACACCTCATACGAATATGACAAGATAGGTTAAAAAACAAATTTTCGTAGCGAAGTTAGTTATGCCTCTAAAAGATTCAAAACGAAACTATTAGGCGTTTTTGTAGCGAAATCTATTGTTTTTTTGTGTAAAATGCTAAGAAAATTTGAAAAATTGACAGATACATCCTTTTGATTTTGAATGCATTGAAAATGACAACTGACACCATATGAGGACTGATTTGACATGAAATGACAAAAAATTGAGGTGATTATGAAACTTAGATAGGCTAAAAATGTAAAAAAATTCCTACACCACCTTGAAATGGCTTAGGAGACCTTATCCATTTTGTGAGTGAACTATACGACCTCTAATTTTTCATAGTTCCTTCTATGTAAGCAATATCATCTCTTTGGGCATGATCCTCAATTTTTGAATGGTTCACTGTAGGCGATGAGATGCATTACCGTGGAGAAGAGCTCGACATTTTATGAGTCACTTTCCTCATATAACAAATGAGAGAGGACATAACTCAAATAATTTCTATGTTTAGCAATCAACATATAGCTTTCAATAATGATTGAATGAGGGTGTGTACTCTATGCAATAACACATAAACTGCAAAAAAATCTTGCAACAATGAATTTTAATGAACCATTGCGATGGAGGCTTAGTAGGTAGGTGGAAGCATTGACAAAGGGAATAGGCATAAACGTTGAGAGAAGCAAACACTGGTCCAAAGTTGATCCACCTACAATAGCTTGCACAGGAAGGAAAATGATATCTTTGATTCATGTGATGAAAACATTGATAGAGACATAGCATTCTTGAAGAAATACAAGTCACTGGAGCATACTTAGTAGCTAGAAACCTTTATATTCCCTACATTTATGTTTTCTTCTACCATGCATTCACAACTTGCAAGGTGTATTTTACCAAAACTAGTGTTTAAGGAAGTAGAAAAATATCTAACACCACTTTGAATTTTTGGAAAATTCCCAAGTTTAATTAAACTAGGGTCTCTCTGCACAAAACCCATGTTGCATATTTTTAAAATTCAACACCATTTACTCGAAAAATTATCTCTAATTTCACTGCATGGAGATGTCTGCATTTTCTCTGCTTTCTATTTGTCATTTGGAAGTAAAAAGGAAAAATGTTTCTATAATAGCTCCAAAGCCTTCATTACCTCTCCTTGTTGAATGTAATGATGGATACCAATCTCATACTTCTCCTTGAGACTAGCAAAAAATAGAAGCTCACCCACAACATCTTTATAATCACTCAGAAAATCCCAAAACTCCCTAAGTATATTTTGGTATTCAGTATTATTTTCACCCGAAGATGATGGCACTACACCAACTTGTTTATCATCATCCAATAGAAAATGGTTAATCTTGTTAAGGTACAACTCAATAGCCCAATTCAATATCATTGTTATTTGAGAACGACCCTCACTCTCAATGGAGGAAGAAAGGGCAGCTTGAGATCAGACCAGAGGTCATCTAACTCCAGATCTGCTTCAGCATATTCCAGGAGAAAATAGAGATAAGATTTGAAACAAAGCTAGAGTCTATAGATCGGAGAAGGAATTTTAACCTTCCCTGCTTTGACACCAGCAAGAACATCCAAGCAGCAAACCCTAAATTCACACATGAGCTAGCAGTGAAAACAACTACTACATTGGTTAAATTACATGAATTTACCCTTAGATTCACAATCAGCAAAAAACATCGAAGGTAGGGAGAGCAGAAACACAGGGTACCATGCGAGGGTATATCTTGTGCTATATTTTTTATGCGTACCAAAAGACCAATGAACAACATGAAAATGTAATAAAACAACGTGATAAGAAAAACATCACCCATAGTAATAGACCAGGATCCTATGAAATGCTTGATTAATTGATGTGAAAAACCAGTCACATACATTGAGCTCAATGGCTTATTACAGTCCAAAATTTTTCCTCCCAGCCTACTACATTAAAAACTACTCTGCTACTCTCTCCCAAAACTGTTCTAACAGTAAAAAATGAATCCCTACATCTACAACAGCAACAACGCTATCCAACCCTTTACAATGTGTTCTCTGGGATTCTTTGTAGGAAAAAATAGATAGTAGGAGTAGGTGATATACATTAAATAGATTTATTAAGACAGAGTGGAGGAGGCATTTCATGCCACTCCGCTTAATAACTCTGCGCTGTACTTGGTGGTCTGGTCTGGAGTCTTTGTCAGGTCGAATTTGACCTCTGATGTTTCTTTGAAGTCTTTCTGGCTGTTTGGAACTCTGTGTTGCCTTTTGGAATTAGTGACCTAGATTGAAGGGTCCGGCGGGCCTCTTCATACCTCCATACCTACTGTCTGAGAGTCTTAAAGAAGCTTCTGTCAGTGAAATACATTTAAGGGCTTGAGCAGGCATGGAGACTTTTGTAGGAAGGTGTCCTTTTGGAGAAACGGTGCTCTGCTGACATTAAACACAAACATGGCTTGTTTCATGTGCTCTAGTCTTCAAACTGCGCCTTAATTCTTTGATCACGGGTTAAAGCACCAAATATTCAATTATGGGCTTTAACCTCTTTAACCTCTATTGCTGATACACTGGTCTCTGCTGCAACGACCATCTCTATATTTCAGAATCATAGTGACCGTGACTATGGAAAATAGAGTGAATTAACCACTCTTATGAAAACCTACACCATAAAATAAACCAATTATAAAACCCAGGGGGTGGCAAAATAATGCGTTGAAGGCCTGGAGGAATGGTGGCGCAATAGAGGCAAATGTTGTGGATGTAATGGAAATGGTGGAAAAATGTAGTGAAACGGTGGAAATACGAATTTTTAATGAACAACCTTGGGTTAGAGCCTTTGAATCAAAATACAAAGGGAAAATCACATAAATGCAATGAAATGAGCTGATACGGTGGGACCCAGCAATGGCAGAGGGCGATCTGATGCGGATCGTTAGATCAAAAGAAATGAACGGTTGCGATCGGATCGGCGGATCACAAACGGGGGGAATGGAGGGTGACACCTTTAAGAACTTGCGATTGGCGACGCACGATTGAGCGCCAGCTTTCGGATCGCAAAAGGGGCTCAATGGTGGAGATTCAATTGGCGGGAAGATGGGAGGGAACAAAGGAGCGGAGCGAGATAAATCTAGATCGTCGGATCCGAATGGATGGACGGCTAGGATTGGATCGGGGAGTCGCAATCGGGAGATACCACGGCGGCACATCAAACTTCTTGCGATTGCGACTGGAGCAGTGGTGCGATGACGCCAATTTTCTGATCTGGGTCAGATCGACAGCGGAGATTAAATCGGCGGGGAGGGAGGCTGATGCGATGAGCGAGAGCGATGAGATCTGGACCGTTGGATCTTGAGAGGTCAACGACTGCGATCGGATCGGAGGATCATGATCGGGGAATATAGGAGGATGGGATTCATGGAATGGCACAATGCGATTAACGCTTGAATGTTGGATTAAAGGGGAATCAACGGTGGAGACCGAAACGGAGGTTCATAGAACAAAGTTCAATCGCATCGGAGAAAACCATTTAACAAAGAAATGCACACATATAGAACGCTCTGATTGCGATAAGCACCCGGAGCTTCAACACCTGGTCTCGGGCATGGGTCACATGGTGGGGAAGTGGTTGGGGGCTGGCCGAAAGGGGCTAAGCCTGTTTATAAAGTAAAAAGTAGGTTTTTGGCCTATTTTAATGCTTTTTAAGGCCAAAGGAGGTATTCGGTAAGGGGAATAAGGGATTATTAAACCAAACAAAGGGTATTTGTAGGGTTTAAAAGGGAATTTGGATGATTAATGAGGAATTAAGGGAGGGAAAGGGTGATGAAAATAGAGGTTTAGGGGGAATGAAATAAGAGGGAAAAGGCCTTTTTGGGCATTCTTCTTCACAACAGAGAGGCTTTTAAACTGGCAATAGTAGTGAGGATTTCTCAAAGGACAGAGGCACAAGGAGGCTTCAAGGATGATGTGTTTTCAGGGGAAATGCATTCCTTGAAGGCTCAGAAAACATTTTAGCCCCCTGTTTGCTCGTCAAAAAAATCATAGGGGGCTAACAGAGTCAAACCCAAAACTAAAATTGATCCCAATATGAATTATTTGAAAATTTCAATCTCCATGAATCCTTTATCTTCAAGGATCTTTATTTTTCTTTCTGTCAACTAAAATAAAACCTCTGAATACTACAAAAAAAATTTAAAAAAATGCTCCTTTTCTAAGCTTATTTATATACAAATTCTACTTATATGCATGGTTGAATTTCTTCAAATGAAGTCATCCTTACAGTGGTACAAAACTAACATTTTGGTGCTAGACCTAATGCCTCTATACTCTTGAAATTAAGAAATTAAAATGGGCATGAACAATACAAAAATTTCAGATAAATTTTTTTGCACATACCCCTGCATAAATGCATGTTGCTGACAAACTAAAGTTGTCATGTAGTCTTTCCCTGGATCATAAATCTGGTAAGACAAATTTTCAGCCACCTTCTTTTCTTGAATATTTTGCTGATGTATATCTCTTTCATTTCTTGGCTCTTAAATTTGGGATTGTACATGAGGAACTTGATTTCCATTTTTTGTTGAAAACCATTTAGTCCAAAAAGAGAAATCCAATTTTTGTTCCCCATAATGTTGATGCTTTTCGTACAATGCTAGTTCTTGACAAAAATCGTTTCCCTCCTGCAACAACACTTGAGAAGCTGCACTAGTTTCTACTTGGTTCAAAAAAGTACTAAAATCATGAAAATTATAATGATATTCCAGGATTTCAAAGTTTTGTTTAGTTTTTGCAACAAGTTGCTGATCAAAATATTTAGAATGCTTAAATTCTTTCATCTCAGCAACCTTGGCATCTCCTAACACCTTTTGAAAATCCCTCCTTATCTCTAACCCTGCATTCTCTTGTAAATTATTTCCTTTATTTTCTTGACAATCCCTTTTGTTTTCAACAATAGATTTTCTATGATAAAGAATTTTTCCACAAGCCCATAGATTATCTTCAATTTCATGTGCATAAAGAAACATCAGCTCCAAAGTGCAAGGATTTCTCTCCTTGAGATAAAAAGGCAAGTTAATAGAATGAGCCTTCAAATAATACACCATGGCAGTAGCCTCAGGAGGTTGAATCTCTTTTGGCATACTGAAATAAATTTTTGAAACCTCCTATTAAATTCAAGCATTGATTCATTTCTCTACCTCTGGATAGAATATAATTCCAAAAGGTGCTTTTCATATGAGTTGCACTCTCCCCAATATCTAAGAAAGATATCTTGAAAACCCTGCCACAAACTAATTGAACTTGCCTCCAAACACTGGAACCATTGTTGAGCACCCCTCTTTAATGAATGAAAAAACATACTTAAAGACACATCTTCACAAAAAATTTAAAATTTGTCCAGAAAGTACTCAAATTCCTAGATATGTTGTTCAGCTAAAATATTCTAATTTATCCAAAGAAATTCAGCATAAATTTGAATCCTTTTGAAGGATACTGATGAAGAATTGTGGGTAGCTTCAAGAGTTTAAATATTTCTCTATTTTTGAGGTTAAAAATAGTCGGTTGCTTGTGAGGAAAAATGGTGGCTACCAAAGATGATGAATCATCTTCTTTATGTTGAGACTGTAACTGATTATCTTTAGGGATTTTAATACAACAATAATTTCTCTTCTCACACTCAGGAGATAAATCAGTCCCAAGATCAATGAAACAGGAAGAAGGGAGGTCTTCTTTTTACAAGAAAGAATGTACTTGAGAAGTCTTAGAATCATTTGAGTCCATAAAGCAGCAAACAATAATTTTGATGTGAAAGGGAAAAAGCAGCAAACAATAATTTTGATGTGAAAAGGAAAATAGACCACTGAACTGATAATAAAAGATAAAACTTCTTTTAAAAAATCTAACAATGATTCTTGTTTTTACCATGGTGCTTGCTCATTTTCTTGCAAGAAAAATTACTCTTCTAATGAAACCCTCATCAGTGGAGTCGCCAAGTGAATAATAAACAACCAAATTTTATGTCTAAATATTGTTCAACATCAAGAAATGTATCTCAATACATAGGGAAAATTAACTTCGTGTCTCTGATCCCCAAAAACGATGCCAAAAAATGTTGTACCTTGGGAGACAACCCCTGGCTGAAAAGAGGTCAATGCCCAAACATTTATTAAAAATCATGATGAAAATATTTTGTTGTCCCAATGTTGATTAACCCCATAGATTTAATCCATTATTACTCTCTAGTGCTTGAAAAACCTGTCAAAGTGGAATTTTGGTGTTGAATACAAATAAAAAAGAGAGAACATAAATAAGTGATGGTGGAAAGTCTTTAACAATAGGTTGTTTTATGCATAATCTCTTGTTTCAAATTTTAGAAGAAAAATGACAGTAACAGAAAGTGAACTACAGAAAAGAAGAGCGCATCATTAATGATTTTAATTTTAATTTTAAAAACTTTAAAATTAAAGACCAACAACTTCATTACTCATTTCTAAAAAAAAAGAAAATAAATAAATGTTAGAGGAAAAAAAATTCATAATCAATAAATTCTGGAATCACTTGAAAAATTTATTCATATGCACTTAATGATGAAAATACCAAAAAAAAAATTTCTTATAAAGTCAAAAACTTGGAACCTCTCCAATGACTAATTTTTGTCCTTTTATTTTTGCTCCCTAGCATAACTGTACTAATTGCTTCTAGTAATTACAAACTGATTTTTGCAAAATTTTGAAACTATGTTTTTTAAAAGGTTTTTTGTAATGACAAAATTACCAAAAAGACATTGCTTTCCTATTATATAAATTATATATAATATTAACTATGAATTTTCTTTCAATTATTGAATTTACAATATAAATATTGAGGTTGATCTTTTGAATTGAACACACATATCACAACGTGTGGGACCAGTACTTGTAACGAATGTTGATATTTCCAAGATTGTAAACTACCCACAGGGGCACTCCTGGTGGTTTCTGGAAATGAGGATGGTGATGTAGTAATGGGTTCTAACCGTTGATTGTTTGATTGGCCATTTGGGAAAAGTATTTTATGTGAACACTTCAACATTGAACCTTTGATCACTTTATGCCACTAGGGCTCCGTTGATTTGAGTAAATAATAATGTAGACTATCAAATTTTTGATATATGCAAGAACGATTATCCTATTTGTGTAAATTTTTGTTCTGTCACGTCATTCTGACTAACTAGTGACACAACGCGCTCTGTTATAATGTTATCAATATTCCTCTCTCTACCTTCTAAAAGAGGACCTTTTGGAATTTGAATTGAAAGTGCATTTTGGCCCTGTAGTGTAGGAACTTGTTTTGTACCTCAGATCTGAAAAAGTGTAAAATAATATTTGAGAGAACCTCTTTGGTCATGTTTAACCAAGGTATTCCTTTTCATAAATAATCTATATCATTCCGGAAAATGGTTAAACTTATACTGAGTAGATATCAATTCATTTACTTTTACGAGCTCGAAAATACAAGTGCTCTACAATATTTTCATATTATTGGAGTCTGAAAAGAGCTGAAAGAAGACACCAGGGGTTCCTTTTTCACTGTTATCGAAGCTTGAAAAAGAGATAAAAGTGTGCTTCAAATCCTTTTTCATTTTCAACAAAGCTCGAAAAATAAGGACAAAAAGTATGCTTTGTGTTCAAATCATTATGGAAATAAATCTGCATGACTAATCTGTTCATCAGTTGTAAGACCTGTTCAGAACAACATCAAATGGATTAAAAATACCTATTTCATGATAAAAAAACATAATAAAACCATATTCATAGCAATAAATTGATTTGAAAATAATTAAATGATTAAATAAAGAGAGTTTTACTATTCATTTTTACCATTCAATAGTTACCATTTGCATTTTTGAGCTCTGAACCTATTTTTCCCCCGAACTTCAATGGTCGATTACATGAAATTGGTAAGAATGTTTTGAATTCCCCCTACAAGAGCACATGTCGAATCCCCCCTGCAAGAGAAGATTCCCCCCCAAGCTTCATTTCATTCACCTAAGTAAACTACTGGTTACTATTAGCTGGATGGAATGAAGGTTCATTATAGGGGAGGATTTGTTTCAGTTTTTAACGAGCTTGACACAGGAAAATATCCATGCTCATAACCTGTTTCATTTTTTAAGGAGATTGAAACATTAAAAGAACTTTCCTAAAAGGCACTTGTTTCATTTTTTAACGACGTTGAAACAAGAAAAAAGAACTATCCTCAAAGGCACTTGTTTCATTTTTTTAATGAGTTTGACACAAGAAAAAAGAACTTTCCTCAAAACTCTATTTCATTTTTTTAACGAGGTTGAAACAGAAAAGGAACCATCCTCATGAATCTGTTTCATTTTTTTAAAGAGGTTGACACAGTAAAAATAACCATCCTCATCACTCTGTTTCATTTTTTAATGAGGTTGACACAGAAAAAGAACCATCCTCATTGTGCAGTTGGACTAGTGAGTGTGTGCTGGAAAAGATGTAGTCTAATAGAGTCATCATTTAAGGATTTTGATGAGCACCAAAAATGATAAGTTATAACATGTGTTGACGGGTATTCTCCATGGTTTTCATTGAATTTTGGAATTTCCAAGAGTAATTTATGTGGTATCACCGGACACCAAGGAGAATAACTGATGGGATCAACTTGATATTGCACTGAAGATGTGAATAAAGGATCAAGTCGTTCATTACTCATAAAGGAGGAACCAAATAGGATTCCAAATGATGACATTGGTGAATTCAATGGACAAAAAATAGAAGATGAGGCGACAATATATGTTGTTGCAGCTGAAATAGATGGTTCAGTCTAGGATTTTATCTCAGCCATGGTCAAATGACCCAGTGTATACCATATAGAATCTATAGGAATTCGAAGTGAAAAAAGATCAACAAAAGCAAAGGAAGGTGATTTAGGAAAAGACTCGTATAGGTAAAGCTCCTGCCGAAAATGAGTTGGAGTTAAAGGTGTCTCGTCTTGTGATATTTCTTTAATTGAAATAAAACCAGGTGGAAGAACTTCGTTGTCATGCCCAAAGTATATTTCAAGTGGTTGAATGCACGATATGGGAAACTCAATGGCTACAATAGATTGTGGAGTGACCAATACAGAAATAAATTCCAGTTGTTCAACTTCGGGATAAAGTTTTTATCCACTTAGGGAATATAGAAACTGAAATATAAGGGGATGATAGATCCTATTTCATTGGTCTTGGGGATGATGTCCAATTTGACCAATAACAATTGCCCCCTAAAGCACTATGGGATTCAGATCAACTTTCAGTTGAACAACATTGGGTCCAGGAGGTATGGTCTCACTGATTGGATGGATCGCGACCATGGGTAGAAGTGAACACTATGTTTCGACAATAGCAGATGAACCGGGATGTGTAGAAACAACTTGAGCTAACTTTGGTTTATGGAAAGATGATGTTTCACCAAAGGTACAAATTGTACTTGATTCTGCAGATCATGATCGCCTTCACCTACCAGAAGTAACTTTTGGTGGTAAAGGTGGTTTTAACGCTAGTCTACACGAATGGAGAGGGAAAGGATTTTGTTCTTCCACGATTACTGATTTATTTTAACCAAAAAAAAAAAAACAAAATAAAAGGGTAATGCTAGGAAAAAGGGTTTACTAAGAAACTGTGAACTACAGAATACCTCTGAGCGAACCAAGAAGTACGGGCAAGCAATCTCCCTGAATGTTGTGTTTGGTGTATCACAATTTACAAGGCAGCCGACTCAGTTCACTATGGATGGATAGCACCTAAAATTGTCCTCCCAAATATACCTGAAGGTATGTGGAGGCCCAAGTCCATATTAGCACTGTATGATACGAAATCGAATAGTGAGAGCACCCATTTATACTTATCATACTATAAACATGACCCGATATACCCGAAAGTACGTGGACGAGCTATGATAAACTTATGTACGTGGAGTGAGGTATCACACTCGGAATGTATCGCAGACAAGTTAACAACAGTTGCTATGTTTTACGATGCCAGAACACGGCTCTAGCCTATACCTTCTAAATGTTATCGTTATGGTTCCAATGCTTTCTTAGGTAAATTGAGATTAATTTTATGTTGATCTTGCTTAACAATTTTCCTTTCAAAGGTTCACCGCGATGATGTATTGGAAAATTCCTAAAATGCAACTAAGAATGATAAGAAATCTTTCACTTTTAGCTTTTCAATGAAAATCATAGCTACTAGAGGGAAAGAGCAATCAAATCAGAGAACACAAACTAAATGTAGATTTCCTAATTGTTCCTTTTTGCAAAACACACAAACCACTACATGTAAATGCATATTTTTCTTTTCAGTTCCTTTAATGTTATAAATGAAGAAAAGGAAATAAGTGCACTAAATCAATAAAATCAAATGCCTTTTAATTTTGAGAAATGAGGAATTCAAACAAAAATTTCTTTTTTGAAGGAAAAATGAGGGATAAACAACAATTTCTCCTATCAGGAAACGAAGAATTTACAACAATTTCCTTTTTCAAAATAAAATGGATCTAATGCGACAGTAAAAATACTTTGAAATTAACTTGCCAATGATAAAGAAAAATGCTTTAAACAAACATTGAACAAATTTTATTTCAAAGGAGGAAGAGGTAGATGAATTCACTAGTCAATATGAGGCTCAGGATTTTAAAAACACAGCAGCAAACAAATTGAAACAAACGGCAAAGACAAATTCAAGGTAATTTGTATGGTTTCAGGAGGCAACACAGTCTCTAAAGCGAGACAATGCTTTGCAACGCAGGCCTGAAAGGGAGACAGTGTTATGAAAAGCACTGTGTCCTGTCCAAGAGTGCGTTGGGTGCAGTGTATAAAGAAAAAAACAGTTGTTTAACACACTTATTTTGCAAATTTTGATCTTAAAAATCCTAATATTTGTGAGTAACAACTACTGGGTGAATAAACAGAGAAAATCAGAAGCCAAAACACCTAGGATAAAGAGTAATGTCCCCATCGGAGTCACCAATTTGTTGGACAGAATTGTGAATTACGGATAAAACACGCTTCCCTAGACAAGTGCTAATCTAGAACAACAGGTTAAATATTATACGACTACTTTTCCTAACTAAGAATAGACACAAAGAATGGATTAGATGCCTACTTGGAATCCAAGCGCTTCCAATTGATTCCTTCTGTCGCTTCCGTTGTAGCTTCAAATTCCATCTGACTGTGCAAAATATTTCCTGCAAGAATGAACACTAAATAGCAGAAGATAGCAATAATACAGATGTCTATTCAATTTAGTTTTCTAAATCACTAAAGCATAAACCATATAAATCAACTAAGATCTTGCAATATGGAAAATCAAAGCTAATACATATGCATAAAGGGAAAAGTAAGTTGTATTATTTATTCATGATAGAAGGGGAGGTTACAACCAAATGAATGATTTTGTGTCACCATCTCCACCAGCATCCCAACCTCCTCACAATGCAGATATCTCCAGAAAACTTTCACTCAAATCAATCTCCTCAATGAATAATCCACCAACATTTCTCTACACAAATTCTTCCTTATCAAACACTAAGAACTGTGCTCAATTTATAGAGTAGTTGAGGTAGTTTTACAGTCAATGAATTTCCAATAATAGGTAGGACATGTTCCCAATATTGTAGATGTCAAATGGACACATGGATTCGAAATTTGACACATGTGAACTCTTCTAGAAGGCACTGGCCAAGTGGAGATTCCGGAACAGTGATAATTTCGCTCCCAATGTGACCAACGCACCCATAGATGTCGGGAAGTGCTTTGCAGAGCAGCCTTGCATGGGGCTACCTGCATATGCAATGCACTTAGTCCCTTTAGAGGCAGCGTTGTTGAGCTCTCATATGATATATTATAAAATTCAAACCTTGGAAACCTTTGTAGATGAAAGTATTTGATTGATCTGTCTTGTTATTTGTCTTAGGGAATATAGCAATTGAAATGTTAGGGGATGATTGACCCTATACATTGGTCCTGGAGATGATGCCCAGTTAACCAGGTCATTGGGAATGATGCCCAAATTGACCTATAGCAATTTTTCCCTAAAGCATGAAGTTAGGATAATAACAAAAAATATTTTTATTAATATGATTTACACTTTGATGAGTTGGAGATGAAGTGGAGTGGTGAACTGCATCAATCTTACGATACATTACATCATGATATATCCTCTTGATCATAATTGTTGAGGGTAGGCATTCCTATGTACTTCACATAAACAATCTAATAACATGTACATAGTTCAGAAAGTCGTCTACATTGGAATGTTGCCCAATACAGACATGCCTACAGATATAGGCCCATGTGTCGATGACGATCTGTATTTAAGGTCACTGTACAGATGATATGTACAACAATCCTGAAATCGTAGCCCGAATGGCTGAAACTAGATCCGGGGTCTTCTTATCTCATTTAATCGATCATTCAGGTACAAGTTTAGCCATGCAAATATATGATTTTTTTCGTCGAACATGGAAAGACATCGTTTGATTACCAGCCAATGTTGTGAGTTGTTAAAAAATGTGAGAGAACCACCATTAATGAGAATGGCCCTAAAGGTACTACAATAAATTTCGTAAGGCGTGAATAGATGATTTTATGTCAAACACCAAACAAAATATTTTGGTCAAAATTCCAGAAGCGAGGATCTTGTCGATGTTGTAACAAGCCTCATGGTACTAGAATTTGATGTTTCTAAGTGAACTTCCTGGATAATGATTTGTCGTTGATAGGAAGTCACCTTATTGCGAAACCGGAGTTATTGATTTCAGAGACAAGGGTATGACTTGATATAGCAATTTTCAAGGATGACGATCATAAGAATAAAGGTTTACGAGTATTGCAGAAGGATAAGTTATTCACTGGATGACTTCTCTTGAGCATATCGGCGATAGTGTCATGATTTGGCAGCATTGACCCAAAACCAAAGTTAAGGTATGATGAACCATAGGTATGAATGAACCTTCAAGATGATCAACCAACCCAAATAGTCACAGACTTGGAGTGAAGGAAGTGTCGTGTTCAAGAGCGACTTGCTACCATAAAGAATTTTTGCTCACTTTTCCCAAAATTTCCCCAGTCATTTGTTGACTAGTACCTCTTTATTTTTTAACAAGCTTGAGGAGGATAACATTTTATTGATCTATAATTCAACCCTTCGGGCGAATAAAGTATCGCTATTTAATAATTTAACGAGTCTAGCAATGAATGAAACTCAATTCTTGCCATGATCAATAAGCCCATCGTTATTTTATGTTTTAATGAGCTTAACGACAGTAATAGCCCAGTCCTTTTTCATATATAGAGATTTTTAAAAAGAGGATGAAAGAAAACTCCATAAGTACTTTTTCGTAAAGTTTTTGCTTAGATCCGAAAAAGTTTAAAATAATATCTGAGAGAACCTCTTTGGTCATGTTTAACCAAGGTATTCCTTTTTCGTAAATAATCTATCTCAGTCCAGAAAAGGGTTAAACTTATACTGAGTAGATATCAATTCATTTACTTTTACAAACTTGAAAAGTTAAGTGCTCGACAATCTTTTCACATTATCAGAGTCTGAAAAGAGCTGAAAGAAGACTCCAGGGGTTCATTTTTCTCTGTTATCGAAGCTTGAAAAAGAGATAAAAGTGTGCTTCAAATCCTTTTTCTTTCTTAACAAAGCTCGAAAAATAAGGAGAAAAATTATGCTTTCTGTTCAAATCATTCTTGAAATAAATCTGCATTACTAATCTATTCATCAGTTGTAAGACCTGTTTAGAACATCATCAAATGGATTAAAAATACCTGTTTCATGATAAAAATAATAATAAAACCATAGTCATAGAAATAAATTCGATTTGCAAATAATTAAATGACTAAATAAATAGAGTTTTACTATTCGTCTTTACTATTCAATAGTTACCATTTGCATTTTGGAGCTCTGAACCTGTTTTTCCCTCGAACTTCGGTGGTCCATTGCGTGCAATTGGTAAGAATGTTTTGAATGCCCCATGCAAGAGCACATGTCGAATCTCCCCTGAATGAGAAGATTCCCCCCAAGCTTCATTTAGTTCACCTAAGTAAACTAGTGGTTACTAATAGTTGGATGGAATGAAGGTTCATTATAGGGGAGGATTTTTTTATTTTTTAACGAGCTTGACACAGGAAAATAACTATGCTCATAACCTGTTTCATTTTTTAAGGAGGTTGACACAGTAAAATAAATTTCCTCAAAGGAATTTGTTTCATTTTTTAATGAGGTTGAAACAGGAAAAAAGAACTATCCTAAAAGGCACTTGTTTCATTTTTTTAATGAGGTTGACACAAGAAAAAAGAACTTTCCTCAAAACTCTATTTCATTTTTTAACGAGGTTGACACAGAAAAAGAACCATCCTCGTGAACCTATTTCATTTTTTTAAAGAGGTAGACACAGTAAAAAGAGCCATCCTCATCACTCTGTTTCATTTTTTAATGAGATTGACACAGAAAAAAGAACCATCCTCATTGTGCAGTTGGACTAGTGAGTGTGTGCTGGAAAAGATGTAGTCTAATAGAGTCATCATTTAAGGATTTTGATGAGCACCACAAATGATAATTTATAACATGTGTTGATGGGTCTTCTCCAGGGTTTTCATTGAATTTTGGAATTTCCGAGGGTAATTTCTATGGTATCACCAAACACTAAAGAGAATAATTGATGGGATCAGCTTGATATTTCACTGAAGATGTGAATAAAGGATCAAGCCGTTTAGTACTCATAAATGAGGAACCAGATAGGATTCTAGATGATGACATGGGTGAATTCAATGGACAAAACATCGAAGATGAAGTAACAGTAGATGTTGTCACAACTGAAATAGATGGTTCAGTCTGGGATGTTATCTCAGCCAAGGAAAATGACCCAGTGTATACCGTATAGAATTTACGGGAATTTTAAGTGAAGCAAGATCAACAAAAGAAAAGGAAGGTGACTGAGGAAAAGATTTGTACAGGTAAAGATCTTACCAAAAATGAGTTGGAGTTAAAGGTGTCTCATCTTGTGATATTTATTCAATCGAAATAAAACTAGGTGGAAGAACTTCGCCGTCAGGCCCAAAGTATATTTAAGGTGGTTGACTACGTGATATGGGAGACTCAATGGCTACAATAGATTGTGGAGTAACCAATACAAAAACAAATTCTAGTTGTTCGACTTCGGGATAAAGATTTTATCCACTTAGGGAATATGGCAACTAAAATATAAGGGGATGATAGACCCTATTTCATTGGTCCTGGGGATGATGTCCAATTTTACCAATAACAACTGCCCCCCAAAGCACTATGGGATCTGGATCAACTTCTGGTTGAACAAATTCAGGTCCAGGAGGTATGGTCTCACTGATCTGATGGATCGCGACCACGGGTAGTTGTGAAGACTCTATTTTGACAACAATAGATGAACCGAGATGTGTATAAACAACTTGAGCTAACTCTGGTTTATGGAAAGATGATTTTTCACCAAAGGTATGAATTGTACTTGATTCAACAGATCATGATCGTCTTCACCTACCAGAAGTAACTTATGGTGGTAATGGTGATTTTAATGCTAGTCTACGCAAACAACGGGGGAAAGGATTTTGTTCTTCCATGATTGCTGTTTTTTTTTAACAAAAACAAATAAACAAAATAAAAGGGTGATGCTAGGAAAAAGGGTTTACCAAAAAATTGTGAACTATAGAATACCTCTTGGCGAACCAAGAAGTACGAGTAGGAAATCTCCCCGAATGTTGTGTTCGGTGTATCACGATTTACAAGGTGGTCGACTCGGTTCGCTATGGATGGATAGCACCTAAAATTTGTCCTCCCAAATACACCCGAAGGTACGTGGAGACCCAAGTCCATATTAGTGTTGTCTGATGCGAAATTGCATAGTGAGAGCACCCCTTTATACTTATCATACTGTAACACTGCCTGATATACCCGAAAGTACGTGGATGAGCTACGATATACTTATGTACGTGGAGTGAGGTATCACACTCGGAATGTATCGCAGAAAAGTTAATGACAATAGCTATGTTTTATGACGCTAGAACACATCTCTAGCCTAGACCTTCTAAATGTTATCGTTATGGTTCCAATGATTTGTTAGGTAAATTGAGATTAATTTTATGTTGATCTTGCTTAACAATTTTCCTTTCAAAGGTTCACCGTGATGATGTAATGGAAAATTCCTAAAATGCAACTAAGAACGATAAGAAATCTTTCACTCTTAGTTTTTCAATGAAAATCCTAGCTACTAGAGGGAAAGAGCAATCAATTTGTGAGCAAACAAATCATAGAACACAAACTAAATGAAAATTTCCTAATTGTTCCTTTTTTCAAAACACACAAACCACTACATCTAAATGTAGATTTTTCTTTTCAGTTCCTTTAATGTTATAAATGCAGAAAAAGAACTAAGTGCACTAAATCAATAAAATCAAATGCATTTTACTTTTGAGCAATGAGGAGTATAAAAAAAAAATTCTCTTTCGAAGGAAAAATGAGGAATGAAACAACAATTTCTCCTATCAGGAAACGAAGAATTTACAACAATTTCCTTTTTCAAAAGAAAATGGATCTAATGCAACAATAAAAATAAGTTGAAAATAACTTTCCAATGATAAAGAAAAATGCTTTAAACAAACATTGAAGAAATTTTCTTTCAAAGGAGGAAGAGGTAGATGAATTCACTAGTCAATATGAGGCTCAGGCTTTCCAAAACATAGCATCAAACAAACTAAAAAAAACTACAAAGACAAATTCAAGGGAATTTGGATGGTTTCAGGAGGCAACACAGTCTCTAAAGAGAGAAAATGATTTACAACGCAGGCCTAAAAGGGAGACACTGCTATGCAAAGCACTATGTCTTATCCAAGAGTGTGTTGGGCGCAGTGTATAAAGAAAAACACAGTTGTTTGGATCTTAAAAAGCCTAATATTTTTTAGTAACAACTAATAGGTGAATAAACAGAGAAAATCAGAGGCTAAAACACCTAGGATAAAGAGTAATGTCCCTAGCGGAGTCGCTAATTTGTTGGACAGAAATGTGAATTACAGATAAAACACGCTTCCCTAGAGAGGTGCTAATCTAGAACAACAAGTTAAAGACTATACGACTACTTTTCCTAACTAAGAATAGACACACAGAATGGATTAGATGCTTAATTGGAATCCAAATGCTTCCAAATGATTCCTTATGTTGTTTCCGTTGTAGCTTCAAATTCCAGCTGACTGTGCAAAATATTTCCTACAAGAATGAGCACTAAACATCAGAATATAGCAATAATACAGATGTCTATTCAAGTTAGTTTGCCAAATCAGTAAAGCATAAACCATATACATCAACTAAGATCTTGAAATATGGAAAATCAAAGCTAATACTGATGCATATAAGGAAAAGTAAGTTGTATTCTTTATTAATGATAGAAGGGGAGGTTACAACCAAATGAATGATTTTGTGTCACCATCTCCAGTAGCATTCCAACCTTACCATAATGCAGATATCTCTAGAAAAATGTCACTCAAGTCAATCTCCTCAATGAAAAATCCACCAACATTTCTCTACACAAATTCTTCCTTATCAAACACTAAGATATGTGCTCAATTTATAGAGTAGCTGGGGTAGTTTTACAATCAATGACTTTCCAATAATAGGAAAGACATGTTCCCAATATTGTATATGTTAAATGAACACATGGATTCGAAGTTTGACACATGTGAACTTTTCTAGAAGGCACTGGCCAAGTGGAGATTCCGGAACAATGATAATTTCGCTCCCAATTGACCAACACATCCATAGATGTCGGGAAGTGCTTTGTAGAGCAGCCTTTCATGGGGCCACTTTCATATGCAATGCACTTAGTCCCTTTAGAGGCAGTGTTGGTGAGCTATCATATGATATATTATAAACTTAAAACCTTGGAAATCTTTGCAGATGAAAGTCTTTGATTGATTTGTATTATTCTTTGTCTTAGGGAATATATTAATTGAAATGTTAGGGATGATAGACCCTATACATTGGTCCTAGAGATGATGCCAAGTTAATCAGGTCATTGGGAATGATGCACAAATTGAACTATAACATCCACGTGTCTGATCATATCATTTTCCTTGTTGGCCATATGGAGGAGCTTCTCAAGGTGGATGTTCACTTTATCAAGCCACACTTATATTTCATCATTGATTTCCTTTGCAATTCTTTCCTCAAAAATGAGTTTCTCTGCCTCATGTTTCTCCTACTTTGAATATCTCTTAAGACCTCTTATTTTTGGTCTTGTCTTGGTGTTTTGAGTCTCACCATGGTTAGACTCATCATGTGCCATCATTGCTTTACCTTTGGTGTCTTTCCTCTTGGTCTTCAACAACTCTAATTCCAAGAGTACCAGTTTGTCTTTTAGCTGCTTGTTTTCTTGTTCAAGGAAGGATATGACAGATTGTACTTTGGCCATATTTTCTTGCAGTTATTTGATTGTGGCATCCTTCTCTCTGATGATTAGATTTTAGGCTTCATGATAATCTTGGACATCCAATTCCACCAAGTCAACTCTCTTTCTTCCTCGTGAAGGTCTTCCTCCTCTTGAATAACTGCCTCTTTTTTCTTTTGATTTCCTTGTTCTGTTGATGAAGAAGGCAAGGCCCCTTCCATAATCTATGGAGAAAACACTTGCCTAGGTCCCATCTCATATTTTTTTACCTCTTTTTCCTCTTTGGTTTCTTTCATTGTAGCCCTGCTAGATTTTCTAGTCTTCCTCTGAGGAACTGATGTTGCTGGTGGAATAGACTTGGTTTTGTAGTGAAGACATCTGCCTCTATGAAAGTATCCCATGCTATGTTCAATTGATTGAGGTGGTGAAGGACAATGATTTTAATCAAAGAGTGATGGAAGAGGTTGTTTATCTGAAGCTCATAATCTCTCTTTTGCACAATGTAGGCCATTTTATCAATGCTTCTATACAAGTAGTAAAGGAGGTTGAGAAATTTCACCCTAGTGAAATGCATGAGCAACATAATGTGATAGTTGTATAAGATAGAGAATCTTCCCTCACAAGTAAAGTATTTCATGATGATTTTCATCATGGGGGGAAACTTGTTTAACAACTAACCAAAATGAATGACCTTTTTGATGTTATCTTTCTAAGGTGCCTTGAGGTAAGGCTCATACAACTAGGAATATAAATCCTTAGTCTTAAACCATTTTTCACCCACATTAGCTATCCATGTTTCTACTTCAATGATTTCAATGGAAATGGTGAAAATCACCCATGCTATAGTCACTTGGTTATTTTGGAGGTTGCTGAAAAAAACCCTGGTCAAAGTAGGATGACTTTGGAATCTTTGTACCATATCACAAAATTCAAATAAACCTACATGCTAGAAACATTTGACAGCTAAGGGTGATGCCATTAATTCCCTAGTGTCTATTGGCTCTAATATCATAATCCTCCCTCCTTTTCTATATGTTTTCTTATCTTCTTCTGTGGAATTTCTTTCCTCCTCAATTATGTTTCTTTCCTCCTCCATTATGCTTAGTTTGCCTTTGAAAACCCTACGGAAGAAGGGGAAGGGAAAGGGAGTAGGATTGTGGGGTTAGGGGATTGTGATGGGTGAGAGAAAGTTTGGGGAATGTATAAAGGGATTAGGGAGCTTAGGGAAGTGATGGGAGGGTGAAATATTTAGGGAGATAGGGTAGGAAATTTGTATTATAGGGATGTATGTAGCTGCCTATGAAAGCACAAATAGGTTGGTAGGGTTTAGTGAATAGGGATTGGGAATGGGAAATGAGTGAATGTAATGGTAGTGGGGAGTGAGTTAGGGTGTAGGGAGGAAAATGGGGTCCAGGGGAAAACAATTAAGCTTTCAAATTATGAAACTAGGATTTCAATGCTCAAAACATGACGTAGAATGTAATGGAGGGTTTACACCATGAATATAATACCACAAGCTAAAATGAGGGGCTATGGAGGTGCCACTTACTTGAAAATATATGTATAAACCCTGAAATAAAGCTAAGAACCTATGCAATGAATATTAGGGACCATGGCTCCCTTTTGAAAAAAGAGCAGTGTATAGAGAAAAAGCGTAGTGAGCAACTGTGAAAAGAACAACGCCTTTGGAAAAAGCATAACGTGACCTCCTACAAAAGTGCAGCGCCTTTGGAAAAAGTGTAGCGAATGACCCAAAATTCGATTTTCTGAAGGAAAACTCGATTTTTTTCTTGGGAGGGTGAGAGCTCGATGCTTTGAAGATGAAAATGAATGAGTTCTTGGTCTTTGGGAGCCTTTATACTTGGAGAAATTTCATTAAACAAACTTGGAACCCACTTTTCCTTTCTTAAAATTGACTTTACACTGCTCTTTATCTTTTAATTTCTGAATTAAATCATTAAAATTCATCTTTTGATGGCTTAGGAACACTGATTGACTTTTTGGAACTTTGCTTATTTGCTGATGGAACTTTGAGTGTGCAGCTGCTTGGAACTTTGAGAACTTATTACAAATTAGGAAAATAAAATTACATTTTTCTCTAAAATAAAATTTACAAATCAAACTTACTGATGAAATTTATTTATTGACACTCCTTCATTTGTTTGGATTTTATGAAATGAAATGGTAATTTGATGACCTTGGAAACCCTAAGACCTAATGGAGACTCTGAATGAATGAAAACATGATGAAAATGATTGAAATTATGAAGAAAACTCATGATTGATGGTACAGTCAGCAAAGTGGTGAAATGAGCTAGCAAGTTATAAAATTTTGAAAGGAGTGAGATCACATCTAAATCTTCACCAAGTGAAAAAAAATTTGCATGATGACCTAATGGAATGACAAAAATTTCAAAATGGGACCCTAACATGACATGAAAATAGTTTATTTGATCACTGGTGGAAGGATGAAAAAAATGACACTAACAACCTTAATCAAATCTCTCTTCATCCAATTCACCCCATGCCATATTCTAAGCATGAATGGGGGACTCAAACCAAAAGAACCAACCAAGGCTTCCTATTGCTAAACCACGCCACCCTCATCAATAGAAATAAAATTTACTGCAATCCTCACTAAATCACTCGGAAAAAATAATAAACATGTAATAATATTATTTACCATGATCTCCACCAAATATATAGGCTGAGACAAGCATGGCTGCCACCATATTTATCCACCTACAACATGAGGAATTCTACTGTCTCCTAGTATTTATGCTTTACCATAATCCACACAAGATCACTAGGCCCTAACCGAAACTCCACTCTCCACGCTTTACTGTATATACCATACTGAGATTCCTAAGCATGATAGAGGGCTCCCAATTCTAGGCTTTACCATATATCCTGCCATACACCAATGGAGGATTCCTAGGCCCACTGAGGAAACACAAAATTTGGCTTTACCACAAAACACAATCTGATTCAGGGGTTACTAGGCCATGTGTTCTTTCATTCATATATCCACCTTACGCAGCTTGGAATCCATCCATCAATCCTAATCAACCAAAACATGAGAACCCCATCACACCATGGCTATCCGGAAATGGAAAGGCTAGGCTAAAAACACTATCACACTTGGTAAAACCCATGTGAATGAGACAAAAGAACCAAGAACACACATGCATAACCATGCATGCAAAATCTAGCAAGGAAATCATACATGCAAATCGATACCTACAAGTAAACCCTCTGTAGCGGCTTGATCCTACTCTTCCTTGCTTGATCTCTACTTCCTCTTGCCTTCTTTTCCTTTCTTAATCCAACGTTGAAATGTTCCAAGAAAAATCCAAGTGTCCATGAGAGAGGGAGAGAGAGAGAATAGAGAGATAGATCTAAAATGGTACTAACAAAAGGTACCAACTGATCCTCAGAAGATTTTTTATCAATTAGGACTCTATTTTCTTCATTTTCCATTATTTTCATTCAATTTCCTCCTCACATGCAACTTGTGACCTTTCATCCTCATTTTCTCCCAATTTCTATTATTTTCATAAATAAATTGCCAAAATTTCCATTTTTCTTTTCCTAATGCCTTTTCCATTGCCTTTGCCAATTTACTTAGCCATAATAAACCAAATGAACACCCACAATAGGGTTTTTTCCCAACATTCAGCTTGTAATAAGTGTCCCATAACCGTGGTTATTATTTTTCCTTTATTAACTTTTATTACATGGAATTTTCACCAGGGTTGTTACAGAAGCCTCCCCCTTGGGGGACATCATCCTCGGTGTTCAACCACACCTATATCTTAGCAAAACCACTGAAAAGAAAACATATTTCCCATGGAGCTTTATCAGATAGCTCGATGAAGTATTTACAATGATCACCCTGCTAAGAAGAAAACCAACATGACATAATGATATGAAACCCATACCAATTATTGGAGCTTTATAACATAGCTCAAGGTGATATTTTAATCCATATAAATATGTACATATACCAAAACATCAATTCAATCAAATGCCAAAACATATACCAAAACTTCTTTGCCTCAACCAGCAAACAATGAAGGATACATAGCCCAAATTTAATCCTCCATATCCCATGTAGCTGCATCGATCCTAAAGTGCTTCCACTGCACTTTAATTTGCTAAATTTTTCCGTTCCGGAGCATGTTATGAAACCAACTCCAAAAATAGAAGAAAAGAGATATCAATGCCTTATAAATCAGCCACTTCAAGGGGGAAACCTCCAATACATTACATAAATGAACAATTCTTGGATAATACAAATGAAAAAACCTACTTCTATATATAGGAGTCCATGGGATCACAATATAATCCTAGCCGACCTAACAATAATAATGTAAGGGAAAAATAATAACAATATTGGGGTTACAGGGGTACAACAATAACAATAAGGGGTTACACTAACAACAATAAGGGAATATACTAGTAATATAGGGACCTAACATGCCCCTCTCCTTAAAAAATGTGTTGTCCTCAACGCTTGAGTAGCTCCGGATGCTTCCTTATAAAATTCTCATCCTCCCATGTATACTCTTCAGTGGGTAAGTTTTTTCACTTGATGAGATACTCAGAAATTGATCAATTTCGTAGCTCTCGAGTTCTTGTTTCCTTGACTAATTCAGGTTCCAATTCAGATATTTCCTTCCTCGTCAAGTTCTGGAAATATTGTTTGAAATACAAGTTTCTCACCTATAACCTTCTTTAAGCATGAAACATGGAAAACTAGATGCACTCGTGAAGAAGCAGGAAGCTCCAATTTGTATTCCATAATACCAATCTTTAGCAACACCTTGTAAGGACCATAGTACTTTGGTGATAATTTATTATCCTTTTTAGCTTGCTTGAGGGACATTTGTTTGTATGGTTGTAGGCGTAAAAATACCCAGTATCCTACATCAAAACTTATCTTGCTGCGATGTTGATCTTCCCGTTGCTTCATTCGATTTTGTGCCAAATCTAGGTTATCCTTTAAGAGTTGGAGAACTTCTTGTTGATGCTCGATGTGATATTCCACTGCTTGAACCTTAGAATTTTCTCTTAAAGATGATGTGATGGACGGTGGATGATATCCATAAAGTGCCATAAATGGGGTCATTTTTGTTGCAGTATGGAAGGAAGTGTTATACCACCATTCAGAGATAGGTAACCACTTGACCCATTATGTTTTCTTATCAGATACAAAACAACGAAGATATCATTCCAAACATTTATTCACTATCTCATTTTGTCCATCAAATTGTGGATGATAAGATGAGCTATGAGCTAGTTGAGTACCCAAACAATAAACTAATTATGTCCAAAAATTTCCAGTAAAAATGGGATCTCTGTCACTTACAATAATATTTGGGTTTCCATGTAGCTTTTGAATTGTTTCCATAAATGCAATCGCAATTGTACTTGCTTTAAATGGATGAGATAATGCACAAAAGTGTGCATACTTGGTAAGTCTATCAACTACCACCATGGTGACACCCTTTCCTTCAGACTTAGGTAAACCTATGATAAAATCCATTGAAATATCCTCCCAAAGTTGACTTCGAATTGATAAAGGTTGTGGAAGACATGTTGTCTTAATTGTCTCAACTTTATTTTGCTAGCAAACCAAACATTCTACTACAAACTTTTGAATATTAGATTTAAGGCCATCTCAAAAAAAATATTTCTTCACCCTGTGGTAAGTTTTTAAAAATCCTGAGTGTCATCCTAAAGGAGAAGTGTGCAATTCCAAAAGAATATTTTGTTTTAGTTTGGAATTCTTACAAATATATAAGAGATATTTGTACCATAAGGAATCGTTTTCCAACTAAATGTATCATATGTACTAGGATCTTGTTGCAACTTTTGAATGAGTTTCCACACTTCTTTTTCCTTCTTCCATTCATCCCTTGGTTCGGTTATCCAATTTGGTTGGATAATAGAAATGGCACAAAGCTATGCTTCCACATATTCATCCTTTTTTGAGAGTGCATCTACGACAAAATCTAGCTTCCCTTATTTGTAGATGATTTCAAAGTCATAACCCAACATCTTTGTGACCCATTTTTGTTGCTCTTCTAAATATAGTTTTTTTTCCAAAAATTGTTTAAGACTATCATGATCGGTTTTTACCTTGAAGTGTCTTCCCATTAGGTAAGGTCACCATTTCTTTAGTGCATGTAGTATTTCCAACATTTCCTTCTCATAAATAGCTTTCTGTATATAATTTCCTTTGATTGGACAACTTTAAAAAGCAATGGGTCTTCCTTCTTACATTAAAACATCACTAATTCCATTTCCTAAGGCATCACATTCCACAATAAAGGTTTTTGTGAAGTCTGGTGTAGCTAAGACCAGTGTTAGGCACATTGCCTCTTTAAGATGTTAGAAGGCCTTAGTTGCTTCAGAAGTCCATGAAAATGCATCTTTCTTCAATAATGTTGTTATAGGTGTTTCTATTCGCCCATAATTACTAACAAACTTGTGATAATACCCTGTTAACCCAAGAAATCCTCGCAACTACTTTATGATTTTGGGGACTTTCCATTCCTTAAATGGACTTAATTTTGTTAGGGTATACCTTAACACCCTCATGAGATACGATATGACCCAAATATTCCACCTCTTGCACTCCAAAGGAAAATTTGGATGTTTCTTCATATAATTGTTTCTCCTCCAATAGTTTGAGCACCCTGTCAACATGTTAAACATGATCCTTCCAAGACCTGCTGTAGATTATTATATCATCAAAAAATACTAGCACAAATTTTCTAAGGAAGGGTTTGAAAATGGAATTCATCAACCCTTGAAATTTAGAAGGTGCATTGGTAAGGCCAAAAGGCATGACCAAAAATTCATAATGACCCTCATGAGTTCAAAATGATGTTTTTGAAATATCTTCCATCTTCATTCTAATTTGATGATATCCTGAATGGATATCCAACTTGGTAAAATAAATTGATCCATGTAATTCATACAATAATTCATCAATCACAGGAATGGGAAATTTATCTTTAATAGTGAGCTTATTTAGCTCCCTATAATCTGTACACATGCACCATGATCCATCCTTCTTGTGCACCAATATGATTGGAGAAGAGAAGGAACTTTGACTAGGTTGAATTATACCAACCTCTAACATTTCTGCAATCATACGTTCAATTTTTATATTTTGAACATAAGGATATCTGTAAGGCCTAATGTTTGAAGGAACACTTCTTGGAATCAAATGAATAGCATGATTATGATCACGAATAGGTGGGAGTCCTTTGGGAGTTTCAAACACCTTAGAATGATTATCCAAGACTTTCTAGATATCTGGAGAAATAGATGATTTTGATGTTGGAACTTCTAGTGAGCATAATTGTCCAATTAAGCCTCGTTGTTCTTTCTTCAAAATATTTGTCATGAAATTAGAGCTTATTATCTTTATCAGCTTCCCTGTGATAACCCATAATGCGACTTCCTTTCCTTCTGAAAAAAATTCAAGAAAAGTTCTTGTAAATTAAAATATACCATCCCCAAAGATTGTAACCATTGTACTCCTATTACAACATCAACACCTCCCATTGGAATGGAAAGCATTGGACTATTCAATACATATTCCCCCATGGTTAGCTTTATATTATGAAAATTTCCAAAGAAATTTATAGTTCCTCCATTTGAAACCATCACTTGACATTATGGTGCTAGGTATAGGAAACAATTCAATTCCTTGGCTACCTTACAATGAACAAAATTATAGGTACTACCCGAATCAATCAACATTATTAAATTTTTCTTCTTTATATGTCCTTCTATCTTGAGATTTTGAGGAGTGGTAATACCTGCCAATGCATTACACGATATGGTCATACTCATTTCTTCTTCTTCCATGGTTGGTTCTTGGTGTATATCCTCTTCCTTTGAAGTTTCTTGTTCATTTTCTTCCTCCTCTTCACAATATATGTAAAATAATTTATTCTTAGCGTACTTATGACCTTTAGTGTATTTGATATCACAACTGTAGCAAAGCCCTTTTTCTATTTTTTCTTCCAATTTTTGTGGTGTCAAACTTGTAGGTTGTGGAAGTCTAGGAGTAGCAACACTTCTATCTTTATAGATGTGAGTGGTAGGCTTCTTTGTCTCCCTAATTTTACATTCAATTTTCCTTGCCATTTTAAATGCCTTCTCCAATGAATCAATGTTGTGAAACCAACTCCAAAAAGAGAAGAAAAGAGATATCAATGCCTTAGAAATAAGCCACTTTGATGGGGAAACCTCCAATACATTACATGAATGAAAAATTCTTGGATGATTCAAATTACAAAACCTCCTTTCTATATATAGAAGTCCATGGGGCCACAATGTAATCCTAGCCGACCTAACAATAATAATTTAAGGGCACAATAATAAAAATATGGGGGTTACAAGGGGACAATAATAATAATAAGGGGGTTACACTAACAACAATAAGGGACTATACTAGTAATATAGGGACCTAACATGCCCCTATCCTTCAAAAAAGTGTTGTCCTCAATGCTTGAGTAGCTCTGGGTTCTTCTGTATAAACTTCTCATCCTCCCATGTAGAATCTTTAATGGGTAAGTTCTTCCAGTTGATGAGATACTCTGAAATTGATCAATTTCGTAGCTGTCAAGTTCTTGTTTCTCTGACCGCTTCAGGTTCCAATATGATTTTTCCTTCCTCATCAATTTCTGGGAATATTGTTTGAATAGGAAGAGTTTCACCTATAACCTTCTTTAAGCATGAAACATGGAAAATTGGATGCGCTCATGAAGAAGCAGGAAGCTCCAATTTGTATGCCATAGTAAAAATATTTTGCAACACCTTGTAAGAACCATAGTACTTTGGCGATAATTTATTATCCTTCTTAGCTTGCTTGAGGGACATTTTTTTGTATGGTTGTAGCCGTAAAAATACCCAGTCTCCTACATCAAAACTTCTCTCGCTGTGATGTTGATCTGCCTGTTGTTTCATTCAATTTTGTGCCAAATTCAGGTTGTCCTTTAAGAGTTGGAGAACTTATTTTTTATGCTCGATGTGATCTTCCACTACTTGAACCTTCGAATTTTCTCTTAAATATGATGTGATGGATGGTGGATGATATCCATAAAGTGCTATAAATGGGGTCATTTTTGTTGTAGTATGGAAGGAAGTGTTATACCACCATCCAACTAGAGGTAACCACTTGACCCATTGTGTTTGTTTATCAGATACAAAACAACGAAGATATCCTTCCAAACATTTATTTACTATCTCAGTTTGACCATTAGATTGAGGATGATAAGATGAGATATGAACTAACTGAGTACCCAAACAAAAAAATAACTCCGTCCAAAAATTTCCAATAAAAATGGGATCTCTATCACTCACAATAACCCTTGGGTTTCCATGTAGCTTTTGAATTGTGTCCATAAATGTAGTAGCAACTGTACTTGCTTTAAATGGATGAGATAATGCACAAAAGTGTGCATACCTGGTAAGTCTATCAACTACCACCATGATGACACTCTTTCCTTCGGACTTAGGTAAACCTGTGATAAAATCCATTGAAATCTCCTCCCAACGTTGACTTGGAATGGATAAGGGTTGTAGAAGTCCCGGGGTCTTAATTGTTTCCACTTTATTCTGCTGGCAAACCAAACATTCCGCCACAAACTTTCGAATATCAGATTTAAGGCCATCCCAAAAAAATTCTTTCTTCACCCTGTGGTAAGTTTTTAAAAATCCTGAGTGTCCTCCTAAAGGAGAAGTGTGCAATTCCAGAAGAACCTTTTGTTTTAGTTGGGAATTCTTACAAAGATATAAGCGATCTTTGTACCATAAGGAATCATTTTTCCAACTAAATGTATCAGATGTACTAGGATCTTGCTGAAACTTTTGAATAAGTTTCCACACTTCTTCGTCCTTCTTCCATTCATCTCTTGCTTCGGTTATCCAATCTGGTTGGATAATAGAAATGGCACAAAGCAATGCTTCCACCTCTTCATTCTTTCTTGAGAGTGCATCTGCAACAACATTTAGCTTTCCTTTTTTGTAGATTATTTCAAAGTCATAACCCAACATCTTTGTCACCCATTTTTGTTGCTCTTCTGAAGATAGTCTTTGTTCCAAAAAGTGTTTAAGACTATCATGATCAGTTTTTACCTTGAAGTGTCTTCCCATTAGGTAAGTTCACCATTTCTTTAGTGCATGTAGTATTGTTAACATTTCCTTCTCATAAATAGGTTTCTGTAAATACTTTCCTTTGATTGGACGACTTTCAAAAGCAATGGGTCTTCCTTCCTGCATTAAAACTGCACCAATTCCATTTCCTGAGGCATCACATTCCACAATAAAGGTTTTTGTGAAGTCTGGCGTAGCTAAGACCGATGCTAGGCACATTTCCTCTTTAAGATGTTCAAAGGCCTTAGTTGCTTCAGGAGTCCATGAAAATGCATCTTTCTTCAATAATGTTGTTAGAGGTGCTGCTATTCTCCCATAATTCTTAAAAAACTTGCGATAATACCCTGTTAACCCAAGAAATCCTCGCAACTGCTTTATGGTTGTGGGAAATTTCCATTCCTTAATGGCTTTAATTTTGTTAGGGTCCACTTTAACCCCCTCGTGAGATACAATATGACCCAGATATTCCACCTATTGTACTCCAAAGAAACATTTGGACTTTTTTGCATATAATTGTTTCTCCTGCAATAGTTTGAGCACCCTGTCAACATGTTCAACATGATCCTTCCAAGACCTGCTGTAGATTAGTATATCATCAAAAATACTAGCACAAATGTTCTAAGGAAGGGTTTGAAAATGGAATTCATCAACCCTTGAAATGTAGAAGGTGCATTGGTAAGGCCAAAAGGCATGACCAAAAATTCATAATGACCCTCATGAGTTTGAAATGTTGTTTTGGAATATCTTCAGTCTTCATTCTAATTTGATGATATCCTGAACGAAGATCCAACTTGGTAAAATAAATTGCTCCATGTAATTCATCCAATAATTCATCAATCACAGGAATGGGAAATTTATCTTTAACGGTGAGCTTATTGAGCTCCCTATAATCTGGACACATTCGCCATGATCCATCCTTCTTGTGTACCAATACTACAGGAGCAGAGAAAGAACTTTGACTAGGTTGAATTATACCCGCCTCTAACATTTCTGCAATCATACGTTCAATTTCTCTCTTTTGGACATAAGGATATTTATAAGGCCTGATGTTTGGAGGAACACTTCCTCGAATTATATTAATAGCAATATCATGATCATGAATAGGTGGGAGTCCTTTTGGAGTTTCAAAAACCTTGGAATGATTGTCCAAGACTTTTTGGAGATCTGCAGAAATAGATGATTTGATGTTGAAACTTCTAGTGAGAATAATTGTGCAATTATGCCTCATTTTTATTTCTTTAGAAGCTTTGAAATGACATTAGAGCTTATTATCTTTCTCGACTTCCCTGCAATACCCCATAATTCGACTTCCTTTCCTTCTGAAAAAAATTTCAAGAAAATTTGTTGAAAATTAAAAGCTATCGTCCCCAAATATTGTAACCATTGTAATCCTAGTACAAAATTAGCACCTTCCATAGGAATGGAAAGTGTTGTCTTTCCTAGAGACAGCCTAGAGTTGTGATAGACCAGTGCCTAGGACATCTTATATAGCAAGGAGCATATGGTATAGGAGATAGAGTTATCAATAAAAAGCTCTCATGCTATCTCTTGTAAAACAAGGAATATTAGTCTGAATGGGACCAAGACCTTCAGAAACTGACACAGGGATAGGAATACTGTAGAGACAACATGCAAAACTCCAATGTAAAAGAAACAGACAATTCAGAGACAACTTACTACAAAGAGGGCCAATTCAGAAATACCTCACAGACATAAATTATCAGAAGGTATATGTAGTGAATGAAATATTGAGGAGATATTAGTTAACATTGAGTTGATATCCAGATACACAATACCACCATGCATGGGCTTACCAATCTAAGAATACATACATGACAATAGTATTTTAAAAACACCCTCCCAAAGAAACTAATATAGCAGAAATACGGTTTAGATGAATAGTGGAACAGAATATCATGCATGAGCCATATTTAAAGCACTTGACTAATCCAAGCATGGGTGTCAACAACGATAAATCCATACCAAAAATCAGTGAGCCACTCGCATTCCAAAACATGATACAAGATAGATGGATGAAATGAAATGATCTATTAAAATAACACATAAGAGAGAAAGTTACACACTGTGAAATACCAAAGACCATAATCCTCTTTAACAGATGGAACTCCTCCTCACTAAGACCCTATGGGCTCTGAGCCTTCATACTAGAGTTCTACAAAATGTATACGAAAAGCCTTTCACTGCATAATTTTCTCATAAAATTTGGAACCCTAAACCATCTGTTCTTTGGGAGCTTTATAGGAGAACAAGAAAGCTCGAAAGAGGGAGTAGGTGATGAACATTTAATTGTCTCATTAAAACAAAATGGAAGAAACGTGCACGCCCATACTGCTCGATGACTTTGTAATTCTTTTTGTACCTTGTGGCCTACTAACTGAAATAAATGCACTGGGTAGAAGTCTCTTCAGGAACACAACAAGGAAGTAAAATAAAATGAACATTTCGTCCTTTCCTGGAGAGAAACTCTGCTGAGAAGAAACCTTGAGGGTATTTTTTTCTACGAATGGTACCCTCTGCCTTCTAAACCCTGAATTATGGATGAAAATCATCAATGCTAAATGTTGAATTCCTCGATCATTCATTGATATTTCTCTGCTGCTCCATTAATATTTTCATATGCGAAATCGGAACCTTGAATGTCCCTGGGAGGTTTGACAGAGTTTAAATCTATTCTTTTAATGGAAGTCATATCACAATAGCTTCCCAAGCCTTCCCCATAATTTTAGCCTTTGAAAAATGGTCCTTTGATGTGCTCCTGTTACGGTAACATAGACTGAATCATGGCGGTTTTCCGCCACTGTAGCCCTACAAAACACAAAAACCTGTTAAGAAAATGATGCATGGGGGTGGTGGATGCAGGTGGTGAAATGACGGAATAGTGCGGGGCAATGGTGAAAAGTGCAGAGAAATGGCCGAGAAATTTTTTGGTAAAGGTTGGAGGAATGTATGAAATTTAACGTAGATAGTGGACGTTTGACCTTTTGAATAGGAATATATAGGGGAGACGGATGAATGTACGATGGGAGCACGTGGAATGATGACATGGAGGAAGGGGGTTGATGGCATGGCGTGGGTTAAATCTAGACCATTCAATCTCAGGAGGAGATCGACGGTGGAAAACGTATCGGAGGGCAATGAGACGGTGGGTCAGGGGCACTATTGGCTTGGATTAACACTCGTGCAGCTTAGGAGTGCGACGACTGTTGAATGAAGACCTCCAGATCGGACGCCTGTCAAGAATATCGCGCCGTGACTTCGGAAAAATGATAACGCGTGATGGAGGGCGGTTTTGGAGCTGTACACGGAGACACGTGGCAAGCGATGTATGGAATTGCTCCGATTTGAGAAATACCGCCCGCCTTTGAATGGTGGTGCAATTAAAACCGGTGGGTTTTGAACAGTGCTTGGGCGCGGGGGCCACCAGGACAGATAGACTCAGGGCCGTTGATCTTCCGGCTTGATCGGATGGTAGGCAGGTGGGCTACGGGTGCGACAGAGATTGAATGAACGTTGTCCAATCTGTACAGATCAATGGCTCAAAATGCGCCCGATATGTATTTGATAAGCACCCATTGGGCTAGCTCTTGGTCTTGGAGCTGGGTCATGTGGGAGGAAAAGATCAAAGGAGCTAGGACCGAAGGGGCTAGGCTTTACATATTTTCAAATATGGGTTTTGCAGCCTTTTATAGTGTGATTAGGGAGTAAGAAATGGCAACGATAGGCAGAAACATGATTTTTTAGGCCAAAAAGAGAGGGTTCGAAAGGTATAAGCAAGATTTATTATCAAAATTTCAATAGAATGCTGATATGATCAACAGAAAGCATTGGAATATTAAATACATATTCCCCCATGGTTAGCTTGATATTATGGAATTTTCTAGAGCAATTTATAGTTCCTCCATTTGAAACCATCACTTGAAATTCTGGTGCTGGGTATAGGAAACAATTCAATTCCTTGGCTACCTTACAATGAATAAAATTATGGGTACTACTTGAATCAATCAACACTATTACCTTTTTCTTCTTGATATGTCCTTCTATCTTGAGAGTTTGAGGAGTGGTGATTCTTGCCAATTCATTACATGATATGGTCGGACTCATTTCTTCCTCTTCTTGGGTTGGTTCCTAGTGTATATCCTCTTCTTGTTCATTTTCTTCTTCCTCTTCACAATCTATGTAAAATAAGTTCTTCTCAGAACACTTATGACCTTTAGTGTATTTTCTATCACAACTGTAGCAAAGCCCTTGTTCTCCTTTTTCTTCCAATTGTTGTGGTGTCAACCTTGTAGGTTGTGGAAGTCTAGGAGTAGCAACGCTTCCCTCTTTATAGAAGTGAGTGGTAGGCTTCCTTGTCGCCATAATTTTACATTCAATTTTTCTTTCCAACCTGAATGCCTTCTCCAATGAATCAGGTTCCAAAACGCGAACTTCATGTTGGATGTTATCCTTTAAATTACCTATGAAGAGATCAATCCTGTGTTCCTCTGGAATATCAGTTACCCTTATATTCAATTTTTGGAAGTCCTCAATGTGCTCCCCCACTAAACCCTTTTGTTTGAGATTTATCAATTGGCTAAAGAAGGTGTCGCTCTTTGTATCCTCATAATGTGCTATCATTTCCTCCGTAAAAATTGACCAAGTGACAATTTTTTTACGGGAGCAAAGCCATCGATACCATACAAATGTTTTTTGTTCTAAATGTAAAGTTGCAATGCGTACCTTTTGTGTGTTTTGCACGTTATGGAGATCAAAATATTGCTCCATCTGTAGTATCCATGTTACAGGATCCTTTCCATCAAACTTCCCCATATCCATTTTTGGAATATGGTGGTTCTTCCCGCCAACATTAGAGTTTATGAAATCACGATTAACATTTATTTTGTTCTCATCATGAGTTTCCTCTACTATCTTTTCACCATTAGGAAACATTTCTTGTATCAACTTTGTCAAACCTTCCATGTCTGCTTTTAGATCATTCTTCATGTTTTCCATTTTCTCTTCCATGTCATCCATCTTAGATTCCATGCCAGCTTCCATGCCATCTATCTTAGATTCCATTCCATCTATCTTAGATTCCATGCCATTCTTCAAACCATCCATCTTAGATTCCATGCCTTTCTTCAAACCATCCATCTTAGTTTCCACGTCTTTCTTCAAAACTTCCATGTCATTTTTTGTTGCTCTTTGCGAGAGCGAAATTTGTTGCACTTGCTCTTGTAATTTTGATATGTCATGTTGCCATTCTTCGTCTTCATGAGTCATAGTAGAGCTTTCTAAAGGCTTAATGGGTGTTGAATTATTTTTAGGGGCCATTTTGGAATCCAATACTAATATCTATTCTACAATATGCCCTTGGAATCAATTCAAATTGGTTCTTCAAACAAGACTTATGCAATTCGGAAAAAACAATACACACCTTTTACTTGCTTTTGAGGAGCTCGATATTGAAATTAAATTGTCTCTATAATTGTGGATCCTCAATATTTGAATTCCAGCCTTGTAGTAGCCCTCTAAAGCTTATTTCAAATGCCACAGGTCTGATCTGATTTGGATTCTTCAAGGCAAAGTTATGTCCAATCTCCCACAATGGCACAATTTTGGACTAGTTCAGTAGAGCGAACTTGTATGACTTGCCACGTGTCACTGTTTCCTCCTTTGGCTATGAAATTGATAGAATAAAAACTAAAGTCCGTGTACTTGCGGCCACTTTTTACAACATTCCAATCCGATGCTCAGAGAGAGAACTATGAATATTTTCCCACAATCATCTCTTTGAGATGAAATTTAGAAGCCTCAAAAAGCCCTAACTTCCACAGATCATATCTCCGAAACTATTGCGAACCAATATCTGAAATGTTTTGACGATGTTCCTCCAGATTGCAGCTTCGCACTCAAAAAATTTCAGCTTCTGAACCTTCATATAAAAAACTTTATTACCAAAATACCATGATGACCTGTTTAGGTTAAATTTAGGAGCCTGCAAAATGACCTAACTTCCATAGATCATATCTCCAAAAATATTACGAACCAAGCTTTGAAATTTTGCGACGATGTTCCTCAAGATTTTGGCTTCGCACTATAAAAATTTCAGATTTTTAATCTTCATAGAAAAAAATTTATAGAAAAAATTCCACGATGACTTGTTTGAAGTAGCGAAACCCTAGAATCTCAAAGCTCTGATACCAAATGTTGTGAAACCAACTCCAAAAAGAGAATAAAAGAGATATCAACGCCTTTGAAATAACCCACTTCAAGGGGGAAACCTCCAATACATTACATGAATGAAAAATTATTGGATGATTCAAATTAAAAAACCTCCTTTCTATATATAGGAGTCCATGGGGCCAAAATGTAATCCTAGCCGACCTAACAATAATAATTTAAGGGCACAATAATAACAATATGGGGGTTACAAGGGTACAATAATAAAAATAAGGGGGTTACACTAATAACAATAAGGGACTATACTAGTAATATAGGGACCTAAAAATTAGGTTCCCAAACATGAACTTCATGTTGGATGATATCCTTTAAAGTCCCTACGAAGACATCAATCCTCTGTTCCTTTGGAATATTAGTTACCCTTATATTCAATTTTTGGAGGTCCTCAATGTGCTCCACCACTTAACCCTTTTGTTTGAGATTTATCAATTGGCTAAATAAGGTGTTTCTCTTTGTATCCTCGTAATGTGCTATCATTTCCTCCGTAAAAATTGACCAAGTGACAATTTTTTTATGAGAGAAAATCCATCGATACCATATAAATGTATTTTGTTCTAAATGTAAAGTTGCAATGCATACCTTTTGTGTGTTTTACACATTATTGAGATAAAAATATTGCTCCATATGTAGTATCCATGTTACACGATCCTTGCCATCAAACTTCCTCATATCCATCTTTGGAATACGATGGTTCTTCTATCCAAAATTAGAGTTTATAAAATCACGATTAATGTTTATTTTGATTTCATCATGAGTTTCCTCTACTATCTTTTCACCATTAGGAAACATTTCTTGTATCAACTTTGTCAAACCTTCTATTTCTGCTTTTAGATCATTCTTCATGTTTTCCATGTTTTCTTTCATTTTTTCTTCCATTTTATCCATCTTAGCTTCCACGTCTTTCTTCAAAACTTCCATTTAATTTTTTGTTGCTTTTTGTGAGAGCGACATTTGGTGCACCTGCTCTTATAATTTTGACATGTCATGTTGCAGTTCTTCGTCTTCATGAGTCATAATAGAGCCTTCTAAAGGCTTAATGGGTGTTGAATTATTCTTAGGATCCATTTTAGAACCCAATATTGATATCTATTCTACAATATTCCCTTGGAATCAATTCAAACTAATTTTTCACACAAGACTTATGCAATTCAAAAAAAAATACACACATTTTTCTTTCTTTTACGAAGCTCAATAATGAAATTGAATGATATCTATAATTTTGGATTCTCAATATCTGAAATTTGGCACTGTAGTAGCCCTTTGAAGATTCTTTCAAATGCCACAAGTCTGACCTGATTTGGATTCTTCAAGGCAACGTTATGCCCAATCTCCCACAATGACCTAATTATGGACTAGTTCAGTAGAGCTAACTTGTAGGGCGTGCCATGTGTCACTTTTTCCTCCTCTATCTTTGAAATTGATACAAAGGAAACCAAAGTCTGTGTAATTGCAGTCACTTTTTACAGCATTCCAATTCAATGCTCAGAGAGAGAGTTATGGCGATTTTCCCACGGTCACCTCTTTGAGATGAAATTCGGGAGCCTGAAAAACTCCTACCTTCCATAGATCATAGATCCGAAAATATTGCGAACCAAGATTTGAAATTTTTACACAATGTTCCTCAGGATTGTGGCTTCGCTCTACAAAAATGGCATCTTTTGAACCTTCGTAGAAAGAAATATACAGTGAACATGCCATGATGACCTGTTTAAGGTGAAATTTGAGAGACTGAAAAAACCCTAACTTCCACAGATCATATCTCTGAAAATATTGCGAACAGAGATCTGAAATTTTTACATGATCTTCATCAGGATTTTGGCTTTTCTCTATCAAAATTTAAGCTTCTAAACCTTTCTATAAAAAAAGTTATAGTGAAAATTCCACGATGACCTGCTTGGAGCAGTGAAACCCTAGAATCCAAAGCTCTGACACCAAATGTTATGAAACCAACTCCAAAAATAGAAGAAAAGACATATCAATGCCTTATAAATCAACCATTTTGAGGGGGGAACCTCCAATACATTACATAAATGAAAAATTCTTGGATAATACAAATTAAAAAACCTACTTCTATATATAGGAGTCCATGGGATCACAATATAATCCTAGCTGACCTAACAATAATAATGTAAGGGCACAATAATAACAATATTGGGGTTACAAGGGTACAAAAATAACAATAATGGGGTTACACTAACAACAATATGGGACTGTACTATTAATATAGGGACCTAACAGAGCATGAGCATATTTTTCTGCAATATACATTGTGGTTTCGGTTGGAATTTTCCTTTTGGCTCTACCTACAATACAAACCAATCAATCACATGATCAACATATTTAACATACTTATTAAGTAATGATACATGGAAAAAATCATGGAATTTCACTGTTGGAGGCAATGCAAGTCGATAGGCTACTGATCCAATCCTTTCAAGAATCTTGAAAGGTCCACAAAATGGAGGTGCCAACTCGGCACATGATCCAATACACAAGGATATTTTTTTTGGTTTCATGTGCAAGTACACATGTTCCCTAATCTGAAAGTCCTTAAATAACCTATTCTGATCTACATAGCTCTTCTTCCTATCATATGCTATTTTAAAATTCTTCTTGATTACTTGCACTCCTTGTTTCATCTCTGCCAACATGTCTAGTCCAATATATTAGTGTTAGTCTGTCCATCCTCTCACAAGTGATCCAATCGGCTCTTGTTATGTCTTGTTAGGTTCTCATAGTCAATTGTTTTGTATAAATTACACCAATGGATTCAATCCAATCATGCAATGTACTAAAACAAGATACTGAATCCATATACAATATTTGTGGAATATAAATCACGATCGCCCAATCACATGCAAGTAAGAGAAAGAAGTAAATCAATCGCACAACACAATATTTTTCTGGGGAAATCATATGCTGAAAACCCCTCCATATTTATTTATAATCAACCAAGGAATAATGAAACAATACAATTTATGTGTGCTCATAAGAACCTCATACACTATAAATTGTCTCACATTGATTTAGGAAAAATTGGACCAATACATATCCAATTTCCTGCGCACCTTCAGCCTTCCTTGCTCATGAAATCCCTAGGAAAAATAATTCCTTTTAAATAGGAATTCCAACCTTCCTTGACTACTCAATCCATCATGTGCTTCATGTGGCTTAATAACTGCGCTCGGGCCATTCGCTAATAATACAACTGATAGTTTACTTTCCTTCAACCTTTGTCTCAACTGGGTTGTCACCAGAATTTGCATGCATGCAGCTATTAATAGTGAATTAGAAGTTTCTTGGTATATCACTACTTGTGAATTAAATCTATTTTAATTCACTTGATCTTCCACTAGCGCATCAATCAGTTAGTGTTATTATGATTTCTTAACGCAAGTGTACGAAAAGATATCACTTTAGCTGCACATGAAAAAAAAACCCTAAAAACAAAGACGGTTTCTAACTTCTTAGATTTGCAATAGACAGTCTAAAAAATGAAAAATAAACCCAGATCTATGCAAATAAAGCAACTAAACAACAAAATGAAATAAGAGTTTCTCCAAAATATCCAATGGACAAGACAAGAATTATAAATATTTTTTTGTATTATGTAACACCTGGGAAGAGAACTAATACACTTCCCCTCAATGGGATGGGTTCTTGGTTGTCCTCAAATGCTTCAACTTCACAGTTTCTCTCTCAATGGTGTAGAATACCCAAGATGTGTAGAACTCAAATGGAGCTCAATAAGCAAAAAGAAAATAAAATTAATCAAAGATAGAAAATGATAAGAGAAACAAAGTCCGACCATGATAAAAGGATAAAAGGTAGGGTATTAATGGAAAACCATCCTATTTATAACAAAATATTGAGTTATCCTTGATAATGGTGCATAATAACATATTATTAACCAATATCTAGATCTAACTGCTTCGAATATTTTATTATTTTTGTTGGAGGGAAAAGGAATTTAAATTGGTTAAATCCGTTTATTTAGAAATAATACGAAAACAAAATATTTATTTATCATTTCAAGGATGGGATCAAGGAATAATTAAACAAATAATGATTTATTTTATTATTCCTAAATGATTTAGTCAAATTTAACAACGAATATTAATTAAATAAAGATTCAATTAATTATTCCTAGAGAAGAACAAGATGAATAATTATTTATCTAATTATTTATCATTAATTGGGTTAAATATCTCCAGGAATATTGTTAAACAGAGGTTTAATTAATTATTCCTAGAGGAAAATCATATAAATAAGGATTTATTTAATTATTCTTCATGGGGTTCTATTTGGACTAGAAATAAGTTAATAAACTATGGTTTATTAAATTATTTCTTAGTGAAAGCAATTTTACTATGGTAAAATTGGTTTTACATGGTGCATTTCGATCCATCTAATTATACATGGTTAGATGACCAAAAATTGGTGTAACGGATTTCCCCCCAACGTGTGAGCGTTAGGAGCTAATCGTACGACCGAATTATGTTGTAAGAACACAATCACTAGACACCGAAAGGGAGTTATAGAGAGAGAGATACATAGGCGAAGCGAAGCAAGAGAGGATAATAACCCTGAGGGGGCGAGACCAACAGTCGTAATTCTCCTTTAATGGTTGAGTACATGTATACAATGAGGTGGGGGAGGCATACCTATGCCCGCCGAGATAAAAAAGTACAAAGAATAATGGTTCGCCTAGTAAAATGAAACTTAGCTATAAAGTACATGATATGCTGGTGTAAACATGGGACAGACAAATATATAATGGATCCCACATACATATTGTGCCTGGGACAATAGCCAGGACTGAATACAATAATATTTGAGTACATGAGATAGAATAACAACCAGAGAAGCCCTGATAGATAGGAAAGGGCTCTGAAAATATAAATGGATCATCTAAGTGATACATGTATGCTATAGGCACTACAAGTGGCTGGGGCCGAACCCATAAAATATGCGCAACTGCATATGACGTTTCAGAAGAGAATGAGGTCATCCAGGCATGTGGAGGGCTACCTAAAGGGCCAACCCCTCATGATGTCTGAAACGTCTCACACACACTCGAGAATCACTGGATCAATTTGTTGGATCACTGAAATATCGAGTATACGAATCTAGATCATGCTGAAGTGGAGCAGATGAGAAATAATCAAGTCAAATGGAAATACAGAGTCCCTTTTCCTAATCCATGTCACTGAATAAGAATGGAAGCTAGAACCAAGATACGCCACCCTCTAGACCTGTCTTCTGAAATGAATGTGTTGATGTCGATATAAGGAGGTCTGCCATAAGTGAGGCAATGAGGGTCCTCAACTAAGGCACAAGGGAATATAGTAGAGCGACTAATGGACTAACACCAAGGATGATGATGGAATGGGGGGATAGTGAGTATAAAATGGAAGACTTCCCTTATCAGAGCATAAAAAGCATGGATGACATGGAAATGACTAAATCAACTCCTGAGGGGATGGGGTACAGTGGGACTCAAGGTGAAAAAGGGCTACACGAGAGAGGGACTAAGCAGGAATGTATGGGATACTGTGATGGGAGGAAAAAGGGACTTGGGACATACTCCAACAATGCGATGATGACTCAACTCAGATGCTCTGATCAAGGGCAACTCGATGATGTTACCACACAGAATAGGCCTAGTGGTAACCCGAAAAACATGAGAAAACAATGGTTAATCATGATGAAATTTGACACATGCATCCACAAGTATAACGGCTAAGTGGTGCCCCAAGTACAAGTGGCGCGGGTGCAGAAATTTGATTTTGGAAGGCGGCGAAGTGACCCTTCTTGGAAAATAGGATTCCAGATGAAGTATCAAATCACAAAAAACATCAAGGGGACCTAGACTTGCCACTTCCACCTAGTCGATCATGGGGATCAGATGGTAAGTGATAAGTTGTTATATTTTATGGTGCATTTAAAATTTTAGAATAATGTATGTGGTACTGATTCGTTACTTTTGGTATGCATATATAGCACCAGTGAGAGTGGTCGGGTATATGGTAAAACCCGCAACGCCAGGGGTTGCAGAGTCTATCACAGCTAGAGGAGCTGATAGAGAATATTAATATGCACTATTGGAGGATGTCTGCTGCGATGCGAGTTGTTGATGACTGGGGTATCAAAGCGCATCTGGCAAGATCTAGATGACTGATACATTGAGGCATGTGTTGGTCTACCCTTGGAGTGGCAAGGGGTCATACGGCACATGGCGATGGTCGAACAGAGTATGCGGGATCTGCGAGTTGCAGGAGCTGAGCCATTGGCTCAGGACCCTCCAGATAGTGACTAGATGTAGGGGTATGAGGTGCCCCCAGTTTTGATTTTGCAACATGTTATGGGCATGTCAGATTTATTAGAGTAGAGGACTCCAAAACATTTATGATTTTGTGGACACATATTATGGATATGTATCTTTTATATATGACGAGCATGTGGCTCGCCTTTTGTTTTAATGTTATTTTCTTGTGTTAAATGCATGTGATAAGTGCCAATATAAAATATTGTTTGCAATGTTATCTACATAGTGATTTTAGGCTCTAGGTACATGACTCAAAGTAATGGTTTCAAATTCACGCATGATATTTTCACTCATAAATATCCTCTAAAAATGACAAGGTTATGCACATGATAAATGCCATTCAATTGTCTGACAAGAAGCAAGGAATCTAAACGAACATGAAGATGAAGGATGCGATGGTCAAGGGCATCGACTAAGAAACATATCACTGCATCATATTCGGCCTGATTATTGGTGGTAGATTCAATACATACACCGTTGGAAAGGACTAATGAATGTATGGGGGTAAAAATGGCCGAGGTTGCCGAGGCTAGATTTCGTGAGTAGCAGCTTGCACCGTTGGCATAGTTGATGTATAGTATGGATGAAGGATCCATATGAAAGGTGTCACAAGACAACAAAGGATAAGATGATGGACAATGTAAGAATCTTGAATGCATGGCAGAAATAAAACACGCGTGAGGGATGCTATGGGTAAAATATCTATGCCCTTTACTCTTAGTAAAGATATGGTTGACATATGGTGTAGGGAAGTTTTCATGGGGACAAGCTTTGTTCAGGTCACGAAAGTCCATACTGACACAAATGGTGCATGTTTTCTTGAAAACCAGATAGGAACAACCATCCCACTTCAGCTTATCGATTATGGTTTTGAGAGCCTCTCGTCGATAAATGTGTCTCAAATTTTGATGGATAGGGTAGGCATCAAGCCATGCGTCGATATGGTGGTCGAAAGTGGTAGGATCATGTCCGAGCCTATCTAAATAGGACATGGTGGAACATTACAGAATTCTTTGAGTAGCTTGGTGTAAGCCTATATTTCATCTGGGGTGCAATGTTCCCTGCTATAGGGTAAACTGCTTGGGTTGTTGGTTTTTGAATATCCCTCTCAGGGCTTTCCGGTGCCCGAGGCAGACAGTAAGATTAGCTGTGATGTTCACAAAGATGGCATGAGCATGTTCATATTAACTTAAAATAACTTGATGGAATGCGATAGAGAATTACCTCTTTCACAATCTTGGAGTCCCTTGGAGAGCGCTAGGCAGTGAAACAAGAGTCCTTCTTCACCGGCTCCAAATCTTAGTCCTGCAATCAGTTAAAGCACCCGTGTAATTTCTAACATAACATATATCCTATCAATCAAGTCAATATATAATGAACTTCTAAATTATACACATCTGAGCCATTCATATCATGTTATGTAAATGTTCAAACAATAATGACAATATTAAGCATTGAATGGACAAAACAAACACAGTTCTATTGATTTTGAAAGAATGAGGATTACAACCGTCGGTTGTACCAAGCCCTCCTCAGTCTCCCAATCTCTTTTATCTCTCATGTGAAGAAGTCCAAGTCAAAAATCTCTCTAGGAACCTCTTTGACTCTTGGCCTTCACAATATAGCACTATTCTCTATTCCACAAGTATGCAAAAACCTTTAGCAATTCTTCGACCTCCAATTAAGAGCCTTCAACTCCTTCTTAAAGGAGAGGGAGAAAGCCATTGTTGCCTTTCTCTTTCCACTAGTTTGGAATGGAAAAAACTTAGTTGTTTCTTTAATCTCTATGCTTTTTCCTCCTTTGGAGTTTAGTCTTGTTATAGAAATGACCAATAATGAACTGGTGCTCAGCAGTTTCTTTTGTGAACTGACTCTCTTGTGAGGGAAAGTCGGAGATTCAAATCATTCTCCGCGGGCTTTTCCCGATTCAAAATTAAAACACGGGTAACGCTTCCCTCTAGTGTAAACAGAGCATTTCCCTAGCCACTAACGCAGCCCATTCACTGATTAGCTGCGTTATAACACTCTTGTGTTGTTATAGATAGGTGTTACCCTGGCAGAAATAGGTTTAATTTAGGTCTTTGTACTCCTTCCATATTTGTCTTCTCCTCTGAGCTGATGAGGAGGTATTTTGACCAGTAACAGATGCCCCCCTAAAGTGTGAGGTTAGAGACGAAGAAGATGGCTGAAATAATTTATAATTTGTGTAGAGATAAAGAGATTGAAAGACTGAGGAAAACCTAAAACAACAACATATGTCAAAAAATATAGTATCTTCCTTGAGTTGGGCATTTCCCATGCTCAGTATCTTAAACAACATGATTTCTCTAGAATAGAGATATGAAGAATCTGTCCACCGACAGGCACAATGTGGAAGTGTCTGTCATAACATGATCAGGCTAAAGAAGCTGTTTCCATAAACAATATCGCAACTTGGGGAAGGAAACACAACTTTAATGATGTAGCCTTTGCCCCAAGGTCTTGACCACCGATTCAATTAAACTGCATATTCATCAACATGTGAATGAATGAGTTGTCGTCGAACATGTGAGAAATATTCTGATTACCAATCGATAATGAAAATTGTTAACAGACACGAAGGTGGCCACTGATAATGATGATGGTCCCTAAGATGAACAGTACAATCCAGCGAATGTGAATAAAATGAGTTGAAGTTGAACACTCGTAGAATCATTTGACCAGGAGCCAGTGATGAAGACCCCTGATCAAACACAAGACTACCTGCCACTGATGTCTGCAAGTATCCGGGTACTGATAGGTTTCTAGATCAACTTCCTAGATAAGATGTTGAAGTCTATAGGAAGAGATCTGTCGAAAGGTAGGCACTGAGGCATCCTACATCAGTCAACACGAAACAGAAACCAACTAATTTTGTTTATGATTGAGATAATGAAGAGTAAATGGGAACGTCGGACGATAAATAATTTCTGGTATAATGAGCAGTTTGGTTGATAATAGGAGCAGTAGATAGCGATATCTGCTTGAAAAATAGAAGGCACTCTATCAGGGTACTAGGCAGTTGAAGCGTGATGAACACCAAAGAGTGTGTTAGGATTTTACCAGTGCTGGGACACTCGGAAATGAAGGCTAATACTCATAGATGGTAGGGTTCGGCTAACTGCAAAAGAGTTTTCTGGGAGGTGCCATGTTCAAGAATTTTGCTGCCAAATCGACCTTTTTTAAAATGTAACAGAGGTAGTATCCATTTTGTCCAAATTTTTCCCCATCTGATTAAGTTTAGCGAGTCCAGACGAGTAAACTCGGTGAATTTTTCATGTTTAGAGAGTCTGAAAAATGTTAGGAAAGACAACTCTATGCCCCATCTAATTAAGTTTAACGAGTCCAGATGAGTAAACTCGGTGAATTTTTCATGTTTAGAGAGTCTAAAAAATGTCAGAAAAGTCAACTCCACGTCCTGTCTGATTAGGTTTAATGAGTCCAGATGAGTAAACTCGATGAATTTTTCATGTTTAGAGAGTCTGAAAAATATCATAAAAGACAACTCCATTGGGGTACCTTTGTCATGTCTTGATAACCGGGCACGGCAAAGGGATAATAGTAAGCTCGAAACAATTCATTTTCCGTAAGTTAGTGCATCGAAACCGGAAAAGTGAGAAATCTATGTTCGATAGACGTCTACCTCATTTTGTTATGAGTAAGAGGAGACGGAGTGAACTCAGTATTCTTTGTGAAATTTTAACTAGTCCAACAAAGAAAAACTCGGTGCCCTCCGTGAAATTTTAACGAGTCGCGCGAAGAAAACTCGATTACCTCCGTGAAATTTTAACGAGTCACGTGGAGAAAAATCAGTTACTTTTTCAGTTTAAAGAGCTTTGAAAAAGAGAAAAGAATGGCTCCATCCTTTCTGTCGTGGTAGTTTAACGAGCCCGAAAAAGGCAACTCGGGGTTTTTTCAGTTTTATGAGCGAGAAAAAGATTCCTAAAAAGAAAGCTCAGTGCTTCTTCATAGTTTTAACGAGTCTGAAGAAGAAAACTATAGGTTTTTCGGATTAACGAGCAAGAAAAAGACCATAAAAAAAGAACGCTTGATGTCAACTTCGTATAAGTTTAATGAGTCCGAAGAAGGGAACTCGAGGTTTTTCGGATTAATGAGCAAGAAAAATACCGTAAAAAGAATGCTCGATGTCACATGAGTATGTCTGCATATAAATCTTGATCGCACATTAGAACATCAGTACCAAATCTCAAAAGTTGCGACACATGCGTAGCAAGAATTCACGACTTTGTTGACTAGCTTAAGAGAGTCGTGCCCCAAAAATGGCTATAAAAAGGGTAGAAGGCCTTCATTTTCACTGTGCAAAGTGCTGTGAAGAAGCTCTAGGGTGAAAGGGGTGAAAACTTCAGCTGAAGATTACGGTCAATCCGGGCAACGGTTTTCCTTCCCGCGAGATCCAGGTAAGAGCTAGAACCTCTTGCTATCATTTAATTATCCTTTTGTTAATTTTTTCTGGTTGAAAATGGTATATTTCCGAGGCCCTAAAAAAATGCTTGCGCCTAACGTAGGTCATTAGTGTTATAGCCGCGTTAAATGCATAACCCGTGAGTATTAGTCACGTTAGCGCGCTCTGATTTACACTAGGGCCAATGTTAGGCGCACCGTGTTTTTTAGCAACTCGATTTCTACTATTTTGAAATGGTCCAGGCAAGTTTTGATCGGTTGAAAATGTTGTTTGTGTAGGTATTCAGCTGTTTAAACATGACTATCTGGCGAGAGAGAGAACATGAATGGGAAGAACGAGAGATGGTGATGGATGTTGCAAGCTTGATGGCTCTCCACAGGTGTGGATTGCTAAAATATGCCCGCTTAGAACTGATGAGGGGTCAAGAGGACCTCCTGAGGTGGCTAATCCCGCAATGGGACAAAAATCATCATGTTTTTTGGATTGGGGGTAATGAAATCTCAATCAAAAAGGATGATGTGTAATTTTTGACCGGCCTATCATGTCGTGGGCCGAGGCCCAACTTGACAAGGTCCAGAGCTGACCCACGTTCCACTACTGATCTGATTCGTGCGCACTGCATACGTGACACTCAGGCTGTGAGCAACCGAGTACCCATCACACAGGTGGCTTTGAGACCATTGAGGTCTATCTTATGGATGATTGTTCGCTTGGCAGGTGCCAAGAGTTAGCATGTGGCCACCAAGGCCTAGGTGCTCCTAGCCTTGGACTGTATACAGCCTCAGGTTTTTGACTGGTGTGACGGAGTTGTCCATCGGGTCCGAGCAGAACTTACCGCATGTAAGACCCGTACCCAGAGAGAGTTTGGGTACGGTACACGGGTTGTTTCTTTCTTACTAGAGCGGATACCATTGATGAGGCCCAGGATCATTACAACGTCATTGGGCCCACGCGAGCCAAGGCAGGCTCAGTGGGCAGCTTTTATTCCGCGGATTGGAGAGGGTCTCGTCTGCCACTGCTTTGATGATGGATTTTTTGATTGGCTATACTCCCAGATAATCATGATTGAGGATTATCCCTATGCAGGGATGAACTTCACAGGCGATCCGGAGTTAGTCCTGCCTCTTGGTACCCAGTGGGGACTCGATGGTAAGAAGGAAATGATCAGTGAATTTCCAAAGAAGTACTTTGTTTTTTATCTTTTGAATGTTTATGCAATTTTTTGTTGAGATAGGGTGAAAATTATGTTTTGACATGAAGCTTTTGTTTGCTTCACACAGATGTGGCACCTGTCTGGCCAGTTGGGGCCCCTCGCTATGCACGGTGAGGACTGCAGCTACCCGGGGCTGGTGCACCAATAGCGGATGCGGAAGCCAACGACGATGATGATGCCCAAGTTTTACATGAACTCTCCAGAAACCTGGAGGGTCTGAGTATGGGTATACCACCCCTTCCTATGCAGGAGGTTCCAGTTCATCTACAGCGGCATACTGTAGGTGTGCCAGAGAGATACCTAGTGCCTCTGAGGAGGATAGCTAGAGTAGTTGTATGCTACTATGAGCATCAGGCCTAGCTAGCAGAGCGGATGTATTAGTGTCAGAGCGTGTCTTACTATAGCCAATTTTTTGTAAAACACCCAAGTTTTGGAAGATTTTTTTATGTTACTATGTACTGGACATAATCTATATATATATATATATATATATATATTGGTGATTTTTTGTTTTTAAATTTTTATGTATTTTCAATGTGATAAAAATATATCTACTCATGAGTAAATCTTTTGCAATAAATGTGACAAATGCCAATCTAACACATAATTTTCCAAAGAATCAGCTATTGCATTAAATTCTCTAGGAACGTGCTCAAAGGTAATTGTTTGAAAATGACATTCTAGAAGTCTTACCTTTAATAAATAACATAACAACACAAGATGGCGGACCCGATAATGATTGTTTAACTGCATAATTATGAGTTGGGAATCTAATTTGACCACTAAATTGGAGATGTCACGAGATGTTGCTTCTGTGAGGAGTTAGATCACTGACATGTACTTAGCAACATTATTTGTGGCGTTACCTAGGAAGATTCCCCCGGAACCAAGAAGGTCTGACTCAAGAGTGTAGAGAACCCAAGCAGCTGAAGCAATGCGTCTAGTGTGACGACTAGCACCGTCCGCATATCCGACGTATGCTAAGGGAAGCGACAGCATCTGTGTGAAAGAAAAATATTGTACATGAGAAAAACACCTTGAAAACCAAGACACAATCCAAAATACATAAAAATAATAAGCAAAACTTCTATACATAAAATTACAAAGCATATGCCTAATGCGAAACTAGGCAAAATACTTCTTTAGATAGAGCCCGTTGCGGGGCTCCTCGAGTGGAATTCCATTACAGTCCTAAAGCTCGTAATCCCCTTTTGAGAGGGTTTTATTAATGATGTAAGGACCAAGCCATAGTGGTTGGAGCGTTCCTGCCCCCAAGAGGTCATGTTTCTGATCGTAAAGTAGAACAAGATTGCCCTCTTGGAAAGAACGAGGCTTGAAAGATTTGTCGCATTGAGCTTTAACTCGGCGCTGGTGAGCTTCGAGTGCTAGCGTAGCATCTCGATGAGTTTCATCCAAATGATCGAGTGACAGCAAGTGCTCTTTTGTGGTGGTGGTGCCAGGCAAGAGTTCAACGGCAAGTTTGAGTGATGGAATTTCGCACTCGATTAGAAGTACTTCCTCCAGGCCGAACGCAAGTTGGAAAGGAGTGAAGCCTATGGCAGTTTTGACTGATCTTCGGTATGCCCATAACGTAGAATACAAATTTTGATGCCATGTGGTCTTATGATTTCTGACCAATCGACGAATCATGGTTTTGAGGATGCATTTACAGCTTCAACTTGGCCATTGGCTTGAGGATAATAAGACGAAGATTGATCCTGTCAGAAACCTAGCATGGATGTTAATTCGGTCATCATATGATTCTGAAAGTGAGATCCATGATCTATGACAATCGATAGGGGTACGCGGAACTGACAGATTACCTGATTAAACAGGAAGAGAGCAGCGGTTTCACCATCGGCCTTGAAAGTGGGAAGGGCTTCTGCCCATTTCGTAAAATAGTCTACCGCAACTATGATGTAGTTGTGTCCATTTTCTAAAGCGGGATTGCAGGTGACGAAGTCAATTCCCCATTTAGCGAAAGGACCGACGGAGATAACCAGATGCAGGGGGGTAGGATGAGCGCGCATTTTCTTTGTGAAAATTTGACAGGGATGGCATTTTTGGACCGCTGCAATACAGTCTTTAAACAAAGTGGGCCAATAGTAACCCACACGCAAGATTTTTTGGGCAGTAGCTATGCCCGAAAGATGACCCCCGCATGCCCCTGCGTGGTATTCATTCAAAACGTGTTCCGCCTCATCGGAAGTGAGACAACGTCAGAGAATAGTATCAACACCACGATGATATAGTGTATCGTTTAGCACAAGGTAGTGTTTTGCTTGGTGTCGGATACGACGACGGTCGTCGGACGTGAGAGTCGGGTGAAAGCGTTGGGTTTGTAGGTAGACTAAAATGTCTCCATACCATGGGTCTGAAGAATTTACCAAGTACACAGATTCATCAGGAAATGGATCGTGAGCTACTTCTGCTGGGTCAATTCTGGGAAGATCCGATAATAATTCAGTGAAGACCAGGGATTTCTTTGCTTTGGCAGCCGTGAAGACCAAATCAAATTGCTGGAGGATTACAATCCATTTGGAATATTTTCCTCCAATAATTTTTCTAGACAATATATGGTGCATAGGGTTCTCCAAAGCAATGACCATAGTCTGTCGCAGCAATATATAGTGTCAGAGTCGGGTGACGGCAAAAACTACCGCCAGAGAAAGTTTCTCCACATGTGAATAACGTAATTCAGGTCCGATTAGACCTTTGGATAAATAGTAAATCACATGTTCGTTGTCATCATCGTGTACTTGAACCAAAACCATTCCAAATGAGGATGGTGAGGCTGCCAGGTAGAGGAGAAAGTCGTGTGATTAATCGGGGGCACTAAGGAGTGGGGCTGAAACAAGTGCATGTTTTAAAGCATCAAACGACCGTTGAGCTTGGTCATCCCACAAGTATAGTGTTCCTTTCTTCAATAATCACATGAATCCTTTCGTCAGCTCGGCATAGTTAACGATGAAATGACGCAAAAAGTTTGCCTTCCCCTACAAAATTTGGAGTTGAAGGATGGATTGTGGTGCTGAAAAATTCAAAAATTTCCTTAACCTTATCGGGATCAACCCTAATCCCGTGCTTGAAGACAATAAAACCTAACAGATGTCTGGACTCAACCATAAATACGCATTTATGAGGATTCAAGCGTATATTGTAGAATCTGCACCTAGCAAAAATTTCTCTTAAATGAGCAAGGTGAACCTGTCGCTTCTTGGAATGGGTCGGAAGGTCATCCAAGTAAGCCTGTACAATATGTAGAATGTCATGAAAAGCGTAGTCCATAGCCCACTGAAAATTTGCTCCAACATTCTTCACACCGAATGGGAGTTTTCGATACGCAAAAATGACCCAAGGAAAGATGAAGGCAGTTTTATGTTGGTCCTCTTTTTTTATTGCAATCTGGTTATAGCTCGAGAATCCATCCATGAATGAGAAATATTCCCATCCGGCACAATCGTCGAGAATCTGGTCAATGAACGGTGTAGGATAATTGTCTTTGGGACAAGCTGCATTCAGATCGCGATAGTTGATGCAAACTCTAATGGTGCCTTATTTTTTATCAACGGGAACCGGATTGGAAACCCATTCCGTTAAAGGAATGGGATAGATGAAACCAGCGTTCAAAATTTTTTCTACTTCAATCTTGATGGCGGCTGCTTTGCACGGGTGGAGAGGTCTGAGATGTTTCCAAACAAGTTTGGAATTATCATAAATCTTGATTTCATGCTCGACAATAGAAGGGTCTATGCCATGCATTTCGTCATAAGACCAAGGAAACACATCGCGAAATTCCTTAAAAAGGGATGTGAAGCGTGCAATTTCCTCTGGATTGCAATCGGCTCCAATCTGAATATTTTCCACGATACTCGTTTTGACCGAGATATCAATGAGCATTGTCTTAGAAATATTACCCATGTTCCCTTTTGACTCGATATTTTGGACAGTCGTGTAAGTGGAGGGAACCATCTCAGGTGGGTCAAAAGATGGGATTTTAGTTTTTATTGCCTCCGAGTCAATCATCGAAGCGCGATGGTGAAACTCTCCCCAAGGTCGTTTTTCTAGAGACATGATCTCTCGAATAGCTTCATCTGTAGGCAAGACTTCATTGAGGAGATCCTTAGAGAGAATAGTGATGGGAGGGAGTTTTGTACCTTCAGTCGAAACCATAGCAGTGGAGGGTTCAGATATGGTTTGGATGGCTTGGTAAGCCAACTCGGTTGGTGAGAGCGGCATCTGATCTCCGTAGGAATCAATGTCTAAAGGTGCCGGAATGATCCATGGGTCGATAGAGCCACTCAACGTGGTGGATATCATTGCAACCATGTTTGGGATCGATGGCGGCGGGAGAGGAAAACAACCCAGCAGGGAAGATGCCTTCAGAAGACCGGTACCGACACTAACATAAGAGTCAGGAAAGCTTCCTATCAGGGGTACCGTGCTACTTGGCAACGTGGCGTAATAGAGGGTGAAAAAGGATAACTAATCCATTGTGACTATTTTCCCATCCAATGGAAATAGGATGAGTCGGAAGACCGAAGACACAATGGCAGTCATGGCATAAGACCAACTGCGACCAAGCAATAGATTATAGTCTAGATGGTGCTCTATGACTTCAACATCCATGTTTACCATTTTCCCACTCAGAGTGATGGGAAAGCTAGAAAGGTATCATTTTGGGAGGAAAGTGTGGCCATCGAAAGCTTTGAGGGAATTCGATGGCGGGGTGAGGGTAGGAGAACCTAAATTGAGCCAGCAAGCTTGTGACATAAAGTAGGTGGAAGCACCTTCGTCTATGACAGTGCGATGGATTGGTCTCCCTTTCGACACAACCTGCACCTGGAATGCGAGTTGGTGTGAGAGGCAAGGTTTAGCCTTTTCCATATCAAATATAGCTAGCATGGAATCCTGGGGCTCTATTCCACCAATGGCCGAAAGCAAGGCTTTCCTTTGTGCTGGACAGGTTTGTAATACTTCGAGAGCAGACATAGCTGACGGTGCCTGCGCCAAATCTTCTACAATGTTGTAGTCTTGGGTTGCACGTTTAGAGGTGTTATGAGTCGTGCATCGAAGTGTCCATTTGGGGGGACGAATCACAGGGTTAGCAGTAGGCCGTTCGATATGCAAATCGTTTAGCGGCAGTGGATTTGAACTAGTACCAAGTTCCTGAGCATCTATGGTAGGGTTTCCATAAATATTAGCTCGAGTTTGAAGGGAAAGAATTATGTGTTGATGTTGTTGTTGTTGATTAGGGAAAGGATTATGAAGAACGACAGGTGTTTGCCCAGAATCCTTGTTGGCAATAAAATCGGTGCATTCCTGTAGCCGAGGACATTTGTATGTCAAGTGGTCCTCCGCATGGATTTTTCAAGGAAATTTCATGGGTTTATCCTTCCCTTTGTCATTTTTGGCAGCGTTTTTCTTATTATTGTTATTCTGATTATCCGACTGCTCTTCCAAAGAAGATGACTTTTTCTTGTTCTTCTTATTTTTCCCGCTAGTTTTTTGTGAGGTTTGCACCGAATTTACCTCAGCGGTGGGAATAGTAGTCATTTGGTGAGGGGCGGTGGCAACTGAATATGGCTGGGAGGCTTGCCCCTGAGACTGTTTTGTGGCTACGCCAGAGATCGTGCCAACGAGACCATCGGCATGAGCTCCAGGGGCATGGGGGAGCAAATAATACAGTGTGCCAGATTGTGAATAGATTAAATCTAAATGCTGGGCACGGTGAATGCATTGATCTTCTATAACCGCACCAGACAGGCCAATGTCTTTAGCTATGTGAGGTAAGAGAGACTTGCAAAACCAATTAGCTAAGAGATGATCTGGAATTGGCACTTTGACTAGCCTCCTCCTATGTCTCCATTCATGAATGTGATCGGAGATGTGGGTGGCAGTGTCTTGGCAGAGCGAGGTTAATAGTTCCATTCCGGTCTCAAATCTAATTGGTAGTTGGAAGTTCTTTAGAAACTTCGTTGCTAAAGCACCAAACGTATTGATGGTGGCATGTGGTAATTCAATGTACCACTTGGCAGCATTGCCTGTAAGTGTGCAGGGAAACAGTCGAAGTCAGACACTATCATCTACCATGGAATTGGATATAGACCATAGGTGAAAGGTAGTGATGTGTGTGGCTGGGTCGTCCCATTGTTTCCTGTCGAACTTTAGGATGTCGGAAGGAATATTATGCGGCACTGGATGCCAAAGCAAGTTGTGATTGATGGGATCATTAGTCAGTTTATGGATATCGGGGATGTCCAAAGCTGCCAAGAATGGCAATTGTGGATTTTCCCCCGAATCTAACCAAGGCAGTATGGGCTGACTATTTAGACCATAGGGTCCACCCATCAATGTGTTACCAGGAGGATAAGTAGGACTTTGGTAAAAACTTCCTATAGGTGGAGGAGTAGGGACATACGGTTGCTGTCCATAGGGCATGTTGTATTGCGGGGCGAACTATTGGTTGCCCCCAGTATAAAAGTGCCCTCCCATTCCAGATGGAGGTTGGGGTTGGTTAGTCCAAATGGATGCAATAGAGTTTCCCGGAGGCATGTTACTACTTGCATAGTTTGGAAATGGCATAGACCCTACATCTATATTTGAACCACTTAAGGGAAAAGTATCAACAATAGTTTGTCCTATTTGTCCTAAGGATTGCAGAGGAAGTAAAATGTTCCCTACTACCTGAGTGCTGGTGACACTGCCCCCTGGTATAGTGGCCAAGGGGTTTGAACTCAATAGAGGGTTCCAACCGAAAGGGTTGCTAAAAGGCATCGAAGTATTCATACTTGTGGGAGGAGCTACCGTGGGTCCCAACGTGGTCACGGTAGAAGTAGATGTCGTAGGATTCGGTAGGCTACTGACAGTTGTGATGACCGTAGGGTTGGGAGTAGGTATATGTTGACTACTAGGATTACCCAGTGATGGCATAGAACTGACCACCGGCGGGGAGGATGGTGGAAAACCTGGGATGGTTGCCATTGGCATCGACCTAGTGGATGCTGGTGGTGAAATGGATGTTGGTGCGGCCGAAGACATATCTTGGCGTGGTGGAATATGAATTATCACAGGCCCCAATGGATCAGTGAGCGGAGGATTGTAATGAGGTACAACCCCTTCAGTGAAAGGGTCCTCCAGAAATTCCGGATGATATGAGGCTATGTGACAATCAAGATTAGTTAGTGGAGACTGCTCTTCCGTAGAAGGCACGGGTTCACCAAGGTTTAGTTCTTCCTCAATAGTTAGAGGAGGTAGACCTTGCTATCGTCTAGACAGACAACATGGGTTGGGGGACGCCACGGTGACCTATTTAATTTTAATAAATTTTAATAAATTGTGATGTATTATAAAGTCTCAGTGACAGTAACCACAAACCTAAAAAAGAAAAAAGGACTCTCTAAAATCAAACAGCAAGCAGCCAGAATAGGGTGCCCTGTTTGAGTGCTACCATTTGTTGGTGATGAAATCCAGTTTCACAATAGTATACAGAGAGGGTTGGTCGAAAGTAGAGTTATGGTCACTCTAGAGCTTTGCCCAAACCTCATACGATAGGTGTAAGCACTCTCGTGAAGACGAGGACCCTCCTAAATACCGAAGACAGAGTGGGTCCGTCTATTTTAGGTACCAGGACAACCCGTCCCAGTCACCTTGTGTAAGTCCCTAAAAATTATGGCCACTAAAGATACCTCAAATCACAGACATCATCAGGGGGGTCCACGGTCAAGGATAGTGTGCTATATGGGCAGAATACCTAGATTCCCGATCTAGTTTTGACATCCCCGAAGGGAACCCCAATATATAACACACCCACCGGATGCAGTCGAAGGTGGGCTACCTTCTTGTGCACCCTAGTGTTGTCTCACACTGAGCTCCGGTAAAGGAACGGTCCCGATAATATGAGTGCAGTAGGATTTTGCTTGTTAATGACTCTAGTTTCAAGTTTTGAGATCTTGGGTAGTTTTCTCATTGTTCCTAACCCAAGATCCTAGCCTGAACTACTATTTGTGTGAGCTCAAAAAAGAGTAATGTGATTGATTTTATTATCGCTTTATTCTTAGTGTACTTGATTATTAGTCTTGCGGAGGGGGAGTGGACATATGAAATGTGATGAGACTCTGACTCAAGAAATCATGCAAAACATGCTCTAGATATTAAATTCGATGAAGAGTGTTTCTACAGGGAGAGGTTTATTTTCAACATCCATGCACTAACATTCAAATATCACAGTTCAACTTTTAAAGATTCAGACTTCTATCTACCTCTTTTAAATAGTCTATGAACTGAAAATTTCAAAATAAACTCAGCTGGATGCAGAAAAATAATAATAATAAAAAAAGTCTCTTAAAAATTAAATGCTTTGGACACTGAATTTTCAAACAAGAGAAACAAATAGAAATGCCAACTTAGCAGACAAGCACAGGGATTCAGTCAGCAAAAGGTACTGATGGCCAAAAAACTCTACAACTAAAACACCGTCACAGCAATGAACAACAAGGTTTTGGTTGAGTAACGCTCTATCTGTGAGTAAAGACAACGACTATCGCATTGTATTTAATTAGAGACAACGTTATAATGCACTGGAAAACCTACAGAGGTAGCGTTAGCCAGGGAAAAGTTCTTCAGTTGGTCAAACAGAAGCAGGATTGAACTTTGCGAGCGTTTGATATGTCTACTGGGCATCAAAAATGTTCGAAAGGGTCTGTGAACATAGGAAAGAAGAGAGGAGGGAAGAAATAGTCCAGAAACTATGGGGAAACTCCCCAGCAGAGTCACCAATTCTGCTATAGGGTAAACTGCTTGGGTTTTTGGTTTTCGAATATCCCTCTCGGGGCTTTCCGGTGCCTGAGGTAGACAGTAAGATTAGTTGTGCTGTTCACAAAGATGGCATGAGCATGTTCATATTAACTTAAAATAACTTGATGGAATGCGATATAGAATTACCTCTTTCACAATCTTGGAGTCCCTTGGAGAGCGCTAGGCAGTGAAACAAGAGTCCTTCTTCACCAGCTCCAAATCTTAGTCCTGCAATCAGTCAAAGCACCCGTGTAATTTCTAACATAACATATATCCTATCAATCAAGTCAATATATAATGAACTTCTAAATTATACACATCTGAGCCATTCATATCAAGCTATATAAATGTTCAAACAATAATGACAATATTAAGCATTGAATGGACAAAACGAACACAGTTCTATTGATTTTGAAAGAATTAGGATTACAACCGTCGGTTGTACCAAGCCCTCCTCAGTCTCCCAATCTCTTTTATCTCTCAAGTGAAGAAGTCCAAGTCAACAAGCTCTCTAGGAACCTCTTTGACTCTTGGCCTTCACAATATATCACTATTCTCTATTCCACAAGTATGCAAAAACCTTTAGCAATCCTTCGACCTCCACTTAAGAGCCTTCAACTCCTTCTTATAGGAGAGGGAGAAAGCCATTGTTGCCTTTCTCTTTCCACTAGTTTGGAATGGAAAAAAATTAGATGTTTCTTTATTCTCTATGCTTTTGCCTCCTTTGGAGTTTAGTCTTGTTATAGCAATGACCAATAATGAACTGGTGCTCTGCAGTTTCTTTTGTGAACTAACTCTCTTGTGAGGGAAAGCCGGAGATTCAAATCATTCTCTGCGGGCTTTTCCCGATTCAAACTTAAAACACGGGTAATGCTTTCCTCCAGTGTAAACAGAGCGTTTCCCTAGCCACTAACGCAGCCCATTCACTGATTAGCTGCATTATAACGCTCTTGTGTTGTCATAGATAGGCGTTACCCTGGCAGAAATAGGTTTAATTTAGGTCTTTGTACTCCTTCCATATTTGTCTTCTCCTCTGAGCTGATGAGGAGGTATTTTGACCTGTAACATTCCCCTATGGAAATTTTTTCTTTGTCGAAAGCATCGAGTGCAGGAATTGGATTTCTAAATTGATCAACCTCATCAGAGATAAATTATTTAGACTCCAGAGCATACTCGTCAAGTTACTACTGTGGGAGGAAGTACGCACAGTGGTGCATATCATCCCAAGGAAATTCAGGCATGGTCATTTCTTCCATAATGTATTCATCAGAGTGAAATATGGGGGGAATGGTAGAAGAAAGACCACATGACAAGGAGGGGCTACCTAACACATCATAATGAGATATATGGTTCACATACGCATCGCTATGGAAGGTAGACGAAGAGCTAGTAAATGAAATATCTACCGATGTTAAGCTCAAGGTGATCGCTGAAGGAGGTTCAGTCTAAACATAAGGGAATTCCACGGAGGGGTTTTCTGCCAAGGATCTCATGGATGATGATAGATATAGGATGGTGGCTAAAGGTTCTGTCATCTTGACATTGGGAAGAGGTATGAAAATTTCCTCCAGTTCTATCGAACTAGAACACACAAGTAAAGGGGTACAAGATCCATTATGAGCGGCCTATATTTCATGAACGAATACAAGGGTGTCATGAAAGTCATCGAGACAGGGACAGACGTGAGAATAGTGGCCATAAAGATCACACAAAGCACAATGGTGATTCATGCACAATGATTTGAGTTTCTTAGCTGAATCTAGTAAGGTAATGTGGACCTCCGGGATATCGAATTCAGGAAATGACTCATTGACCATAGGCTCAAGATGAGGAAGCTCTGAATAGTTATGGGTGGCATGCCCAACAACATCAAGCAAAGCACACGGAGGTGAATTCTTTGGACTCTTAGGCGAAGTAGGAGTTTATTGCGTAGTTTTATCCTTAGGTTCCTTCTTTCTGGCTTTGCCCCCCTGACTAGATGCTTTTGCAAAAGGAGTAGATTCCTATTAAGGTGGATGAGGCACTGAATTAAAAGTAGGAGTTGTGGCGACCGGTTGGACAGGGGTCAAAGTGGTATAAGGTTTGAGCTGACCAACAGAGTTTTTGTTGGGGAATCGATGTACCAGACTGGGATACCCATGGTCAAATTATAAGGCTCAACATAGCCATAACAGGTACCGAAAATACTTCAAAGGGGGGAGCAAGAAAAGATATCTGACTGGAGGGGTAATGGCCTGGCGAAATGGCTCCCAACTGGTTAAGGCTAGGGGGAACTATTCTTGGTTGAAAAGGAGTGGAAGAGACACCAGAAGTAGAGGAAGATTCTTGAAAGGAAGGCCCTGCAGGCTCTGTCAAGTGACCACCAGTAGGTTGCAGAGGCTTAGGCTACTGGGTGGTTGAACCAGACCGCTTATGGCTAGTCCAAGATGATTGCATCATGCAAATATTCGACGAGCTGGGATCTGCGACAAGGGGGGGGGACCAGGGAATGAACCAAGTAAGGTGGAATGTTTATAGACTTCATGTGAAACACTTGTAAGAGGTGTGACTGATTTCTTATCAGCCACTGAAGAGATGATAGACTCGAGAGAGAGCTGAGAATTTGGTTCATAATATGTCAACTGATCTATGGCAATAATCTTTCCATTGTGAGGAAAGCACATCTTACGGTGAATCGCCGATGCGACAATAGACATTACATAGGTGTAGCTATGACCCAACAGGATGTTGTAATCCAAGGGGGCATCAATGACTTCAATGTCAATGCAAACAATCTTTCACGCAAGAGTGAAAAGACAATTGCGGAACATGCCAAGGGGCTGAGAAGAGTGATCGTCCCAAGCATGCAAAGTGATAGTAGATGGGACTAACGCAGGCGATCCAAATTTCTTCCAAATAGAGGCAGACATTAGGCAGGTGGATGCGCCCTCGTCAATGATATAGCATGAAACATGGGCATTATAAATCTTGTTTGGTATTTGGAAGGCGGTGGATGAAGGTAAGGGGGGATGTTCTGACTTGTAAACATCAAATATGATCAAATGATCATCTAAAGGATCCACAGTTTCCAGAGAAGATAATAGAGCTTTACGTTGTGAAGGGCACAACTAGAGGACTTCAATTGTTGACATAGCAACAGGATATTGTGCTAAGTCATCTATTATGTTGTAATTATGGGCAAATTTGGCAGAAGCATCAGTTTGAAGTAATGGCCCTTTTGGGATCTTGGGAAGGACCTCTGCTCATGACTAAGGGATCTGTAAAGGGGCATGAAGTTTCTAACTAGACTCTGTGGAAACTTTAGTTTAAGACTCAATTGCAGAGGAAGCAAGTGGCTTGCCATATTGGCACAACTGATTTTTAAGGTTGACATCAGTGGTATTAACCACTTCAGAATTCATCATGAGAATCTGGTAATAAGAGGTACCAGACTGAGACATTTGAGGGGCGACCTGACCTTGAGGGGGTTGGGAAGCCACATATCCTTATCGAGGGACGGGATCAGTAAGAAAAACCAGTTGAACAGGCATAGTATTTGGAGGAGTCGAAACCATGGCTTGCTATCCTCTAGATGTTGCTTATGCTTCTCACAACTGATGCATTTGGGGTAAAAGGGGACAATAGTGAGTATAATGGCCATGCACACCACAACAAGAACAAGGCTTATTCATACAAAGAGGCTTGTACTTCTTGGGATGATTTCCTTGTTGCTGGTTGTTAGTTTTTGGATGGTTAGGTTTTCGCCCTTGATTACCTTGCTTGTAATATTCCTAAATTAGCATGCTGCTAATTGGAATATTAATTTTTCTCTTATCATTTAGTTAGATAAATAAATGGGTAGGGAGGCCCATAAATCTCTTTGGTAGGCATAAAATCCCTCTTAATATGAGAAGGGATCATCTTTATAGATGGAAAAAGCATCCTCACGTGTGAACAGGGGCAAATACATGTGGACAGGGTCAAGTTTGACCAAGTCAACAGCGCTGGTATGGATGGAGGGGATCAACGCAGTGTTAGTGGGAGGAAGATTCCATAATGGTGGAAACCCTAATGAGTGGGACCCAAGGTAAGAAGGCTAAATTTTTTTTATAATGAGGGCAAGGTATCCATAGTGAGGCATGTTATTGATTATTGATTTTGTGGTCTGTATGACTTCTTGCATCCTTCAGCTGTTTAATTGAGCTTGTAGTGTTGTTTAACACAAGGTGTTCCCGAGCAGGAATCCCACCTCTTCCCTTGGGGTAGCCTCTTGGAAGAGTATTGTACTATCATTTCCACACATCAATAATTTTGGCCAAGCTTCAGTCTTCAGCGACAGTGCAGTGTCTGTTCAGATTTGTGTTGTGTTGCAGGGGTGTAGCAATGGAGGAGGGAGATCTCCAATTTTTGAGCTTATTTTCCAGTGAGGGGACCATCCCTTCACCTATTGAGTTGATTGGGTTTTGTTGCAACTAATATATCATTCCTTCAGCCCCATATCAGCAGTCATTCACAGGGAGTGCGTAAGTCAGGAAGCATAAATGTAGTGGACAACTCAAAAAAGGCCGAAAATCCAAACTTGAAATCTGGCCAAACCATTTTTGGGTTTTTCTGGGTTAGTTGAGTAGAATACATGGTTAAAAGCATAGATCATTATGAGTAATCTAACAACCTTCTACACATGGTTCTTCTCCTCAGTAACAATAGTTTCCAGTAGCAGTAGCAGTAGCAGCACAACATTTCCAGTGCTTGGTTTCTTTAATGTATTTTAGCCATCTTGTGACTTGAGTGCATTCCTTTTGGAGTATTGTGTAATTTAATTTGTTGTTATGTATAAGGATATGGATCCATTGTTTTTTCTCATAGATTATGATGTATTAATGTAATTTCCAGTTGCAGCATATTTCTAGAAGTTTCCAGATTTTAGTGCTATGTTCCTATTTTGATTTATTTGGAATGCTACATATGTTATATATTCCTGTCTTTTCCATTTTGGAATATTACAGTGGTATCAAATCATAATCTTGGCTCAACCTATGGATCTTAGCCATTATGCTATCAAGAGAATAAAAACCAGAAGAAAGATATCATAATGATGGAAAGAATGATTTTTATCTCATCTCTTTTCAGATCTAAGAGGGACCTCACCAAGGAGGTAAACCAAAGAAGAGTGGAGAGAAGCAATGAAACCACACTAGGGTTTCAAGATGAGGAAGGTCCATGTACTTCGTATCAGCAGAAGAAAGCACCGGTGTTGCATAGAGCTCCAAAGCAATACACTATGCCCTTTTCTTTTAAAGAAGAAGACAAAAGGCATGGAGATGGAGGACACTTGGATCATGAGATTCTAAGTGAATACCTTGCAGAATATAAATCTCAACCTAGAGCTTTCAAGGAGAACCTAACTCTCCCACAATTCATTCAGCTTAAAGAAGAAAGAATAACTTGCAGCAATAGATTTCTATTGCCTACATTTTATGGGTCATCCACATGTACAACAAGAGCTTGGGGAATGAAGTTGGATACATTTTTCTTGATACATATAGTAGTATAAAGAGAAGTTGTTGAGATTGCAACGATGCACCTAGTAGGTGAAGCAAAAATTTGGTGGTTCAGCCATTTGAGTCATGCAAGAGTGACTGCATATGCATATTTTACTCAAAGGTTGATCAAAAAGTTTGACAAGAGGAAATCAGAAGGGAGGATGTCTTCACCACCACTTGCTGCAAGAGCACTTGCATCAAGAGAAAGAACACTTGCACCTTTGCAAAGTGGTCTTGATCTCTTAACATTTAGAGTCCCATGCACTATTCTGTAGATGCATGAGGATGAGGAGACTTGTACCAGCGTTGATGTAGCCATAGGAGAGTAGCCATCATCATTAGTAGTTGGAGAAGTCATCACAGCAGAGGAATGAACCCTTGTAGCAATACAAGATGTACCCAAGAAAAACCAAGGTATGCAAATATTTCCACTTTATATTATTTCAGCACATCTTATGGAGGAGTGTGGGAAGATGCCATTGCATGACCTAGGGTCAAGATACACTACTGATTTGGAGCAGCACACTATCATTGTGCTGAGGAGCCTTGATAGAATCAAGGAAGACATAAACAGTCATCCTATTTACTCATTGTTGAGCTGCATACAACTCTTAGGGTCGGAGTGTATATTTTTAGAGGATGGGATGAGCATTGTCCTAGGCAATGCAACACAGAACTATGTTTTTAGCTTTGAACATGATCTTGAGACAACATATGCATCATCATGGAGATTAGCAGCACTGTCCTTGAGTAGCAGTGATGAGTTGGGGGCCTAGCCATCAATGGGGAATTCCAATGACCATTCCACATGTGTAGTAGAGGATAGGAAGATGGTTGATGAGATACATCTTATCTCCCATTACTATGATGGATCCTTCTTGTTGAGCAATACCCAGATTAATGAGATGGATTTTCCTTTAGCATACTTGGATCCTTATGGATTCAACTTGGTCATTGATGAGTGGTCTTCATATGGAGATCTTCAGGAGATTGCATTTCAACATCCCATAAAATGCAAAGATAGAAATCTGATTTGGGAAGATGGTATTCTTCATTGGAGGGATGCCAATGTTGGGCATGATGATAGACACTCACCATTGGTTGGATGGCTGATATGGATGAGAAAGAGGCTAGAAAGCCACTTGCAAATCTATGACACAGGGCAACAGGAAGCAAGGCTGCGCTGGCCACTCTTAAAAGAGTTTTTCCATCATGTGACATATCCTTTGTCAAAGGGTATGTTATCGGTTGAGGCATTGCATGGCCCCCATGTATTATGGCAATAGAAGATTTGGTTGTATGGGGCATTCTACAATTCAACTATCATGATATTACTCCATGACTTGTATGAGGGAAAGAAGAGGGAGTAGCAAGAGATGTTGTTACCTTGGTTATTCTTGAGAGAGTATGGGTTGATTCTCTCCCATGTTTTGCATGATGTTGCAGGAGTAGGTGATGACACTAACATGGTGAAAAAGGGCTACTCCTTAGCCTTTTAATATTAGGAGGTACTTCCACTTTGGAAGGAATCTCCCATATACAATAGCATTATGGTAGATGACTTTGACATTGGACATGTCAAAGAATGGAGCTCTTAGATGAAAAGAGCCTTATTACAAAGGCCAACAACATTGTCACTTGGGAGCTTGGGCTTATTGATGGAGTGTTCCTAGGATCACTTCAAATATGATGCATTTGATGGGCAAGGAAGATATGAGAGTGATGGAGTAGTGGATGGAGACATCTATTACAGTGATATGATCTTCTTGACTTGGATTTCCAAGCATAAGAAGAAATATCTTTATGCAGCACATGGTTCATTCCTCTTCATGGGAGTATGCTATACCACTATGAAGGGCTTATTCATGGATCTTACTATCACCTTACTCTCATTACATGATAGGAATTATGTTTTTTCATTTATTGATTATCTAACACAATATTTGCATTCTCTTACCATTTCTATACAGTGCATTTCTCCACAAGAGGGCAAGCCTCTCCTTGGGCCTCATGGTCAATTTTGGGCCAATATCTATGATGGGGATAGCCATCTCTTGTATGGTTTTGTATGCTCAGTTGATATATAAATCCAATTACTATTCACTAGTAGATGTGATGACATACACAACTAGCAGTTTGTTAAGAAACAACTTGCCATGTTATTCTCTGAAACAGTAGTTAGAAAAAATGCACTATGACTACTTGGGAGATTGTAGGTACTTTATAGCACTATGAAAAATCTTCATTACCTCTCTCATTTGGATCCCATATGATGATAAATTCATATTCACTTTATATGGGGTGGTATGGGCAAGAACCAAAGAGTGGATCTTTGAAGATCCAACTGCATTTTTGCTTCATAAAGGCAACATCATTGCAGCCTAAATTCAGCAGCAGCTCTACATTTATCATAAGTGGAGATAGATACAACGTGGGATGGACAATTTGATCCATCATGTTCATCTATGCAACCCACTAGTTTTTCAGGAGCTTAAGGTGGAGGGAATTTTTCATGAGTTTCCATGTTGGAAGGTGACTCATTTTGTATGGATGATAGCTTGGGGATGGAGGTTTCACATAGAAATGATAGTTCCCAATGTATTTTAGATTCCATGCCTCAAGAGGACCTCTAGAAAACACATTCTTGCCTCCATGGGTATTTTAATTCTTCGTGATGATAGTTATTTGGGATGGTCACCAAAAGCTAACTTGCATACATGGGAGGGGAAATTTGGAGATTTATTAATGAGACAACATCTTATTCCTTGGAGGATTTTATTATATTAGGATGCTACAGGAGGAGGACAGGAGGATCTTCAGTTTTATCCTTGCAGTTACTTGATGACAAGCAACATTTGGGAGGGGAGGACTGTAATATTCCTAAATTAGCATGCTGCTAATTGAAATATTAATTTTTCTCTTATCATTTAGTTAGATAAATAAATGGGTAGGGAGGCCCATAAATCCCTTTAGTAGGCATAAACTCCCTCTTAATATGAAAAGGGATCATCTTTATAGCTGAAAAAAGCACCCTCATGTGTCAACAGGGGCAAATACATGTGGACAAGGTCAAGTTTGACCAAGTCAACATCGTTGGTATGGATGGAGGGGATCATCAATAGAAACAACGCAGTGTTAGTGGGAGGAAGATTCCATAGTGGTGGAAACCCTAATGAGTGGGGCCGAAGGTAAGAAGGCTCACATTTTTTTATAAGGAGGGCAAGTTAGCCATAGTGAGGCATGTTATTGATTATTGATTTTGTGGTTTGTATGACTTCTTGCATCCTTCAATTATTTAATTGAGCTTGCAGTGTTGTTTAAAACAGGGTGTTCCCAAGCGGGAATCCCACCTCTTCCCTTGAGGTAGCCTCTTGGAAGTGTATTGTACTATCATTTCCACACATCCGAAATTATAGCCAAGCTTCAGTCTTCAGCTACAACGTAGTGTCTGTTCAGATTTGTGTTGTGTTGTAGGGGTGTAGCAGTGGAGGAGAGAGATCTCCAATTTTTGAGCTTATTTTCTAGTGAGGGGACTATCCCTTCACCTATTAAGTTAATTGGGTGTTGTTACAACTAATATATCATTCCTTCAGCCCCATATCAGCAATCATTCCCAGGGAGTGCATAAGTTAGGTAGCAGAAATGTAGTGGGCAACTCAAAAAAGGCCGAAAATCAAAACTTGAAATCTGGCCAAACCATTTCTAGGTTTTTCTGGGTTTTTTGAGTAGAATCCAAGGGTAAAAGCGCATATCATTCTAAGCACTCTAACAACATTCCTCACATGGTTCTTCTTCTTAGTAGTAGTAGTTTCTAGCAGCAGTAGCAGTAGTAGCACAACATTTATATATAGCAGCAGTAGTGCTTGGTTTCTTTAGTGTATTTCAACCATCCTGTGGCTTGAGTGCATTCCATTTGGAGCACTGTGTAATTTCATTTTCTGCTATATATAAGGATATGGCTCCATTTTTTTTTCTGCTCATATATTATGATGTCTTAATGTAATTTCCAGTTGCAGCATATTTACAACATTTTCCAAATCTTAGTGCTATGTTTCTGTTTTGATTTATTTGGAATGCTACACATGTTCTATATTCCTGTATTTTCCATTTTGGAATATTACATTGTGTTGGTTTATTTTGGTTGCCTTTCCTCTTTTTCTTATAGTTTGGAGGATTGGTCGTGCTCTACTATGCATGCACCTTACTCAAAGGGGGAGGTGCCTACTGTGGCAGAGGTTGAGAAGGCATAGGAGGTTAGGGTGTTAATGTCAGAGGGGATGGAGTACCAGGATGTTGATACAGATAGAAAGGAGGTTGAGTAACATTGGGGTAAATAGGTTGAGCGATTGCAGGCCCTGGCATCAGTTGATGCAATGGGGAAAATGTTCTTTGTCCTGGAAACATGTTGTCGAGAGAGGGATAAGTTCTAAAGGAGTTGATCCCTCCTTGAGGGAAACCATAACCCATGGGAGGATGAGTATACGGATGTGAAAGAGCTCCAATGATACGGTCGGCGGCATGAGATGCCCCAGGTGGATTGGCACCGACAGTTCTAGGAAGATCCGGTAATACGGTATAAACATAACTAGATTAGGCGTAGATGAGCTCATATTTCAATGCGATTTGGAGATATTATTCCTCTTTCTGAGGAAAGTGAGATGCGACATATTTACCAATAGAGGAAAAAGCGTCCTGAGAAACCAATCCATATAGACACAGTCATCGAATGTGGGAGCTCGAGATAAGCTCCTCCTTCTATGCCATTCTTGGACATGGTTAGAAAGGTGGGTGGCAGAAGTTTGACAAAATGCAGCCAACAAATCAGTACCACTATCATATCGTAGAGGTAACTGGAAGTAGAATAGAAACACTTTCCCAAGAGTTTAAAAAGTGGAATGAGATGCAGACGCCTAGTCAACATACCACTTTGAAGCATCGCCAGTGTGCGTATGCTAGAATAACCAAAGATGGATAGAGTCATCAATGATAGAATTGGACGAACACCACATGTGGAAGGAGAAGATGTGATTAGTAGTATCCTCTCTATTATTTCCTTCGAACTTAGGGATGTCAAAAGGAAGCTTATCTGGCATAACATGCCAAACTAGATCATGGTGTATAAGGTCATTGATTAATTGGTTGAAATCGAGGAGGCTAAAACTTGCCATAAAAGGTAGCAAGGGAGTAGCCGGGATGGTTTCAATATTGGTTCCACTACTAACAGCTCTAGAGTTAGGTCTGACGCTACCACTAGCATTACAACTAGTACCTACATTGGCAGTTGACATGGTGGTAGAATGAGTTAGAGGGGAATTGGGTTTGAAATCAGAGTCGGTAGAGGGACTCAGTGATGACGAGGTGGAGTATGTATTCCTAATGGAAAATGATGATGAAGGCCTAGGAGTCTCTAGGATAAACACCTTGGGGATGCAATGATCGCAAGACACAAGTAACCCAATAATGAAGAGAGATAAACAAAGGTGTAGAGGGGCAGATAAATTAATTACGATGTTTATGTCTTGGTTTGGTGGTGTAAACCAAGCACTCTTTGCTTTAGGTGTGAATTTGTGTGATATGTGTGTTAATTTTAACTAAGCCCAGAAAATTGTGTATATAGAAAAAGAAAAAATGTTGTATAACTGTAAATAAAACTGAAACGATAGTAAAATAAACAGATAAAGATGCATAAATTATAACCCAAAATTAATGGCTCCCAAGAAATAGTTCTAAGAGGCAGTTGAAATTGACTCAAAACACACAAAAAGGATAAAATATCTAAGGTCTAAGGGACAAGGATCTAATGACACAGATATGCTGAAAAGAGGTGCAGAAAACAACAAGAAACCAGAGGGAAAACTGCTGCAAAATGGGAGGCGACAAGTTAAAACCCTAAGGGAAAAAAGAGGGAACCTAAGGGAGAGGTCAAAAAAGACTCAAGAGGGATTTTTGGATGAGATAATAACTAATCTAAATAGATCTAAAAGAAAGAGGGATCATACTCTGAAAAATGGCTGAAAGTGCTACAAAATCTCAGACTACCTACTCAACTAAACCCTTCCTAAAAAGGTATAAGCGTATTGAAGCCCTAAGAGGCTTGTTCCAACTCCAAAAAGAAAAAATAATCATATCCAAGCCTAAGATGGGTGGATATAGAGTTCAGTCAACCCTAGACAGTACTTGCGGCAAACCCTGAAAATTATAGAAAAAACCCATCAAAAAAGCTGCAGCTCGTAGGTACTGACTTGTTGACTGGTGAACTAGTATTTTTTGGCCCAAAAAAATTTATCTAAGCCCTGAAATCATAGGTTTTGGGCTGAAAAGTGCGAGATGCACTTTCAAGAGTCTCGGCAGAAGGGTGTGGAGAAATGTTTCCGTCTGTGTCACGGCTGATACCTGTTACCTGCGAAAAACACCCAGAAACATGTGGAAGTTAGTTTTTTAACTGTTTTAGGGTATAAAAGGTAAAAAACAACATTAAGAAGCTAAAAAATTAATGAATAAAAAGTTCTAGGTACTGAAGCAAATAGCCACGTAGGAAAATCTGAATAAAACCCTATGGAGTCGCCAATTGTTAGTATGATTCTTAAACGCAAGTGTAAGAAAAGAGATCACTTTATCTGCACATGAAAACAACCCTAACAACAAATATGGTTGTCTAACTTCTTATATATGCAATATACGGTCAAAAAAATTCAAAATAAACCCAGATCTATGTAAATAAAGCAGCTAAACAACAAAATGAAATAAGAGTTTCTCCAAAATATCCAATGGACATGACAAGAATTATAATTTTTCTTTTTGTATTATGTAACACATGGGAAGAGAAATAATATAGTCCCCCTCAATGGGATGGGTTCTTGGTTGTCCTCTAATTATTCAACTTTAGAGTTTCTCTCTCAATGGTGTAGAATACCCAAGATGTGTAGAACTCAAAGGGATCTCAATAAGCCAAAAGAAAATAAAAATAATCAAAGATAGACAATGATAAGAGGATCAAAGTTCGACCATGATAAAAGGATCAAATATAGGGAATAAATGGAAAACCCTCCTATTTATAACAAAATATTGAGTTATCCTTGATAATGGTGCATAGTAAAATATTATTAACCAAGATCTAGATCTAACTGCTTGGAATATTTTATTATATTTTGTTGGAGGGAAAAGGAATTAAAATTGGTTAAATCCCTTTATTTAGAAATAATAAACAAATAAAATATTTATTTATCATTTCAAGGATGGGATCAAGGAATAATTAAACAAATAATGATTTATTTTATTATTCCTAAATGATTTAGTCAAATTTAATAATTTTTGGGCCTTGAAATTGTCATTCACTTCCATTACATTTTCACTTATATTTCCATATTATCACCTTCACTCCACCTCCATTTCATTACATTTTCCTTACCATTACCACTATTGGGTCACATTTATGTTTTTCCAAACTTTATTAATTCTTAACATTTTTAAGAGAATTTGTGGTTAAAAATTAGAAAATAATGTGCATATGTTTATACCTAACAAGTGGGATGATATTGTTGCCATGTGTAGGTCAAAAGGAAGCTTCTAAAAGACCGTTTTGTGGCCTCCAAAACCAAATTCGAATTTGAGTGAAGAAGGCCTTGGGATCATGAGGATATGTCTCATTTCCTATTTGTATTGAAACTCTAAGAAGACATGTGTCATATCATTTCCTATTTTGATTATAGCTCTAGAGATATAGGGAGAGATTCATGGAATCCAATTACTGAGATAACTTCTCATATTTTTGTATAAATAGGGGAAGTTTTCTCCTATCAAGATATGTGAAAAAAAGGAGAATAAGAGAAAGAATTATAGAATGTTTTGTAACAAGGCTTGAGATGGAATGAGATGTAAAGTTGTGAGTTTATTAATAAAGAAAGTTCTTTTCTATTATTGAGTTTTAGAATGTGAAGTTTTGCAAGTTGGAATGCTATTGGACAATGGAAGGGCCCCCATCAACCATGTGCATCCATTTATAAATTTGTAAGATTAATTAGTTTCTTTTACTTAGATTCATGCAAATAGTTCAGTTTTACATTGAAATTATTATTTTATTTTCAAATGTACATTTACTTCACTATGTAATCTTATGTTTCCTAATAGGCATCTCAAGGAAGTAGTGCCTTATCTATTTTCTAAAATTGGCTTGCTTTGGAGCAATAAGAATTCATAATTATCTAGTTTTTTTTACTATTCTGTCATTTAATTTCTTAGATTAGAACTATCAATTAATTGTATCAATGGATGTTCCTAAAAGTCATTTCAATAAGACGGATTTAAACTGAATGATTGAATATATAATTCATACGGTTATTGAGCTTATGTTAGGTCCCCATAATTTGTTAGATTGGCGAGAAAAAATGAACAAGGGTAACATCAAACCAGTCTTTGGAGTCCCAGGACCTAGCCCTCCTGGACTCAGAGAGGGCTCTCTCTATTTTGTGCGAGAGGATGTGAACTTGTTTGCTTTTTAGGTTTTTATTTTAGGCTAGTTGTTATGTTCTAGGGTTTGTTTGTTTTATTGGTTGGTCAGGCAAGTTTTTAAGTAGTTTAATAGAGTGGGGAATATCAATCCATTGGGCTATGGAGTCCGCAAAAGTCTTTGAAAGGTGTAAAAATGAGTCAAGGATAGCTCAAAGGGTAAGTTGGCAAGATCAAATGGATCTAATTAGGTAAAGGGAGAGTGAAGTAACATGGAGTTGTGAACATAGTGAGTTGAATGGGCAACAAAGGATCCTTTAACAAACCAATAAACAAGAAAAATCTTCTAAGATGATAGCATAATGAAATCTTGAAGAGCAATGAAGGATTCCTCAATATCAACTAGGCTAACCAAGTCTTAAAAACAACATTTAAGCAAGATAAGACAGAAGTGAAGGATTCTAAGAAAATTACTTGGAAACAAATAAAATTCTAAAATAACATATCAGTAACACTAAAGAGCACTTAAGTATTTCTTTAGCAAACTTTGAGGAAGAAAACATAGAAGTCAAGAAAGTAGGCAGAAGTAGGGTATCAAGAAGATAAATCCCATTCTCTATTTTTGTTCTGTGACTAAATGAACCATAAACACAATGAATAACTGAAGAAAAAAAACATAAATATGGAATAAATCACCATTTTAACAAGCTTAATGAATCCTAAGAGTGATCTTGATCCATAGAAGCACAATCCAACACCATCACAAGGCATTAACAACCAGTTTCACCAATAAACTCTAAGTCTATTTCATAGCATGCTCAGCAAAAAATCCAACATATATAATGGAGCCTCCATGCTCTATTTATCATGCATTGGAGGACTAAAACCTAATTAAGTCTCTAGAAGCCTATTACTTAATCATAAATGTCACTTTTGTCCTTGAGACCTTGCAAGGCCCAAGGCACAAAATATCTAAAACAAAATATCTTTTCGGGAAATTTTAGCAAAGAAAATTACATTTGGGCTCTACCAAGCCTCCAAAAAATTTTCAAGCATACATTGTTGAATTTTCCTCTATAAGGGCGTAGCACTTAGTTTTAGGATGAATTTCCATTCCAAGGGCATAGTATGGGAGCAAGAAAACTGGGTCAACTTGCATCAAAGTTTTGAAGGCCTTCCCGATGTTGGAATGGGCTCCGTGATGGCTCATTGGAAATCCTGTTGAGTCTATTTTTCTTATTGGACCCCTATAACCTATTCAAAAATAAAAAAATACCAAGACTGGTAAAGGCACAACTCATGTCCTAAAAACTAGGCAGAAAGGTGAAAATTAGGGTGTTTTTGACCCTTTTGGAGGACCAAGACAACTCCAATTGACCTGAAACTTTGTGAGCGTGCTATAATTGAGCTGAGGATTCCAAAAATGTAATAATTTCCTCCTAAATATGCTATGAGAAAAGCATAGCACCATGGGGGTTACCCCCTTGGCCCCCCAAATCAGCAAAAAGCCAAAAATTTTCAAAATTCTCCCAAACTTGGTGGATGTGTGCCTCATGGGTTTTGAGAAACCTGTAGAGAATCTTGTGCCAAAATTCCAAGGTTAGCTTGGAATTTTTCCTTTTTTAGTGCTTGGATCTTGGTTTGGGACTTCTTGAGTTTAGCCCTTGCAACTTGGTTTCTCCAAGAATAATGTTTGGTCATCTTTCTTTGGAGGTCAAGGTATCTATTTGCCTTCTACAATTTTTCCTCCAAGTGTGTGTTTTATCTCTCCAACCAAGGCTCCCTATCATGTGCTATCTCCATGGCCAATAGCTCATCTAGAGGGATTTTTTCTGCCAGGGTTGATCCTTGTTCTCTTTGTTTTTCCAATGCCTTCTTCAAACCCATGGTTCTAGGTCTCCTCCTAGACTGTCTTTCTTCATCCTCACTCTCCTCATAGGTTCCCATGAACTCTTCTAACTTTACTTGTGCCTTTTGGGCTTCTTTCTGGGCCTTGATCTCCCTAGCCTCATAAATGGAAATTTTTTCTCCTAGTTTAGTATTATCCATTTCAAGGGCATCATTCACACTCTTGGCCCTATTTAGATTTGCTTGGAGGTCTTCAATGAGGGAATTTTTGTTCTGGATGAGCAAGTTAGAGATCCTTTCTTCATCCTCCTATCATTGTCTATCTAAATGATTTCAAACTCCCTCTCAACGTCATGATCTTCTTCGTCTTCCTTTACCTTTTGTTTGCCTTTGTCTAGTGGTTGAGCTAAGTGGATGGCATGGTCCCTTGCCTTTTGGAGGTAGCAAACACAAGCCTTTTTCCTCTTTGTTATGTCAATTGAATAGGTGTGATTGTGGTCATTGAATTGTCTTGATCAGGGTTGCTTCCATTTGTCTCCATGTTTTCATCTTCCCTACCCTTACCACTACTCACCTCATCATTTTCTTCACTGTTTTCATGACTGCCATGATTGTGGTCATGACTGTCATGACTGTCCTCTTATTTGATGTCTTGTTCACTGTCTTCTTTATTATCTGCCTCTTTTTCATTGTTGACCTCTTTGTCACTGTCCTCTTTTTCATTGTTTTCTTCATTATCTATCTCTGCCTTTTCTTCACTTTATATTTCTACCTTTTCTTCATTTTTTGTTTCTTCTTCATCATCTGCCTCTGCCTCTTCATTATTTGTCTGTTCCTCTTCATCATTTTCTGCTTCTTCCTCTTCATCATTTTCTGCCTCTGCCTCTTTATCTGTCTCTTCATCACTTCTGACTTCTAAACTATCTTCCTTTTCATCATTTTCCTCTTCCTCATCTTTGATCTCTTCCTCATCATTGATCTCTTCCTCATCATTGACCTCTTTGTCACTGTCCTCTTTATCACTAGCTTGTTAATTGCCTTCTTCTTGATCATTTTCTATCTCTACATCTTCATCATTATCATTTTCTTCTTCCTCATATACCTCTTCATCATCATCCTCCTCTTCATCATTTTCTTCCTCTTCGTCATCATTTGTCTCTTCCTCATCATTGATCTCTTCCTCATCATTGACCTCTTTGTCTCTGTCCTCTTCTTGATCTGATGCTTTAAGAGAAGGTGAGGAAGGGAGGTTTTCTTGAGGGGAGGATTCATGTGCAGATAATTAGTCATGGTTAGTGGGGGGTGATGGAGGAGTGGAGGGAGGTGGATGAGATGATGAGGGTAAATTTGGCTGATGATGAGGCTATGGGTTTGTGAAAACTTCATGGGTGATGAACACCTCCCATGGAATACCTTGTTTCTCTAATTGATGTAACACAATCATCTTGATAAGAGAATGGTGAAAAAAGACTTTGCATTTGTTGTGAAGGATGTCTCTTTTGCACAATGTAAGAAATATTATCAATACTTCGATAAAAATAATAGGGAAAATGTAGCAGCTTTACGCTAGTGAAGTGCATGAGAAGTCTTATATGGTAGGAATAAATCCTAGAAAACCTACCCTCACATGTAAAATATTTCATGATGACTTTCATCAAGGGCGCATATCTCTCCAGTACATGTGAAAATGAAAAATGGATTTGTAGTGAGCTTGGTATCTAGGTTTCAAGAAAGGTTGATAATGGCTCAGGTCCAAATTTTCCTGATTGAACCACTTTTCTCCCATACTAGGTATCTTGGTGGCCATAGAAATGGTATTGGTGGATAGCTAAAAGTTTACCCCTGCTAGATGTACTTGATGGTCATGAAGGTTAAGGATAAAAATCTTGGTTAAATCAGGGTGACTTTGGACCTGTTGTACCCTTTCATAGAAGTAAAAAAAACCCACCTCTTGGAAATATGCAACTGTCATAGAAGAGGCCATGAATTATTTGGTGTTCAATGGTTCAAACCTGTTTACTCTTCCACCCTTTCATTGTTGTCTTCTAGGCACTTGGCCTCCCTCACCACTGCCACTATTACTTTCCCTTGACATGTTGCTTTTTTACTCTTGCCTTGAAGGTCAAAACCCTAATTTTTCTTTATGAAATTGATGGAGAAATCTAGGGTTTATTCCTCTAATTTAATGCCAAGAAATTTTGAAATGAAATGGTGATTTTTGTACTTACCCCTAAAAGGTGCTAGGAAACCATCAGAAGTGACATTTGAGGAGTTTTTGAGCCAATTCTGGTCTTGAGTTGCTGCTGAAAACATCCTAGATAAATGCACAGTGTAGGCACGTAGCACCAGGCTAGTCAGGTGAGGTTGAACAGGTCTGTCGAGCTGCTACTGAATGCGCAATGCAGGTGCGTAGCACCAGGAAAAGGCTGCACGAGCCTATCGGGACACTGCTGAATGCGTAGCGTTGGGTTGATGTTGAACGAGCAAAGCCTACACGGTGGTTATGTTGGGTCACTTCGCTGGGTAATCCTGAATGAATTCCCGTGCAGCAGAGGAAAAGTTCTGGGAGTCTGTGTGAACAGGCATTTCGGGTAGTCTGCATGCAGTGTCAAACCCTTAGCGCCAGGGCAAGGTTACATGGGCCGTTGGGCGGGTTTCGGTGCATCGCCAAACGAGTAGCACTCGGGCCTGTCGGGTCAGCTCTGTGAGCACGTAGCACATGATGACAGGCGTGCAGTGCCAAGGCAATTTTTCTAAAGAAAATACCCACAGGCACATAGCACAGGGTCCCTGGAGCATAGCAAAGGGGAAATCTATCCAAGTTTTCCACAAATTCAAAATTCCTTCTTTGACCACCTTTGATGATCTTTAAAAACGAAATGAGTAATTGAGGGTGGAAAAGGGCCTTTGTAGCTGAGGAGAATAAATTAAAACAAGAAACCCCCCTTTGCTAATGTTTGTCAAACCTTTTAACTTTTCACTGATATTTCCTTTAACCCTTTTGTTTTGCAGGTGTTGTTTGAGTGACAAGGCTCACCTTCTTTGGTTGGCTTATGTCTTTGAACATTTTTACTTTGGCAGGTAAACAAACTCACTTTTCCCTCTGACCTTTGAATATGCTGAAATCACTTTGATAACTTTGGCCATCCACACAGTGGTAACACCTTCAAAATCCTTTATATTCACCTTGGATTTTATACCATGTTCTCTATTCTTTAACCACTGAATGAAAATGGCGTAGATGAGAGCTTGATCTTCTTTTATGTGTCTTGCTGCATTGGGCTTCTATTTGGCACACTGCTGATCTAATCAGGCTTAAAAATTTGATCTCCCCTTTAAACACAATGCTCTCTGCTTTCTTTTAGAATTCATTAGTTACCCTATCAATTTCACCCACTGATTTACCTCTTGACATTCTTGTAGAAATTTCAAGCACGCTTACCTTTTGTAGGACTTGAAATTGGAAAAATAACTTTCTTTGGAGACCTTCTTCTCTTTCTTGGACAATCATGTGTTGCTCTTATTTTTCATTAGAACCAGAACTATTATGAAAAGAACAGAGGTTAAAATACCAATGAAGATCTTATAACCTAGGGAAAACCTAATAATCTAGTGATATGGTTTTAACTTGGTCCTTGACTGAGATTAGGCTTAGGATCTTAACAGTGTAAAGACAGAACTTTTTGACCAATGGGTGTATTTGATCATATAGAAATGGAGGTAATTGATCTATCTAAGGAGCTCTTAGAGGTGTTTCTGAGGCCATCAATGTTTGAGGACCCTGATGAACATGGGAAAGGATAGGTTGCGTGATAACACTGGATGAAGGTGAAGTGGTGGGGTAAAGGAAAAACAGAGGGCTAAGATGATAGGTGGGAAAAACAAACTAGATGAATGGAAAAAGCCCAAGAGGGGCCATTTAGGAGTGATAATTTAAACAAGGAATGACAAAGTAGTAACATAGTGAAAAAAATGTTTTAAGGATAATGAAGGCAGTGAGATTTCTAAAACTCACAATATTCATGAATTTTCTTTTTAGAAATCTAGGACTGACATTTAGTCATCTTCAGATAGTAAAAATTACTAATGACTAACAATTTATTCTGCACATTTTTACTTGCTTTATAGAATTTAGAAACTAAGGTATAATTTACTTCTTACACAACATCTCAAAAGGGTAATACTTCACATTGAATGTTTGGGAAAATAAAATATACATTAGTTGTTTACAGTCAGATTTACATGCTTTCACATTTTTCTTCTAGATCCTCACTTAGCTGCATCACTGATATTCCTAAAGATCATTCCAAGGATATTTATTTAATCATATTTCAAAATTGAATGATTGAATGTTTAATGAATGCAATTACTGAGTTACCTTCTGCATGTTTTATTTGGTTTTCTACATCATTAGGTATAATTGGTTACTTAACACCATCTCAAGAGGATCACACTTCATAATTTAATGTTGGAGTAGCTAAATATACATTAGATGTTTTCCTCTGCATACTTTTCTTAATGTTTTAGGACATTAGAAGTTAAAGTACAGAAAGTTGTTTAACACATCATCTTAAGAAGGTCATACTTCATAATTGAATGCTGGAGTAACCAGAATTAAATTAGCTGATTTCATTTTCTGCCTTTACTTATAAGCATTTTAATTTCATTCTTAGCTTTAAGACTTAAATCCATGGAATAGGACTAATAATAAGATAAAATAGATGCTTTTTTTTCCAAATTAGGTTCTAACCAGTCAACAGTTGTTGGTTTATTTTTCTGTAAATTAGATTAACTTAGGAACACTTCCTTTTCTTCCTTCTTAAAATTCATTAGATTCATTTGATTCTTTTCATAGCTTTTAGATTAACACTTTTTAGAAATCAAAGAATAAAACCCCCCCAAAACAACATAAAAATACAAAACAACGAAGTAAGAGAAAGGTTAACTAAGCACATACATTGCACCACACTTCATCAGTTTACTAACCCTGGTCGATAATTTATGTTAGCAATTTAAGACATTAAATTGACTAAACAATAAGGAATATTAATTAAATAAATATTTAATTAATTATTATTAGAGAATAATAAGATAAATAATTATTTTTCTAATTATTTTTCATTAATTAGGTTAAATATGACCAAGAATATTATTAGGCATAGGTTTAATTAATTATTCGTAGAGGAAAATAAAATAAATAAGGATTTATTTAATTATTCCTCATGGGGTTTTCTATTTGGACCAGAAATAAGTTACTAAACTATGGCTTATTAAATTATTTCTTAGTGAAAGAAATTTTACAATGGTACAATGGTAAAATTGGTCTTACATCGTGTATTTCGATCCATCTAATTATCCATGGTTTGATCACCAAAAATTGGTATAACAGTCAGAACTAGTTAAACTGATTTTAACTCAATTAATTTGAGTTAACTGATTGCACTCACACCACACTAGTGCTACCACTGCAACTAGACCCTGTAATAATAGAATCACTCTACATGCCTACTCTTTGACCCTCAACTTGAAATTCTTGAGCTAACTAAGTCTATCACACTTAGGTAACTATCAAAATTTGTTATGAGATAAGATTATGATTTATTTTCCAATTTATTTATAAATTGGTCGCCCACATTAGCACTAATGTGTCACTAAATTCCTCACTCATGTGCGACCTAGAATCCCACACTAGTATGTGGTGCATTTTCTTGTTGAATTTGAACACCCTCTCAACACAAAAGGTATTATCAGCTACCCCGATCCTACCTCTATAGTATTCAAATTTTTTCTTTGCAAGTGCCTTCGCCAAGATATCTACATCCCGATCCTTCATGGGAATGTACTATAGCAACATAATGTGCCTCTAAACAAAATCTCTAAGATGGTGGTACTGGATGTCAATATGCTTGCACCTATCATGGAGTACTAGATTAATCGAGAGTTTTATGAAACTATGGTTATCACAATGTATCACCATTAGATCCTCTTGTTGAGCTCTAAAAGTGTCTTCTCCTTTGTCAAAATCCACTTCATCTTATCATTCCTTTTTTCATTTTATAGACCCAAAGATCAATAAGAATGATTAAAATCACTTAAGGAATACATGCAATGACTAACTTCTTGTACTTTTGTGGTTTTGTTGTCTTAATGATTTCTGAGCAGTTTTAGCTACTGAATGCAGTCATTCTGTAGCCAGTTACACATTCCGTAGCCATTTTTGTGTTTGAACATATTGTAGGTGTCATCTGAAGAAAAGGTGTATATGGTTAGATTCTAAATCTTTCCAACATCGTTCCTTGTCATCCATGAAGGTTGAGTCAATAACTGGAGATGGTTATGCACGTGGTCAAACAAAAATTCCGAGAAGCAAATTTTTATAAGGATAAGGACTCTTGATTTTCTTTCAGCAAATCACGAGTCCTCAAAAGGAGTTTTAGTTTGATTTTGACTTTAGAATACACCTGTGCCTACTTTCATTCAATATCAGTTGTTTAATTGCCTATAAATTTAGCTCGGTCAGACCGAGAAAACAAGTTAACTCTTATTTTATTAATATTGTGATCCTCTGTTCCGAAGTATTTTTTATAATAAGAAGAAGCATAACTTTGATGTTGTATTGAAGACAAACTTGAGGAGTTAAATATTTTTATGCCAATTTGATAGCAGAGAGCCCTTGCTATCTAAGGAGGCTTTCACATGCTTTCTAGATAAGTAGCTTTTAATTCTGTATTGTTATATTTCTTACTTAGACAGTTTTATGAGTTCATATATTTTAGTATCATGTCTTGCACTGTTTTTTTAACTAACATATCCTCATGATGTTATAGTTAGTCCTTTCGTAAAGTTTTCCAACATATCTCTATTCATTGAATGGATTTAATTGTGACATCTTGAGTTATCAACACTTTAGTTTTTATCATTTAGATTAAAATATTCTCATTATCCTACAACCATTCTTTTTCCTAAAAGCTTTTCCAACATATCACTATTGTTTGAATGAGATTTGGTTGTATTATGTTGAGTTAATTAGCATTTCCTGTTCTGCAATTTGATAGAAGATCCTCATATTGTTACAAACAGTATTTTCTAAAAATTATTCCAATAAATCTCTAAATCACAGAAAAGACCTAATTGTAATACTGTGGGTTATTTGTTGTTTGGAAGATCCTTATTACATTATATCTAATCTCCTTCAATAAAATTTTCCAATAAATTTCTAGCTAATGAACGAGATCTAGTTATAATGTCATAAGTAGTTTCAAGTATTCATAGGAGATCCTTAGCATATTATAGCAATTTTATTCTCAATTTGTTCCTAGATATCTCTATCATATGAAGAATATTGCACTATAATATTCTAAGTTGCTGTCTGTTTTTAGGAAGATCCTCATCACGTTAGAGTTCAATCTCTTTCACAAATTATTCCAACAAACCTCTAACTAAAAGGATCACGTTGAAATATAATGTCTTGAGTTACATTTTATGTTCATTTGCAAGCTAGGACATCCATGGATTAGAATGCTCTATTTTTCATCATTTTCCCAATTAGGGACAGAATTTGCAATTACACTTTGTTTTGAGTCTAAGGTTCTCTTTTCTTTCCTTTTTGACATAGATTTGATATCATCTTTTGAACATAGAATAGCATACTAAAACTCAAGCATAAAAAAACTCAAAAACATCAACAAAATACTGAAAACAATGAAATAAGAATAAGGATATTTAGGCATATATAGTGCAAGTATACCTCATCAGTTTACAAGCCCTGGTCGATAATTTATGTTATCAATTCAGGACACTGAATTGACTAAACATTTTGGTGTTGTTTCCAGGGAGGTATAACTAGGTAGCCTTATTTCCTATTTCCCAAAAATAATGATATGCGTAGAGAAAGAGATTCTAGGGGTAGATTTGTAAGAGGCGGAATTTTAATTCCCACAACTCCACTCACTCCACCAAGACCAAGAAGTAGCACACCTCTAACTGAAACTCACATTCCATACTATACTGGTCATAGGCTTCCAGAAGTCTCAAGATTAGATATCCCATTAGGAAGATCCCCCACTTCATTCATTGAAGAAATTCTAGAGGAAGAAGATCCAAGGAATCCTACAGAAGGGATAATATTTTTCACTTCCACAAGCGAATATATTCCAGCAGAAGAATTACAAATCCCAAGTGAAGAGGAAGAAGAGGACTGTTTCTTCAATATACCCTTAATAGAAGAACCAGTAGAACAACTAGCTCTTCCAACTGAACCCTATATCATTTCAGAGGAGTCTATCATAGCAGAAGAAGGTGGAGGAGAAGTATTTAATGGAGAACATACACTATTTGGAGGAGGTATAGGAAAAGGAGGAGATAGAGGAAGAGGTAGATGAAATGCAGAAAGAGGAAGAGGAAATGCAGAAGGAGGAAGAGTTAGAAGGGGAACTGGAAGTGCTTTTGGATTCCCTATAGTAGATGAAGAGACTAATGCAACTATGAAAAATATTTCACCTTCTGTTCTTCCAAACTTTCATGGACTGAAAAGTGAGGATCCTGAAACCTTCTTATTTGAATTTGAAGTTCTATGTAGAACCTATGATTATCTACAAGATGCTCAGAAAATTAAACTATTCCCTTCAAAATTGAAAGGAGCAGCATTAAAATGGTTTATGAGTTTAATCCCTAGGTCTATTAGGACATGGGATGACATGAGGAGAGAATTTCTAGATAGATACTTGGATTACTGTATACCAGTCAATCATAAGGAAGAAGTGTTCAAGATGATGCAAAAAGAGGATGAAAATATGGAAGATTTGTTGGAAAGATTCAATTATAACATCAAGAGGGAAAAAATGGAAACCTTAGATCAAGAAAATTTGAAAGCTCTCTTGTTGAAAAAAATTAGGGATGAATGGATATATATCGTCAATATGATGGGAAAAGGGGACATATATAAGCTTCCATTACCTGATATAGCTGAATTATGTATCAATATTTCAAGAGGAAAATCTAAAATTCTAAAAGGACCAAGAGACCCTACTCTTGCAAGGGCAAGTAAATCTACAGCTGGAACAGTAAGTAGGGCAGAAATAGGTTATATCCTTAATGAATTCAAATCTGACATTTTAAGGAGTCTTAGTGAACAAATAGACACCCTTAAGTTAAAAAACAAGAAAAAAGCTGAAACTGATGCCTCAGCAATCTTTTGTCCCAAATGTAGGAAGAAGCATGCCTTGAGAGAGTGTCCTTTATATGCAAAAGTAATAGAGACTTGTGCAATTTGTTCAGAAAAACATGAGACCAAGAGTTGTCCTTCACTCTTTGGTCTTAAGGCAGTCTTTCAATAAGAAACACCCACAAACTCCATAGAATCTCTTAACTTTGTCTCTAGAAGACCTTGGCAGGGACCTCTGACACATGGGTTTAATAATCAAATGTATAATCAACCTCCACCAAATTGGAACTCTTGGCAACAACCTTGGCCCCAATTTCAAAATCAATTTCAACCTTGGGCACAAGGAACACAAAATCCTTATGGAAGGTTCTCCCAATATTATCAATATCCACCTTCTTATCACTCATATCCAACATATTCAAACTTTCCTCCACAACAAAATCCTCAACAGAATCCACAACATCAAAACCAAAATCAAAATCCACCACTTCCATTACCATTTTCTAAAAAAGAAAATCAATTGCCTGCCAATACCAAACCCCAACAATAAAAACCCTCAGAATACATATATGATAGAAGGTCAACAATTCCCAACTTATTTGATTACTCCTTTAGACCTTAATGATGTTCAACTTAGGTCTGGAAGAATACTTGAAAAGAAGAAAACTTATGTAATTATACAAGAGAAAAACAATTTTGAGGAAGATTCTCTACAGGTAAATAAAAGTCTTGAGGGAAGCACATCTTTTCAAGACAAAAATATTGAAAAATCAAAATATAAAGAACCAATAATTTCAAATCCTATATTAGAGCAGCCATCAACATCTACTTCTACACCTCTTTTTCCAAAAAGATTACAAATTGATAGGGGCATAGAGAAACAAATTATGATGCCTAACTATGTTTTCCTAGATGAGTTAAGAAATGTTTGTATTAAGATTCCATTATTACAAGGTATCAAGGAAATCCCAATCTTAGCAAAAACAATAAAGGAGTTGAGTATGAAAAAAATAAGAAAAAGAATAAAAGAGATAAAGAAAATACAGCTGGTAGCAAAAATAACAGATATAATGATGGGTAATATTGCCATTCCAAAGTATCTAGACCCAGGAAATCCAGTTTTTAAAATACACATCAATGGAATTGAAATCCAAAACACACTCATTGATTTAGGAGTAGCAATCAATATCACGAGTAGGAAAATCATGGAAAAACTAAAACTTCCTAATCTTGTTTTTACACCCACACTGCTACAATTAATAGATAGATCTATAATCAAACCATATGGGATAATAGAAGACATTCCAGTGTCCTTATATTCCTGGGAGTATCCTGTGGATTTCATGATCCTAACTACTAAAAAGGATCTAGGAGGGCATCATATTAAAATAGGAAGACCTTGGTTAGCTACAACTGATGCTTTCATTAGCTGTAGGTCTGGTGATATGTACATCTCTGATGGAATTTCAACCAAGAAATTCAGCTTGTATCCTCCAGCAAGAAAAATCACAGAATTAGATGATACTCAGTGGATTGATGATGAAGAAGATATACAACCTCTCTTCACTATTTCAAAAATTAGTGAAGATAGTCAGATTCTGAACACTTTGGAGAATTATGAAGCTTCTTAAGAATTTAAATATGAACAGTTTCAAGAAGGATCTAACATTGAGTTCTTATCATCAAGACATATGTCTCTTTACTTGTAATATTCCCAATTAGCAATAGCTAATGGGAATATTCAATTTTTGTCAATATTTCCTTAAGTGGTTAGCTTAGGAATAAACGTAGTTAGATTATGAATAAAACGTGAGTAAAAGGGGCCATGAATAAGACGCACGTGATTGGGCACACAACAAAGAGGTAATACATGGTATAAGGAGGGGAGGCGCACGCAGCAAGGAAGATTACCGTGGTATCATGGGTAGAGGCGGCCGAAGGATTCAAGAGCAGCCAAACGCTATATTAAGGAGATAATGTCTTCATTAAGGGGCATGGATGATTTTATGTATTTCAAATCTGGTCATTGTGACTGCTGAGCATGCTGGCTGTTTAGCCTATCTGCAACACTGTTTAGCGCATTGAGTGTCTCCGTTCGGAGATCTCTCCCTCAGCCCCAGGGGACTTCGAGTGCCTGCTCGGGTGAGGTAGTTTCGCCAGAATTTGTGTAGAAAGAACAATCCACTGTATTTGTTACGGATCAGCGTGTTTATTAACCACGCCGCATATGTGGAGGATCCACACATTCATTGAATGCGCAGAAGGACACAGTCTGTAGTTGGGAAGCTTTGGGTGTATTCTTGAAATATCGTGGGTAAGAGATCAAGCACCGCGTCTATTGAGGGAATTTTTGGATCAACAGGTGATTTTAATATTGCAGATACCAGCCAGAGGAGGCATGATTAACTGGAGGAAGGCACAGATCCATAAGGGGGCCCATCTGGGCAGCGATATCGTCATTGACATCAGCTGGATGCATTTTTGAGTCACATCTATCCCATGCAACACAGATATGAAACACGGCAGCATTCTGAAAATAGATCTTGTGCAAATTTTGATGCTTGATCATTATTTTACTCCTCTGTATTCTTTCTAGATTAATAAAATGGCTCAACGCTCTCTTATTTCTTGAATATTTGTGCGTGCTATTGTATGTTTGCAATCTGTTATTTCTTCCCTTTGCATCTTGATTCTGTACCACTTGTTGTGTTTCCCCCACACTCTTAGACAGAGTCTGGAAAGGGCCAGATAGCATCCAGATATCATCCTCTTTTCAGAGGTGAAATATCTGGTAAATTCCCTCCCAGTCCATCTCTGGTTAAAGTTTACTGTGCTTTACAAATATTCCCAAAAAGGAATATTACAGTGGTATCAGAGCATAGATCTAGCTCAGCTTGTGGAGCTAGTAGTCTATGTCATCGGAAGAAAAACCCTTCATCTACCACAGATTTAGGAAGTACAGGGATATTGAGCGTAGGTTGAAGAACACCTATGGAGAAGGAGATTGTGTTCAGGTAATTGACACAGAACAGGAGGAGCCTGCGGTAGAAGCAAAACGGAGAGGGTCAATGGTAGATGATAGTGATGCAAAATAGTTTGGGGAAGCACTCCTCAAATCAGTGCACGATCTGGAAAAGTAGATAGAAGTAATGGGCCAAAGATTCACAGATGTGGAAGCTAGATAGCGTGAAATCCCAAAGGGTTTCCATATTGATGAGGGGTTGGACACATCCTATCATTTGCAGGAGAAGGTTTCCGCTCCACACCCAGCATCACATGCCCCCGTTTGTGCTACTATGCCCACTTTTCTGAGTACAGATACGGGGTCAAGAGCACAAGAAGAACCAGACTATATAAGTGAGTATTTTTTTGAGTACCAGGCAGCTGGGCAAGAGTTCAGGGATGCCATTTTATTTAAAGACTTTGTTCAGATCAAGCAGGACAACATAACCCGCAACCATCATAAAGGGAAAAAACATTATCATGATGGGGATACCCAGTGTACAGCAAGCCGATTCCATTTTCCTATGTTTGATGGTTCATCAAATAGTTCGGCAAAGTCTTGGGTGGAGAAGCTAGATGTATATTTCCAGCTCAACCAGATGGCAGAATCAGAGGCCATCAAGGTGGCCATGCTGCATTTGGAGGGTGAGGCTTAGGATTGGTGGTTCCATGGAAGGGTGATGCTTGGGCATTCCTTCGTGACTACCTATGCCGAGTTCACTTGGAAACTGATTGAGAGGTTCGACCGAAAGGAACCAGAGGATCACTTTGTTGAACTAACAAGGCTCAAACAGACGAGGAGTTCTGAAAAGTATATTGTAGATTTCCTCAATATTTCAGTAATGGTGCCAGATCTATCTGCAGCACAGATGATATATATGTTTGTGGAAGGATTGATGGAGCCACTTCGAGGACTATTCAGATCCACTAGACCAGCCACACTCCAGGATGCCATTGGCAGGACTAGGGATTTGCAGGATGCCTTACCTCAGACCAAGACATCTTACCCCTAGAAACCGGCTTTCCAGCCGGAGGGGAAGGATGTAAGGATTCTGCCCCCAAAAGGGAATCAGGGGAGGGTATAGCTTGATGATGATGCCCGAAGGGAATTGAAGAAGAAGAGGTTGTGCTTTACCTGTCAGGAACCATGGGCACCAGGACACAGATGTGCTACTGGCAAGGCACATTTTATTGGGGTATTCTTCGAGAGTAGCAGGGAAGAGGATGAGTATGAGGATGGGGAGGCATGAGACAGTCAGATGGAGCAAGATCATTTGCCACCCCCACCTTTAGGGGCAGGAGGCACAGCCTTTGCACCCACAGGGGGGACCCTTGCAGCATTACGAGGAGTGCCCAAGTATCTAACACTACGAGTCCGAGGGACAGTACGTGGGCAGCGAGTTTCAATCCTAGTAGACAGTGGGGCAACCCACAACTTCATCGATGCACAAATGGTTGAAAGAAGAGGCATACCGACAGATAGCTTCGATGGATTTTCAGTATTGGTCCCAGGCGATCAGACGATGCAGTGTGCTAGGTATGTTCTAGAACTGGTTGTAACGATGGGAACCTACATAGTAACCGACGACTTTTTGATGGTTAACATACCAGACACCAATGTTATATTGGGTGTATAGTGGCTGATTACTTTGGGAAAAGTCACCACATATTGGGAGGCCTTGGAGATGGAATGGGATGGCAAGAAGACCGGGAAGCATGAGAAGATACGTGGAATGCACACTTACCCACCTCAGACTATTTCAGCTCACTGGATGGAGGCAGACTTCCGGAAGGGAGACATAGAGTGGGCAGTTGAGTTGTAGGCATCAATGGTAGGGGCTACTAGGCAGAAATTTCATCCATATAGAGGCCATCCTCAACAAGTATGAGACAGTATTTGGAGAGATACCACCAGGACAGCCACCATATCGGGGGTTTGAGCACACTATTGAGTTATAATAGGTTGTATAGGCTGTTATTACCACACCCTATAGGCACCCCAAGGCTTATCGGGATGAGATTGAGCGGGCCATCCAATAGTTGCTAGCTCTTGTACATATTCGGCCTAGCACCAGTCCTTTTTCTTCTTCGGTGGTGTTGGTGAAGAAAAAGGATGGCACATTGAGAATTTGCATTGATTATAGAGCCCTAAATAAGGAGACCTTGAAGAAAAGGTACCCCATACCGTGGGTTGACAAGCTGATGGATGAGCTAAGAGGAACTCAGTTCTTCTCAAAAATAGATTTGAGATCTGAGTACCACCAGATTCCCGTGAGGGAATAGGACATCCCCAAGACCGCTTTCAGGTGCCATTACGACCACTTCGAATTTTTGGTCATGTCTTTCGGGCTAACTAACGCCCGAGCTACTTTCCAGTCATGCATGAGCCATATCTTCCATAGTCATCTAAGGAAGTTTATGTTGGTATTTTTTGATGATATATTAATATATAGCAAGACTTGGGAGGAGCATCTCCAACATATAGAGGCAATATTGCATATCTTGGAGGAGCAATAGTTCTATGCTAAGCTCTCCAAGTGTGAGTTTGGAATGACGGAGATGTTGTATTTGGGACACATCATAGGAGTGGATGGAGTGAGGGTACACAAGGAGAAGATCAAGGCCATCAGAGACTTTCCAGAGTGAAGAAACATGATGGAGCTTCGAGGATTTATTGGCATCTACACCTATTATAGGAAGTTCGTCAAGAATTTCTCTTAGCTTGCAGTACCCCTTACAGATCTGAAAAAGGAGGGGGCATTCAGTTGGTCGGATACAACACTATGGGATTTTGACAGGCTCAATGAGGTTATGAGTAGCTGTCCAGTGATTGCATTACCAGATTTTACACAGCCTTTTATTTTGGAGTGTGATGCGTCAAGAGAAGGGATCGGTGCAGTCTTGATGCAGGGAGGCCACCCTACAGCCTTCGAGAGTAGGAAGCTCCTTCCTCATGAGCGGTTTTATCCTATATATGACAAGGAGATGTTGGCCATTATGCATGCATGGGCCAAATTCTGGCAGTACTTAGTGGGCAATAGGTTCCGAGTAAGGACTGATCACAACAGCCTCAGGTTCTTTTTGGAGCAGAAACAGCTACAGGAAAGGTAGCAAAAGTGGATCAGCAATATCCATGCCTATGACTTTGACATTGAATATCTCAAAGGGAAGAATAACGTGGTAGCAAATGCACTTTCACGTAGACCAGCTACGTTATCTCTGATGAGCCTGGATACAGACTGGAAGGGTCGACTCCTAGTAGAGTACTCCAAGGATAGATTTGCATGTGAGGTTCTGGATGGTCAGGTGACCGACAAAATATATAGGGTGATAGATGAAATCATCTACTATAGAAATAGGATTTTCTTAATGGAGGGCTCCCAGCTCAAGGAGAAGATACTTCAGGCATCTCATGACTCACCATTATCGGTACATCAGGGGTTTAACAAAACCTATCGGGCCATCCGGGAGAGGTTCTCATGGAAAGGCCTCAAGGAGGACGTGCTCCGACATATCAAGGATTGTGAAGTTTGCCAGAGAAACAAGGGGGAGATGAACCATCCCGCAGGCTTGTTGTAGCCTCTTCCCATTCCGGAGGGGAAATGGGAGAGCATTTCGATGGATTTCATCATAGGGTTACCCACAGTGCAAGGAAAGGACTGCATATACATCATCATTGATTGGATGAAAAAGTATGAACACTTTTTCACCATATCCTCACATTACACTTCAGTACAGGTGGTGGAGCTGTTCTTTAAAGATATTTTCAGGTTGCATGGTCTTCCCATGACCATCATCAGTGACAGGGACAGTCGCTTTATGGGTGGATTCTGACAGGAGCTCTTTTGGCTAGTAGGGACGAACCTGACACCAGGCACCAGCTATCACCCACAAATAGATGGAAAAACTAAGATAGTTAACAAGTGGTTGGAGGGATACTTGCGTAACTATGTTAGTGGGCACCAGAAAGCATGGTTGAAGTGGCTGCATCTAGGGGAGTATTGTTACAATAACACATATCATATGTCCATCGGTATGACACCATTCTATGCTTTGTATGGGTACCATTATTTAATTTTTGTTGATATGATGTTGGGTGCTAGCAAGGCTCCGAGAGCCAAAGATTGGATCCAGGAGAGTCAAGACATTCTCTGCACTCTCAAGGATAACATGACTATAGCGCAGAACCAACAAAAGCGATATGCCAATAAGGGACAGATTGTAAGACTGTTTGAGGTAGGAGACTTGGTCTACCTACGTCTACAACCATACCAACAGTCATCACTGAAACAGAAGGGAGCTGAGAAGCTCAAGCCTCGTTTTTATGGGCCATATAGGGTGATACGCAGAGTTGGACAGGTTGCGTATGAGTTGGAGCTACCCCAAGGCAGCAAGATTCATAATATTTTTCATGTATCATGTCTGAAGAAAGCATTGGGGCAATAGGTGACCGTAACAAAGGAGTTCCCACCTACAGATGATGAAGGGCATTTGGTATTACAACCCAAGGCGATTATTGATGCCAGAGAAAGGAAACTACGAAACAGAACCATCCGGGAGTTCTTGGTGAGGTGGAAGAATTTTCCGGATGAGGATGCGACTTGGGAGAATGAGAAAATCTTGCAGCATCCATCACTACAGTTGCTTTGGGAAAAGAAACACTCTGCGGGGAGAGACTGTAATATTCCCAATTAGCAATAGCTAATGGGAATATTCAATTTTTGTCAATTTTGCCTTAAGTGGTTAGCTTAGGAATAAACATAGTTAGATTATGAATAAAACGTGAGTAAAAGGGGCCACGAATAAGATGCACATTGTTGGGCACACAGCAAAGAGGTAATACCATGGTATCAGGAGGGGAGGCACACGCAGAAAGGAAGATTACCGTGGTATCATGGGTTGAGGTGGCTAAAGGATTCAAGAGTATCCAAATGTTATATTAAGGAGATAATGTCTTCATTAAGGGGCATGGATGATTTTATGTATTTCAAATTTGGTCATTGTGACTGCTGAGCACGCTGGCTGTTTAGCCTGTCTACAGTGCTATTTAGTGCATTGAGTGTCTCCGTTTGGATATCTCGCCCTCAGCCCCAGGGGACTTCGAGCACCTACTCGGATGAGGTAGTTCCGCCAGCATTTGTGTAGAAAGAACGATCTGCTGTATTTGTTATGGATCAGCGTGTTTAATAACCACGCCACATCTGTGGAGGATCCACACATTCATTGAATGCGCAGAAGGACATGGTACATAGTTGGGAAGCTCTGGGTTTATTCTTGAAAGATCGTGGGTAAGAGATCAAGTGTCGTGTCTATTGAGGGAAGTTCTGGATCAGCGGGTGATTTTAATATTGTAGATCCCAGCCAGAGGAGGCATGATTAACTGGAGGAAGGCATAGATCCATAAGGGGGCCCATCTGGGCAACGACATCGTCATTGACATCAGCTGGACGCAGTTCTGAGTCACAACTATCCCATGCAACACAGATCTGAAACACAGCAACATTCTGAAAATAGGTCTTATGCAAATTTAGATGCTTGATCACTATTGTACTCCTCTGTATTCTTTCCAGATTAATAAAATGGCGCAGTGCTCTCTTATTTCTTGAATATCTGTGCATGCTATTGTATGTCTACAATCTGTTATTTCTTCCCTTTGCATCTTGATTTATATACCACTTGTTGTGTTTCCCCCACACTCTTAGACAGAGTCTGGAAAGGGCCAGATAGCCTCCAGATCTCATCCTCTTTTCAGAGGTGAAATATCTAGTAAATGCCCTCCCAGTCCATCTCTGGTTAAAGTTTACTGTGCTTTACAAATATTCCTGAAAATGAATATTACATTGCTCCATGGAAGAATTTGGCAGCTTTGCAATTGAAATATTCCCAGGAAAATCCTTAAACATAAACAAAAACCTAAAGGAATTTCAACAAGAAAAACTAGTCAAAACATTACAAAGACACTCTTCTGCATATGCTTGGGAGTACACTGACATGAAAGGGATCAATCCTAATACTTGCACTCATCATATCTATAAAGAGGAAAATTAAAAACCAATCAGACAACCTCAGAGAAGGATGAATCCAAACCTTAGGGAGATTGTTAAAGAAGAATTGCGAAAATTGTTAAATGTTAATTTTATTTATCCCATTTCAAATAGTCAGTGGGTCTCTCCTTTAGTGATTGTGCCCAAAAAGAATGGAAAATGGAGGGTATGTATTGACTACCGAGAACTAAACAAAGCTACTCTTAAAGACCATTTTCCCTTACCTTTCAGAGATCAGGTATTAGACACATTAGCAGGCAAAAAGTACTTTTCTCTTTTGGATGAGTTTAGTGGTTATAATCAAATTCAAGTAGCACTTGAGGATCAAGACAAAACCACATTTACCTATCCCTGGGGTCCCTATTCCTACCGAGTATTTCCATTTAGATTATGTAATGCACCTGAAACATTCCAAAGGGAATTAATAGGAATCTTTTCAGATCTAATACATGACTGTCTAGAGGTATACATGGATGACTTCACAGTCTATGGAAACACATTTGAAGAAGCCTTAGCAAACTTGGAAAAATTTCTAAAGAGATGTAAAGAAGCAAATCTTTCATTAAGTCATGAAAAGTGTTTTATGATGTTTACTAAAGGGATTGTTCTAGGACATCGCATTTCAGGAGATGGGATCAAAGTTGATAAGTCAAAAGTTGAAGTCATCTCCAGAATACTAGTTCCAAGTTGTCAAAAAGATGTTAGGAGTTTTCTAGGATTTACAGGGTATTATAGGAGATTTATAGAAAACTTCACCAAGATAACATCTCCGCTTTTCAAATTACTTACCAAGTACTGTGAATTCAATTGGAATCCTGACTGCCAGTTAGCCTTTGAAACCCTAAAAAAAAAAATATCTGAAGCACCTATCTTAAGGGACCTAACTGGAAATTACCTTTTCATACTTCAACAAATGCCTCAGATACAACTTTAGGAGCTGTATTGGGACAAAAAGACCTGACTCCTTATGCCATCTACTATACAAGTAAAAATTTGACTCCTTCAGAGTTGAATTATACTATAGCTAAAAATGAGTTCTTAGCTGTTGTCCATGCCATACATAAATTTAGACACTATATAACAGGCTATGAAATTTTTTTTCACACAGATCATTCTGCAATTAGGTACCTAATGAACAAATCAATTACTAATGGAAGAGTCACAATATGGTTACTGGTTTTACAAGATTTTAACATCACTATTCTAGATAGGTCTAGAAAACAAAATACAGTAGCTGATTTCCTATCTAGACTCCAAAACATTAAAGAAAATACTCCTGTTGAAGACAAATTCCCTGATGAATATCTCTTTACAATTACCACTCAAACTCCTTGGTTTGCTGATATTGCTAACTATCTATTTTTAAGAAATTTTCCTTCAATTATGAATACAAGAGATAAAAAAAAGATCATTTATGACAGTGCAAAATATTCATGGATTGCTAATGAGTTATACAAAACAGGGCCATATTTTATTATCAGGAGATGTGTACGAGAAGATGAGATGCCTGAGATTCTCAAAGCATGTCATGATGAACCATGTGGTGGAAACTTTGCTGATAAGAGGACAACTTATAATATCCTTCATTTGGGATATTATTGGCCATCCCTTTTTAAGGATGCTAAAGAGTATTTTAAAAGGTGTGACAATTTCCAAAAGGTAGGGAAACCTTCTCCTTTAGGTGAGATGCCACTGCAACCTCAGGTACACATTGAACCCTTTGAGAAATGGGCTTTTGATTTTGTAGGACCTATTAATCCTCCATCAAGGCAAAAGAAATATATATTATTTTGCACTGATTCTGTTACCAAATGGGTAGAGGCCAAACCATTGCTTTATGCTTGTTAGGTCCCTATATTACTAGTATAGTCCCTTATTGTTGTTAGTGTAACCCCCTTATTTTTATTATTGTACCCTTGTAACCCCCATTTTTTTATTATTGTGCTCTTAAATTATTATTTTTAGGTCGGTTAGGATTACATTGTGGCCCACTAGGATTACATTATGGCCCCATGGACTCCTATATATAGAAAGGAGGTTTTGTAAATAGCATCATCCAAGAATTGTTCATTTATGTAATGTAGTGGAGGTTTCCCCCTTGAAGTGGCTTATTTCTAAGGATTTGATATCTCTTTTCTTCTATTTTTAGAGCTGGTTACACAACATTTGGTATCAGCGCTTTGGATTCTATGGTTTCGCTGCTCTAAACAGGTCATCATGGCATTTTCGCTTTAATTTCTTTTATACGAAGGTTCAAAATCTGAAATTTTTAGGGCGCGAAACTGAAATCATGAGGAAACTCATAAAAACATTTTAGAGCTTGGTTCGCAATATTTTCAGAGATATGATCTGTGGAAGGTAGTGCTTTTTCAGGCTCTTGAATTTCGTCTCCAAGAGGTGAGCATGGGAAAAGATTCATAACTCTCTCTAAGAATCGGATTGGAGTGTCGTAAAAAGTGGTCACAAGTACATGGACTGTAGTTTCTTGGATATCAATTTCAGAGCCGAAGGATGGAACAGTTACACGTGGCAAGTCATACAAATTCACTCTATGGAACCTATCCATAGTTAGGTCATTGTGGGAGATTGGACACAACTTTGTCTTGGAGAATCAAAATTAGGTCAAACCTGTGCCATTCTAAAGAGAATTCAGAAAGCTACATTGGTGCAAAAATTCAAATATTGAAGTGCTGCAATCACAGAGATAATCCAATTTCAATATCGAGCTCCTCAAAAGCAAGAAAAAGGTGTGTATTTTTTTTCTGAATTGCATAAGTCTTGTTTGAAGAATCAATTTGAATTGATTCAAAGGGAATATTGTAGAATAGATATCAGTATTAGGTTCTAAAATATGCCGCGTAAAAATAATTCAACACCCATTAAGCCTTCAGAAGGCTCTATGATGACTCATGAAGATGAAGAATTGCAACATGATCTATCAAAATTACAAGAGCAAGTGCACCAAATTCTGCTCTCGCAAAGAGCAACAAAAAATGAAATGGAAGTTTTGAAGAAAGGCGTGGAAGCTATGATGGATGGCATGGAAGCTAAGATGGATGACATGAAAGACAACATGGAAAAAATGAAGAATGATCTAAAAGAAGACATGGAAGGTTTGACAAAGTTGATACAAGAAATGTTTCCTAATGGTGAAAAGATAGTAGAAGAACCTCATGATGAGAACAAAATAGATGTTAATCGTGATTTCATAAACTCTAATGTTGGCGAGAAGAACCACCATATTCCAAAAATGGATATGAGGAAGTTTGATGGAAAGGATCCTATAACATGGATACTACAGATGGAGCAATATTTTGATCTCCATAACATGCAAAACACACAAAAGGTACACATTGCAACTTTACATTTAGAACAACATACATTTGTATGGTATCGATGGCTTTGCTCCCGTAAAAAAATTGTCACTTGGTCAATTTTTATGGAGGAAATGATAGCACATTATGAGGATAAAAAGATCAACACCTTCTTTAGCCAATTGATAAATCTCAAACAAAAGGGTTTAGTGGGGCAGCACATTGAGGACTTCCAAAAATTGAATATAACGGTAACTGATATTCCAGAGGAACACGGGATTGCTCTCTTCATAGGCACTATAAAGGGTAACATCCAACATGAAGTTCACGTTTTCGAACCTGATTCATTGGAGAAGGCATATAGGTTGGAAAGAAAAGTTGAATGTAAAATTATGGAAACAAGGAAGCCTACCACTCAATTCTATAAAGAAGGAAGTGTTGCTACGCCTAGATTTCCACAACCTACAAGGTTGTAACTATAACAATTGGAAGAAAAAAAAGCAAAAGGGCTTTGCTACAGTTGTGATAGAAAATACACTAAAGGTCATAAGTGTGCTGAGAAGAAATTATTTTACATAGATTGTGAAGAGGAAGAAGAAAATGAACAAGAAGAGGATATACACCAGGAACCAGCCTTAGAAGAGGAAGAAATGAGTCCGACCATATCCTGTAATGCATTGGCGGGAATTACCACTCCTCAAACTCTCAAGATAGAAGGACATATCAAGAAGAAAAAGGTAATAGTGTTGATTGATTCAGGTAGCACCCATAATTTTATTCATTGTAAGGTAGCCAAGGAATTAAATTGTTTCCTATACCCAGCACCAGAATGTCAAATGATGGTTGCAAATGGAGGAACTATAAATTTCTCTGGAAAATGCCATAATATCAAGCTAACCATGGGGGAATATGTATTGACTAGTCCAATGCTTTCCATTCCTATGGGAGGTTCTGATGTTGTACTAGGAGTACAATGGTTACAATCTTTGGGGACGGTAGCTTTTAATTTTCAAGAAATTTTCTTGAAATTTTTTTCATAAGGAAAGGAAGTAGAATTATGGGGTACTGCGGGGAAGACCAGAAGGATAATAAGCTCTAATGTCATGACAAATATTCTAAATAAAGAACAATGAGGCGTAATTGCACAATTATGCTCACTAGAAGTTCCAACATCAAAATCATCTATTCTTGCAGATCTCCAACAAGTATTGGACAATCATTCCAAGGTGTTTGAAACTCCCAAAGGACTCCCACCTATTCGTGATCATGATCATGCTATTCATTTGATTCCAGGAAGTGTTCCTCCAAACATCAGGCCTTATAGATATCCTTACGTCCAAAAGAGAGAAATTGAACATATTGCAAAAATGTTAGAGGTGGGTATAATTCAACCTAGTCAAAGTTCATTCTCTACTCCTGTAGTATTGTTACACAAGAAGGATGGATCATGGCGAATGTGTCCGGATTATAGGGAGCTCAATAAGCTCACCATTAAAGATAAATTTCCTACTCCTGTGATTGATGAATTATTGGATGAATTACATGGAGCAATTTATTTTACCAAGTTAGATCTTCGTTCAAGATATCATCAAATTAGAATGAAGACTGAAGATATTCCAAAAACAGCATTTCGAATTCATGAGGGTCATTATGAATTTTTGGTCATGCCTTTTGGCATTACTAATGTACCTTCTACATTTCAAGGGTTGATTAATTCCATTTTCAAACCCTTCCTTAGAAAATTTGTGCTAGTATTTTTTGATGATATACTAATCTACAAAAGGTCTTGGAAGGATCATGTTGAACATGTTGACAGGGTGCTCAAACTATTGCACGAGAAACAATTATATGCAAAAACATCCAAATGTTTCTTTGGAGTAAAAGAGGTGGAATATCTAGGTCATATTTTATCTCACAAGGGTGTTAAAGTAGACCTTAACAAAATTAAAGTCGTTAAGGAATGGAAATTCCCCAAAACCATAAAGCAGTTGCAAGGATTTCTTGGGTTAACAGGGTATTATCGCAAGTTTGTTAAGACTTATGGGAGAATAGCAGCACCTCTAACAACATTATTGAAGAAATATGCATTTCCATGGACTCCTGAAGCAACTAAGGCCTTTGAAAATATTAAAGAGGCAATGTGCCTAGCACCGGTCTTAGCTACGCCAGACTTCACAAAAACCTTTATTGTGGAATGTGATGCCTCAGGAAATGGAATTGGTGTTGTTTTAATGCAGGAAGGAAGACCCATTTCTTTTTAAAGTCATCCAATCAAAGGAAAGTATTTACATAAACCTATTTATGAGAAGGAAATGTTAGCAATACTGCATGCACTAAAGAAATGGTGAACTTACCTAATGAGAAGACACTTCAAGGTAAAAATTGATCATGATAGTCTTAAACACTTTTTGGAACAAAGACTATCTTTAGAAGAGTAGAAAAAATGGGTCACAAAGATGTTGGGTTATGACTTTGAAATAATCTACAAAAAAGGAAAGCTTAATGTTGTTGCAGATGCACTCTCAAGAAAGAATGAAGAGGTGGAAGCATTGCTTAGTGCCATTTCTATTATCCAACCAGATTGGATAACCGAAGCAAGAGATGAATGGAAGAAGGACAAAGATGTATGGACACTCATTCAAAAGTTGCAGCAAGATCCTAGTACATCTGATACATTTAGTTGGAAAAATGATTCTTTATGGTACAAAGGTCACTTATATCTTTGTAAGAATTCCCAACTAAAATAAAAGATTCTTCTGGAATTGCACACTTCTCCTTTAGGAGGACACTCAGGATTTTTAAAAACTTACCATAGGGTGAAGAAAGAATTTTTTGGGATGGCCTTAAATCTTATATTCAAAATTTTGTAGCGAAATGTTTGGTTTTCCAATAGAATAAAGTTGAGACAATTAAGACCCCAGGACTTCTACAACCTTTATCCATTCCAAGTCAATGTTGGGAGGAGATTTCTATGGATTTTATCATAGGTTTACCTAAGTCTGAAGAAAAGAGTGTCATCATGGTGGTAGTTGATAGACTTACCAAGTATGCACACTTTTGTGAATTATCTCATCCATTTAAAGCAAGTACAGTTGCTACTACATTTATGGATAGAATTCAAAAGCTACATGGAAGCCCAAGGATTATTGTGAGCGACAGAGATCCCATTTTTACTGGAAATTTTTGGACGGAGTTATTTTCTTGTTTGGGTACTCAATTAGCTCATAGCTCATCTTATCATCCTCAATCTGATGGTCAAACTGAGATAGTAAATAAATGTTTGGAAGGATATCTTCGTTGTTTTGTATCTTATAAACAAACACAATGGGTCAAGTGGTTACCTCTCGCTGAATGGTGGTATAACACTTCCTTCCATACTGCAGCAAAAATGACTCCATTTATGGCACTTTATGGATATCATCCACCATCCATCACATCATCTTTAAGGGAAAATTCAAAGGTTCAAGCAGTGGAAGATCACATCGAGCATCAGCAAGAAGTTCTCCAACTCTTAAAGGATAACCTGAATTTGGTACAAAATCGAATGAAACAACAGGCAGATCAACATCGCAGCGAGAGAAGTTTTGATGTAGGAGATTGGGTATTTTTACGGCTACAACCATACAAACAAATGTCCCTCAAGCAAGCTAAGAAGGATAATAAATTATCGCCAAAGTACTATGGTCCTTACAAGGTGTTGCAAAATATCGGTACTATGGCATACAAATTGGAGCTTCCTGCTTCTTCACGAGTGCATCCAATTTTCCATGTTTCATGCTTAAAGAAGGTTATAGGTGAAAATCTTCCAGTTCAAACAATATTGCCAGAACTTGATGAGGAAGGAAAATCATATTGGAACCTGAAGCGGTCATGGAAACAAGAACTCGACAGCTACGGAATTGATCAATTTCAGAGTATCTCATCAAGTGGAAGAACTTACCCACCGAAGATTCTACATGGGAGGATGAGAATTTTATACAGAAGCACCCGGAGCTACTCAAGCGTTGAGGACAACACTTTTTTGAAGGAGAGGGGCATGTTAGGTCCCTATATCACTAGTATAGTCCCTTATTATTGTTAGTGTAACCCCCTTATTGTTATTATTGAACCCTTGTAACCCCCATTTTGTTATTATCGTGCCCTTAAATTATTATTGTTAGGTCGGCTAGGATTACATTGTGGCCCACTAGGATTACATTATGGCCCCATGAAATCCTATATATAGAAAGGAGGTTTTGTAAATTGTATCATCCAAGAATTGTTCATTTATGTAATGTATTGGAGGTTTCCCCCTCGAAGTGGCTTATTTCTAAGGCATTGATATCTCTTTTCTTCTATTTTTGGAGCTGGTTAAACAACACTGCTACTGAGCATCTGTAGTCAATTTTCTTTTTGAGGATATTTTTACTCGTTTTGGTGTCCCAAGAGAAATTTTTATAGATCAAGGAGCTCAATTCACATCAAAGCTAGTGGAGCAAATGGTAGAAAATTACAAAATCAGACACAGAAAATCTACTCCCTACCATCCACAAGAAAATGGCCAAGTGGAATATACCAATAAAGTCATTGAAGGGATCCTAACAAAGACTGTGCATTTACACAAAAGAGATTGGGCAGAAAGGCTCTCAGAAGCCTTGTGGGCCTACAGGACTACATGGAGAAACACAACAAGTCACACTCCTTATGAACTTGTTTATGGAAAACAAGTCTTGTTTTCCATAGAGTTTCAGATCAAAACTTTCAAAATGGTAGTCCAGTTAGGAATTGATCTAACATAAGCATAGAAGCACAGATTGGAGCAGATTAATGAGTTGGATGAGATCAGACAAGATGCAATCTAGAGAACAAGCATATTCCAACAACAAAGGACTAGATGGCATGATAAGTACATCAACGAAAAGAAATTTAAAGAAGGTGACTAGGCCCTCTTATTTGATTAAAAGTTCAAGGATTTTTTAGGTAAATTTCAAACTCATTGGCTTGGGCCATATGAGATTGTGAAAATATTTTAAAATGGAGCAATAAAAATTAGGACAGTAGATGAAGGAAAGGTAGCTTTTCTTGTAAATGGACATGGATTGAAATTGTATCACAAGCCACTTTCAAGAGAGGAATTTGTCAAGAAATTTCAAGATGACATTGATATGAAGTTAGTGAAGAAGAAGAATTCTTCTTCACTAACTTAATTATATTTTTCTTCAATCATAATATATATATATATATATATATATATATATATATATATATATATATAATAAAATAAATAAATAAAATATATATATATATATATATATATATATAAAGGTATAGCCATGAAAACCAATCATTGATTGGCATGTTTATATAGAAAATATAAGGTGAAAATCATAATTTTTCTGACACTTTAGATTTTCAAAATTGTTCTTTTCTGCAATTAAGTATTATAAAATCATAAGTTGCAAATTCACTTTACATATTCATGATCCATTTCATTCATTCCATCCATATTTCACTTTATCCATATTTCATTTCACTAAATATTCATGATCCATCTTCATTCCATTCCATACTTCATTCCATCCACATTTCACTTCATTCCATTCCATATTTCAGAGTTTTTACAGGTACATTCTGTAGCTACCTGTTCTGCAGCGAGACCTATTCTGCAGCCAATTGATTCTGCAAAACCCACTTCAGTAAATATAGGATGAGTCAAAGAAGGTTATGGAGCCTAAAAAAGCAATATTTCTCAAATGAAAGGCAAAAGCACACCAAAACAGCAAAGATTTCAAAAAGGGGCTAAGGTAAAATTGTGTGAAATTATTTTTGATAGCAAATCATTAAAAGTATAATGTGGTTAGGTCATATGTTTTCCAAAGTTATTTTATGATTCGAATTGATCAAAATCCTATTATAAACACTCCTTGACCAGATCCCTTTCATCCTGCTCCATAAAAAATCATCATTAATTGAAAGATAATGGTTAGAACCTAGAAGTGAATTATTAGGTCACGTCATCAGACCATGGCATTCATTGATGATTTTTGAAAATCTTCATAATATTTCTTTGTGGTCATTAATCCCATATCAAACTCTTACACACGATTATCCTCATGATTTACCACTACCCTATTCCGTTGACATCCACTCACTGCTATTTCTTTCCGTAGCCAATCCTCAATTACAGAGAAGTCATTTTAGGGTAAGACAACCCTTTACAGTTGATTTTTCTTTGGACAGTGTTGGGAAAAATACTGAGAGGGTGGGGGGGAGGGGGGGGTGAATCAGTATTTAGATATGACTGAATACTTTTTACTTTTTCTTTCTTCTTAAAACCATATGCTACTTTACTGAACCCAACTGGCGTATACACACGGATATTCTTAAGAAAACTTGCGTATGTCCAGAGATCTTATTATGAATTTAATTCTTTACTTATATCATTGCATCATTCATTCATCAGATTTTTAGTAAGCAGTAAGCATGTGCAGTAATAATAGAATAAACCATCACACATAAGCAACAAACATGAACACCAATATTTAAGGTGGAAACCCAAATCGTGAGAAAACCACCGCTGCTATCGTCTCTGTCTTCAATATTTATTATAAAGAAAATTTCTTACAACATTGTACTGGTGCAGACTCATACCAGCATGCAGGCACCCACCTGCAGAAGGCTACAACCTTCTCTCGTTCTCCAACCACTACTGGAAGGGAGCTCCAACCCCCTGATCTCGTTTACCAGCCTCTCCTGGAAGGGAGCTACTACCCCCTGCTCTCGTTTACCAGCCTCTCCTGGAAGGGAGTTACAACCCCCTGCACTTTTTTACCAGATACCACTGGAAGGGAGCTACAACCCCCTCACTGAAGGCTTCGACCCTCAACACCACTGCGGACCACGTTTCATCAATTTTCATACTAGATCCAACAGCTTCCACACAACACATCTTGTAGGCCACTTTCCATCAGATTTACAGTTTGGACTCACTCCACTCATTTAAGCTCAAATTACATCAAACTGAAACTTATAACCCCATCAATTCATTCATTGAATCATCAACTAATCAACCAACAACTTGAAACGTAATCAGCAGCATAATCAACATTCAAACAACCCAGATCTATATGAATACATCATTGACAGATAGCAATAAAACAACAAAACAGATCAGACATTTCATTCCACACACTTCATAAAAACCCTAGATTCCATACGTGATTTTACTTCACTGAACCTACATATATATGCCCTTTCACAGAGACAAACCTGCGTATACATCTGCACATATTTTAGGACTGACTTCATATTCCATACGCGCTTTTGTTGAAACTAACCCGCGTATATACGTGCTTTCTCTACCACGAACCTGCGTATAGATCTGCAGACATTGTAGGGCTAAACAACTCTTCAAAACAAATAAATAGCTCATATCTTACCCTTCACTTCAACAAATATTTTCCTGATCACAGATCTAAACATTCCATAAACATATCTAGAAAATACATAGTCATTTCAGATCTAGAGATCCCTCTTCATCATTTTCTTCATAGGTGCATTATTAATTCAGATCAATCAATAAACCGTTACCCATTCCATGCAGATATACTTTAGAGTGAAGTATTCATTAAAACCCAGACCTATGCACACTCTTGCACTATGATCTTCTTCTCCTTATATAGATTTTTCCTTTGTCAATACCATGAGTCAAAACCACTCAACCACTAATGGTATTCTAGGACGGGATCAAATAGATAATCCAACACTTAATACAGTAGGCCAATACCATGGTAATGTCCCCTGGTTTTATAAATTTAGAATGCAAATAGGCATATGCTACTTGGCACGTACTTTTCCACGTACATATGCTACTTCGCCTTTACAAACCTGTGTATGCTTTCTGACATACCATTTTCATCATTGCTCTGGCCCTTACAAGAATTTCTTTCTCCATTACATCTGAACTGCTCTGTAGATACATCAGATTTACATTATTAAAAAATAGTACAAGTCATTTTCCATCAAGGACAACTTCATCAAGTAGGTTGCCATCAAGGACAACACTCTGCATCATATTTCCAACAATCTCCCCCTTTGGACTTGATGGCAACCATGATGGTGTTTGATCACAACAACAGATAGATACATTGATTATAACCATTATTCAAACACCATGATACTCTCCCCCTTTGATATCAAGGGAAAAGGGTAGATCAAAGACCAAAACAAGGTTTTTCTTCTCTTGTAGAAAGAATATCTCTGTAGATCTGATGTGCACTGAAGTGACCATGCTCCCCCTAAGTTCACAATGAATCTTCAAACATATTTTTCAATGAAGTACATGAATCTATGACCTTTCCTATCACTAAGGACTCATAATTACATCAATGATCCAACCAAGCAGATTTACATATGTGACTCAAGTACCCAACCAAGTGGGTTTACACATTCTGACTCAACTACCCAACCAAGTGGGTTTACAAATTTGAAGAAGTCCTTACATGACTGAATATAACAATTTACATCATAGGTCTCAACATAACCTTTTCATCAAATTACAAATATGACTTTTTATAACCAATACCAAAAAGACCTCAAGAGAGAGATCATATTTCAGAACCATCATAATGCCAACAATGCATTACTCTTAGCAACGCTAATGCTCCCCCTGAAACTGTGCTCCTGTTTTTGAGCCATCTCACTGTTTTCCTTAACTGAAAAGCATATGCTTCTGTCTCCATTGGAACTCGCGTGTATACACGGCTTTAGTTCATGAAACCTGCGTATAGGAAGTGAAGTACAGAAAAATTCACAACTCCATCTCCCCCTGAACTTATGCCACTTGTACCTGTCTTCTTCACATCAGATGCACTGTTAGAAATAAACATATCCAGAATTACCAAACCAACCATGGGAATCACCATATATTGCTCCCCCTATGATGATACATTACTAATTCCTATAATGCATCTCACATCACTCCTGCAGCCATTATGAGAAGTAAACTTTAGAAACATATGACTGCAGTAGGGTTAGTATTCCCTATGTTTTTGACCGGTCCTCCTTCTTTTTCCAACTTTCCTTGAAATTTATTATTGTGTGCTAGAAATTATCGAATTTATCAGATCTATTCATCATGCATTATTTTTCTACATGTCCATACTTGTTACAAGAATAACATCTTGCGTGACCAGAAAAGTAAGCATAGGGATCATAATGTGTTTTTCTATTCTTTCTTCTATTGCAATCAGCTGCTTTATGACCAAAATTGCTGCATGAAAAACAATATCCCTTAAAGAAACATGAGTACCTTTCAGTGTAGAATCTATTTTTTTGTGACTGAAACAATATGCTTCTGCAATTGGCTACAACATGCCCATAATTATGACATTTAAAGCATTCAACATTATTGATCAAAGGAGGGAATCGATTGATGCTTCTATAGTTAGGAGCGAATGATTTCCTTTGAGAGTTCATGATTTTCGATTGACCTTTTGTCTCTTCATTGATATCCTTTGAATCTTTAGCACTTTCTTGTGAACTAGATTCTCCTTTAACAGTTTCATGAAAACCAAGACCAAATTTAACAGAAGGAGACCTTTGACTACTAAGAATAATATCCAGAATCTTATTACTATCTTGAAACCTCAAGATTTTATCCTTTTCCTCTAATTTACCTTTTAAAATGTTTACCTCAACCTCCAATTTTTGGCATTGCTTCTTCATAATTTCTTTGACCCTTCTCCCTTCTTCTACTTGTTCATTTAATTTTAGAATCTCTTCTTTCAACCCATTTTATTGTTCTTCAAATGATTGTAGAAGTTCTTCATTCTTCTTATTTGATGCTTCGAGATCTGCTTTCAGAGAGATGATTTCTGCTTCAAGTCCTTCACTGTGATTGGTTACTTCATCGTACAACCTTTGATACTTGTTTATCTGTCCATTCATTCTAGAGATCATATCTTTGTAGATATATTCTCTCTCATTAAATAATCTTTTTCGATCTTCAACTTTAATCTTGAGAACTTCTTCTAGATCCATAACATTACTTTCACTATCTTCACCATTTCATGCACAAGAAAATGAATCACAAGAACAACAATCAATACATGTTTCATCTTCTTCATTTTCTGTTGCACATGTTTTCTGGGATATCTCCTTTCTTTGAGTAGCCTTCTTCTTTTGCTTCCTTCCCATTGTGATGGATCTCCTTCAAGCGATCAAGCTTGTGCAGAAGGACCTGCTATGAAACTTGTTGGGAAAAATACTGAGAGGGGGGGGGGGGGGGTGAATCAGTATTTAGATCTGACTGAATAATTTTTACTTTTTATTTCTTCTTAAAACCATACGCTACTTTACTAAACCCAACTCGCGTATACACGTGGATATCCTTAAGAAAAATTGCGTATGTCCAGAGATCTTATTATGCATTTAATTCTTTACTTAGATCATTGCATCATTCATTCATCATATGTTCAGTAAGCAGTAAGCATGTGCAGTAGTAACAGAATAAACCATCACACATAAGCAACACACATGAACACCAGTATTTAAGGTGGAAACCCAAATTGGGAGAAAACCACTGTTGTTGTCATCTATGTCTTCAATATTTATTATAAAGAAAATTTCTTACAACATTGTCCTAGCACAGACTCATATCAGCACGCAGGCACCCACCTGTAGAAGGCTGCAACCTTCTCTCATTCTCCAACCACTACTGGAAGGGAGCTCCAACCCCCTGATCTCATTTACCAGCCTCTCTTGGAAGGCAGCTACTACCCCCTGCTCTCGTTTACCAACCTCTCCTGGAAGGGAGCTACAACCCCCTGCACTTATTTACTAGCTACCACTGGAAGGGAGCTACAACCCCCTCACTGAAGGCTTCGACCCTCACCACTGCAGACCACATTTCATCAATTTTCATACTAGATCCAACAACTTCCACATAACACATCTTGTACGCCAATTTTCATCAGATTTTTAGTCTGGACCCACTCCACTCATTTAAGCTCAACATACATCAAACTGAAACTTATAACCCCATCAATTCATTCATTGAATCATCAACCAATCAGCCAACAACTTGAAACATAATCAGCAGCATAATAAACATTCAAACAACCCAGATCTATATGAATACATCATTGACAGATAACAGTAGAACATCAAAACAGATTAGACATTTCATTCCACACACTTCATAAAAACCCTAGATTCCATACTTGCTTTTACTTCACTAAACTTGCGTATATACGCCCTTTCACAGAGACAAACCTGCGTATACATCTGCACATATTTCAGGACTGACTTCATATTCCATATGCGCTTTCTCTACCACGAACCTGCGTATAGATATGCAGACATTTTAGGGCTACAAAACTCTTCAGAACAGATAAATAGCTCAGATCTTACCCTTCACTTTAGCAAATATTCACCTGATCACAGATCTAAACATTCCATAAACAGATCTAGAAAATACATAGTCATTTCAGATCTAGAGATCCCTCTTCATCATTTTCTTCATAGGTGCATTATTAATTCAGATCAATCAATAAACTGTTACCCATTCAATGCAGATATACTTTAGAGTGAAGTATTCATTAAAACCCAGACCTATGCACACTCTTTCAATATGATCTTCTTCTCCTTATATATATTTTTCCTTTGTCAATACCATGAGTCAAAACCACTCAATCGCTAATGGTATTCCAGGACGGGATCAAATAGATAATCCAGCGCTCAATAGAGTAGGCCAATACCATGGTAATGTCCCTTGGTTTTATAAATTTAGAACGCAAATAGGCATACGCTACTTGGCACATACTTTTCTGTGTACATACGCTACTTCGCCTTTAGAAACCCGCGTATGCTTTGTGACATACCATTTTCATCATTTCTCTGGCCCTTACATGAATTTCTTTCTACATTACATCTGAACTACTCTATAGATACATCATATTTACATTATTAAAAAATAGGACAAGTCAGTTTCCATTAAGGACAACTTCATCAAGTAGGTTGCCATCAAGGAAAACACTCTGCATCATATTGCCAACAGATAGTAGAACAGGAACAGAGAAGGGAAGTAATTTTTATCAAGAAGAAATGGGACTTATTGTAAGGTCAGAGCCAATTGGAACTAAGTATTTACAAGGATACCCTCAGATTAAAGGATTATTACAAGAGGCTGGATGGCTAAGCTTTATAGAGAAGTTTAATGGATTCCATAAAGAAATCACAAAGTCATTTTCCAGGTTGTTCAATGGATCAGAGGTGGAGATTGGGGATATCAAATTCACCATCATGGAGTCGTTCATAGCAGAAGCAACAGAGCTGCCAAGACAAGGAGAACGTTGGTTTAAAAACAAAGAATTTCATAATGAGGCTTGTAGACAAATGCTAAAAAATCTAGGTATGGACACTGCAATGTTTAAGAAAGGTATTCCTAGTTCAACCTTGAAGAATAAATGGAGGAATATGCTATTAATTTTACAAAATTTCATAACCCGTGAAGGAATATTTGGCACTTTGTATGTATATCATATTAGACTCCTGATTAATTTTCTAGATGAAGAAATAAATCTGCCCTTTTTATTACTTAATAGTTTGAAAAGGATGTCTTCAAATGTCCAGAAAAGGCTTCAGTTCTTAGAAACTACCTTACATCATCATGGCTTAATTAAAATGTTAATTAAGTTTCATTTGAAGAAGATGGGATATAATTGGGATGAATTCCTCCTAAGGAACAATTTTGAAGAACCAAGAGAAACATTATCTAAAGAAAAACCTGTGAGAAGAAGTAAGAGAGGAAAGGATGTTAAAATTGTTGAAATCATGCCTAATGTATCAACACAGGAAGACAGTGATGAAATAATCTCTGAAAAGTTAGTAAAAATCAGGAAACAACTCAAGAATAAAAGGAAGGAGGAGTTAACAAATGAACATGTTGAGGGAGAGGATGTAAAAGACGAAAATTGACCCAAATTTAGAAGAAGTTCCAGGCTTAAGGGCATGGTGAAAAATACATGCATTAAGGGAACTGAAATCATAAACATTGAAGAAGAAGAAATTCCAATCCAGGCACCAGTTAATGGATTTCCTGTATACCAATATGAAGAAAACCATGGTAGAGGAACTCCAGATGTAGATCTAGCTCAGCAACAATTTTATGACCATGTGAAATCATTAGAGAGAAAAGCTTTAGAGAACAGAGAAAGGTCCCCCAATCCACAAGAACCTCTAATTGAAAAATTAAAAAGGGACAATTATGAATTGAATATACTAAATAACCATATTAAGAATGAAAATGAAATCCTTAGGGAGCAAGCTAAATTGAAAGGAAACATTAATAGCACTCTCTCTCAGAAATTGGAAGAATTATATAAAGCAAACAAGAAGTTGAAGAAAATAAACAGAAAATTGAACAAGGCACTCATTAATCTGAAGTTCAAAACACTCATGAGGAAACCCAGGATGGCATTAACTACTAGAAGAAGCAGGAAAAGAAGGTTATTTGTTCTTGTAGAGGTATCAGTACAAATGGAATGAAATTGCATGAGGACATGCAAAAGTTTTGTAGTGGGGGTATGTTGAGCTCTAAAAGTGTCTTCTCCTTTGTCAAAATCCACTTCATCTTATCATTCCTTTTGTCATTTTATAGACCCAAAGATCAATAAGAATGATTAAAATCACTTAAGGAATACATGCAATGACTAACTTGTTGTTCTTTTGTGGTTTTGTTGTCTTAATGATTTCTGAGCATTTTTAGCTATAGAATGCAGTCATTCTGTAGCCAGTTACACATTCTGTAGCCATTTTGGTGTTTGAACATATTGCAGGTGTCATCTGAAGAAAAGGCGTATATGGTTAGATTTTAAATCTTTCCTACATTGTTCCTTGTCATCCACGAAGGCTGAGTCAATAAATGGAGATGGTTATGCACGTGGTCAAACCAAAAGTTTGAGAAGAAGATTTTTATAAGGATAAAGACTCTTGATTTGCTTTCAGCAAATCGTGAGTCCTAAAAATTATTTTTAGTTTGATTTTGACTTTAGAATACACCTGTGTCTACTTTCATTCAATATCAGCTATGTAATTGCCTATAAATTTAGCTCGGTCAAAACAAGAAAACAAGTTAACTCTTATTTTGTTAATATTGTGATACTCTGTTCCGAAGTATTTTTGATAATAAGAAGAAGCATAAATATGATGCTATATTGAAGAAAAACTTGAGGAGTTAAGATTTTTATGCCAATTTGATAGCAGAGGGCCCCTTCCACGTGCTTTCTAGATAAGTATCTTTTAATTCTGTGTTGTTATATTTCTTACTTAGACAGTTTTCTGAGTTCATATCTTTTAGTATCATTTCTTGCATTGTTTGTTTAACTAACAGATCCTCATGATGTTATAGTTAGTCCTTTCTTAAATATTTCTAACATATCTCTATTCATTGAATGGATTTAATTGTGACATCTTGAGTTATCAGCACTTTAGTTTTTATCATTTAGATTAAAAGATTCTGATTATCCTACAACCATTCTTTTTCTTAAAAGATTTTCCAACATACAACTATTGTCTGAATGAGATTCGGTTGTATTATGTTGAGTTAATTAGCATTTCTTGTTTTGCAATTAGATATAAGATCCTCATATTGTTACAAACAATATTTTCTCAAAACTGTTCCAATAAATCTCTAAATCACATAAAAGACCTTATTGTAATATTGTGGGTTATTTGTTGTTTGAAAGATCCTTATTACATTATATCTAATCTCATTCAATAAAATTTTACAATAAATCTCTAGCTGATGAAAGAGATCTAGTTATAATGTCATAAGTAGTTTCAAGTATTCATAGGAGATCCTTAGCATATTATAGCAATTTTCTTCTCAAGTTGTTCCAAGATATCTCTATCATATGAATAAGATTGCACTATAATATTCTAAGTTGCTGTCTGTTTTTAGGAAGATCCTCATCACATTGGAGTTCAATCTCTTTCACAAATTATTCCAACAAACCTCTAACTAAAAGGATCAGGTTGAAATATAATGTCTTGTGTTACATTTTATGTTCATTTGCAAGCTAGGACATCCATGGATTAGAATGCTCTGTTTTTCATCATTTTCCTAATTAGGGACAGAATTTGCAATTACACTCTGTTTTGAGTCTAAGGTTCTCTTTTCTTTCCTTTTTGACATAGATTTGATATCATCTTTTGAACATAGAATAGCATACTAAAAATCAAGCATAAAAAAACTAAAAAACATCAACAAAATATTGAAAACAATGAAATAAGAATAAGGATATTTAGGCACATATAGTGCAAGTACACCTCATCATTTTACAAGCCCCGGTCTATAATTTATGCTATCAATTCAGGACACTGAATTGACTAAACACCTCTGATGACCAAACAAACCAACAAGTATATTCCTCATCCAAATGGCCTCACATGCAACCTGACAAGCTGCCATGTACCCTGCCTTGGCTAAACTGAGTGCAACTAATATTTGCTTCCTACTGTACTAATAAATTGTTTTTGATCCTATGCTGAAGATGCTCCCTGATTTTATCTTCCTATTTGATGGACTACTTACCCAATCTACATCGGTGAAGCCTTGAAGCTTCACTCCCTCTATCTTTCTGTACCATAATCCATACGTTGTAGTGCCCCTGATATATCTCAATGCATGCTTCCCCACCCTCCAAAAGAGCTTGGTAGGCTTAACCATAGCTTTACTATGCTGGTTAAATGCGTAGCATATGTCTAGTCGTGTGTTCACCAAATACAAAAGTGAACGCCACAAGCTGTTTGTAACCAGTAGCATCCACTACCTCTCTGGAAGTAGCATCCTCCTTCCTCTAATTTCCTACAAGAGGAGTCTCCATGGGTTTTCTTCCCTCCATGTGGAACTTCCTTATAATCTCCTTGGCATTCTTTCCCTAAGATAAAAATATCTCCTCATCTATTTTCCATATTTCCAAGCTAAGGAATAGTGCAAGAGCCCCATGTCCTTCATCTCAAATTCTCTTGCAAGATCCTCTTTTGCAAGAAGTTATGAGCTGCTCATCACCTGGTAGTATAAGATCATCAACATAAAGTATAATAATCAAAAGCTTACCATCAACCACAATATGATATAGGTTCGCATCCGCTTCACTCTTTCTGAAGCCCAACTTGGTGAAATAGCTATCGATCTTGGTGTACCAAGCACAAGGTGCTTGCTTCATCTCATACATTGCTCTCTTGAGTCTACACACATGTGACTCCTTGTCAACGGTCTCAAAACCTTTTGGATGCTCAATGTACACTTCTTCCTCTATAACTCCATTGACAAAGGTTATATTTACATCCATCTAATGTATCTTCCACCCCATTTGTGCTAAGAGTTCAAGGATAGATATAATTGATGAGTACCTTGCAACCAGTGCTAAAGTCTCCTCATATTCAATCCCCTCTACCTATGAGAATCCTATGGAAACAAATCTAGCCTTGTATTTCTCCACACTCCCATATGTTGCTTGCTTCACCTTGTAGATCCACTTGGATCCAACCACTAACTTCCCCACAGGTCTTGGGACCACTTTCCATGCACTATTTCTGATAATGGAATCATACTCCTCAACCATGGAATCAACCCATGTTGGATGATGCACTGCTTCCTCAAAAGAGGATGATTCTGTCACAATACACTCACTCATAAGAGCCACGTATCCAGTATAACTATCTAGGGACCTTTGCTTCCTACGCTGTGATGTAGGTGCACATACATGATCTGTCACATATAGCATCAATCTATCAGCCTCTCTGGTGTGCTTCCTACCATTTATGGTGGATGGCTCCGCATGAGTGTTTTCTTCCTCTCCATGATCCTCTACTTGTGGCTGCTCCACATTGTGAGGTTCATCCTTTGAAACAAAGAGCTCCTCATCTGCATGCAAGTCAAGCTCCCTCTCAAGGGACAATCGCATGGCTTTATCCTCAACAAATTTAACATCTCTCCTAAAAATTTCCATCCCGTTAGCTGACAAATACACTCGATATTTGTGGGGAGTATAATTGTACCCCAAAAACATCCCAAACTTTACTGTTGGCTCTAGTTTCTTCCTGACATATTTGGTCACATGGAAATAGATAGATGAGCGAAAAATTTTAAAATATGAAACATCTGGTTTCTTACCTGGAAAAGCTTCCTCTGGTGTACTCATGCCAAGTATTTGATGAGGAATACAGTTATGCACAAATACCACCGTGTTGCATGCCTCTGCCCACAGATTCAATGGTAGGCCCTGATCATGTAACATAGCTCTTGTTGCTCCCAAAATTTTTATGTTATTTCTTTCTGCAACCCCATTCTGTTGTGGGTTATGAGGTGTAATCAATTCTCTCTGAATTCCTTCTTTGGCATAGAAGTTCTTGAATTCATTAGAGATATACTCATCACCATTTTTTCTCCTTCGATCCTTCACCTTCTTCCCTGTATCTTTCTCTACCAGTGCTTTTAACTCACAAAACTTGGAGAACATCTGATCTTTCTTCTCCACAAAGAAGATCCTACATTTTCTATAAAAAATCATAAACAAAAATCACATAATACTCGTGCTTTGCTATCGAAGGTGTAGAGAATGGTCCACACACATCTGAGTCAACTCTCTCAAGAATTTATGATGCTCAGTTCTCCTTTTGATGAAAAGTGGATTTAGTATACTTCCCCATGGTGCATCCCTTGCATGTGTCTATATATGCAAGAGTACCCCTTGGAAGACTTGTATAAATATTCTGCTTGATCATCAAAGCACTGTGGTGTAGATGGTCCAATATCATGTTACATAACTCACCTCTATCTCAGCTCACCACCTTCCCTACTTTATTTCTCAATGTTGCGCAACCATCTACATCAAGTTTGTAGAGGTTCTTCACACGAACCCCAATATTATTTACATATCCTGTGGCTTTTTTATGAAGGAACACCTTTCCTTCACTGAAAACCACATCATATCCAAGATCCTCCAACATAGAAACTAAAACTAAATTCTTTTTCAAGCCTCGTACATGCATGAAATATTTTAATATGAAACGTTTACCTGACTATCTCTAGAAAGTAACTATACCAATCTGGGTAGTGCTATACATCCCGTCATCACCCATATCGATGTGCATCTAAAGATCATTCTCCTCCAATCTACTAAAGAGTTCTTTGTTTCCCTTCATGTGGAAATATGCTCCACTATCCAAGTACCACATAGATCCCATCATAGTTGATGCCATGCATCTGATGAGAGAGAAGTCCAACTCAAATTGTGAGGCCAAATCTTCACTCGTTGCAGCTCGTAGCGTTTCCACATGTGTCATGTCTCTCTCATGTTGGAAAGCCATTGGATCCCCTCAAGCCGAGCCTTCACCTACTCTTCTCACTACATTTGATGGCCATTCTCACAGGCCACATGGAAATGTTCCAGCTTTGCCCATATGTGTTGGGGGTAAATTTGTCAATATTGAAGTTGAGATTGTCGGTGCAAATTTGGACTACAACCTTCTATTGGGGCGAAATTGGATTTATGAGATGGATTCTATTGCTTCATCATTATTTCGCATCCTGTGTTTTCACCATGAAGGGAGGATTGCCACTGTTGATCAGATGGACTATTATCTGATAGATCTAAATTCATATTTTGACTCTACTGTACCCTTGGTGAATGATGCCAAGCAACCTGTGGAGAATTTAGGGGTCAGAATGTATACCTCATTTATGGTTACCTTTGATATTCTGCCTCATTCTATTCATATTAATTCTATCTCATTGTCTAGGGCTCCTATTCAAAGAGAGTTCTTTCAAACTCATTATTTTTCAGACCCTTGGACCCTGCCTTCTCCTACTACCACATTAGAATAAGGTCAAGTGGTTGGAATGGCCTTCCCTATATATGCAACATAGATTTCTTACTAGTCTATTGTTGACCCTGCAGATTCTATTCCAGTTTCTCTCTCACCGGAGGAGTTGGACAAAGATGTGGCTCTGACTTGGACACTTAATTCATCTTCTACTCAAGACTGCCTTGATACTGTTCTACCATCTGAAGAGGCTCTCCTCGAGGCAATGATTGGTGTGGAAATACTATGGGATGATTTGCATCATCATTCCTACTTTCTACCGGATTTGTGAGAAGTTGAGTCAAGAATGTCTAGCCATTCGTCTTCTGGTTCTATTCACCCAGTCTTGAACCCCTTGGCTCCAGCATGGGTTTTTGCTAAAGGGAACGTGGCTGTCATTTCTGAGACTATCCTAGTGAAAATTTCTAGGAATCCAAACATTATATATAATTTTTTCATTGGATTTGAATGTTCCCCTGAAGAGATTCAGACTTATAACGATCTCTTTAAAGATTTTTGTGATGTGTTCGCTTGGTCTTATGAGGAAATGTCTGAAATTGATCCATCTATTGTCTAGCATGAGATTAAGACTTACAAGAATGCTAAGCTTATATGACAGAAGCTTCATCTGGTCAACCCTAGGAAGGCCGCAACTATCAAGGACGAGGTTGAGAAGATGCTTAAGGCAAGTTTCATATACCTCGTTCTTTTAACTTAGTGGGTTTCGAATCCAATGCTTGTGGACAAGAAACAAGGAACAATCCGAGTCTACATTGATTTCAGGAATTTGAATAAGGCATCTTTGAAGGATAACTACCCCACACCATTTGTTGATCATATTATTTATGAGTGTGCAGGGAATGAGATTTTCTCCTTCATGGATGGTTTCTCGGGATACAATCATATTACCATCTATCCTAAAGATCAGCACAAGACTGCTTTTATTTGCTGTTGGGGTACATTTGCATAAAAAAATATTCCTTTTGGTATTAAAAATGTTGGATCTACTTTCCAACGGGCCATGTCTTATGCCTTCCATGACATCAAGAATACCATCAAAGATTATTTTGATGATTTATTTGCTCATTCTTGAAATAGAATTGATCATCCCTCTCATCTTCGACATATTTTTGAAAGATGACGTTATTATAAAATCCACTTGAACCCTAATAAGTGTGTTTTCACCATCACATCCGGTCAGTTCTTGGGATTCATCATTTCTACTGAAGGAAATCTTGTAGATCCCTTCAAGGTTGAGGCAATACTTCAGTTTCCTCCCCTATCTTCTATTCGTCAACTTCAAAGTATTCAAGAAAAAGCCAATTTATTGAGGAGATTCATCATTAACTACGTTGAGGTAACGAAATGATTTATGTGATTTTTGAATAAGGGAATTACATTCTTATGGGATGGATTTTCTCAACGCTCATTCAATGCTTTGAAAAAATCATTGACCTATGCTCCTTTATTGATTCCACCTGATTATAAAAGAGACTTCCTTTTGTATCTTGCCATGGAAGAATCTACTATCGGCATGGTTTTGGTTCAGGAGGATGATGCTCTTTGTGAGCATGTTATTTATTACCTAAGTTGAGGCTTGGTAGGTACTCAACTATGATATTCTCCTATTGAGAAGTTATCTTTGGGAGCTTTCCATGCCGCCCAGTGGCTCAAGCATTACATTCTCCTTCGCAAAACTTATGATTTGGTAGTAGTCAATCCTTTTCAATTTGTTCTCAATAGGTAAGTGATTGGGGGGAAATAAAATCGATGGATTGTCATTTTGTAAGAGTTCAATCTCGAATTCCTATCTGCCAAATCCAAGAAATATTTGGTATTTGCGGAACTGATCTCTGAGTTTCCTTGTGGAGATGAGATTATTTATGAGGAGTCATTCCCTGATGAACATATTTTCCTCATTTCTTCACAAGATCCTTGGTATGGAGATATCATTGTTTATCTCCAAACATCGAAGTTACCCGTCACCTTTTTGAAATATGAGCGTCGAAAGTTGCGTCACTTGGCAAAAATTTATCTTATTATTAGTGACACTATATATCGTCGCGGGGTCGATTCAATCCTTAGATATTTCCTAACTCTTGAAGAAGCTGAGGTTGTGTTGAATGATTGCCACAGTCGAGCTTGTGGTGGTCATTTATCTTGGCTTGCTACATCTCAAAATATTTTGCGTGACAAATATTTTTGGCCCTCGATTTTCAAAGATTGTGCAGAAGAAATCAAAAAATGTCATCCTTCTCAAGTTTATAATCGGAAGATGCACGCTCATCCAGCTCCACTTTTTCCTATTGTCACTGTCATTCCATTCACTAAGTGGGGAATTGATTTTAATACTTTTAACCTGCCTTTGACAAAAGGTCACAATTATATTATCATAGCAGTGGACTACTTCACCAATTGGTTCGAGGCTATTCCTACTTTGGTCGAAGCCCTGTTTCTGTTCAACCAAGTCATTTCTCACTTCGATATTACCAAAGATATTTTCACTGACTATGGAAGTCATTTTTAGAACTCCATGATGGTTGAATTTGCTCTTAAATTGGGTTTCCTGTAGGAGCATTTGTTTCCATATTATCCTTAGGCCAATGGGCAGGTTGAATCCGTGAATAAATCCTTAGTTATCCTTCACAGTACAATCAATAAAACTAGGTCCAATTGGCATGTTATGTTGTATCCTGCGCTTTGGGCATACTGGATGTCTTTTAAGACTCCAACTGCATTCACTCCTTTCCAGTTAGTTTATGGTTTTGAATCGATATTTCTTGTTGAATTTGAGATTCCTTCCCTTATGCTTGTTGTTGAGCTTGTTCTTGACACTTCAAGCCTCAAAGAACACCTTATCTATCTAGAACATCTCAATGAGCAGTGCCGAGATGTAGCTACGATTAAAGACGTCCATAAGAAAAGAGTGAACGTTCAGTATGATAAAGTAGTCAAACTTGGGGTTTTCTCTGAAGGTGACCTCGTTTTTCTCTATGGTTAGAATAAGGATGCCTTGGGGGTAGGAAAATTCAAATCCATGTGGTATGGCCCTTTCTTTGTAAAAAGAGTTCTTAAGAAGGGAGTTTATGCCTTGGTTTATTTTGACAGAAACGAGTTGGCGGAGCCCAGAAATTGGCTGTATCTTAAGAATTATTATGCCTAGGCAGTTTTCTAGCATTTTGTTTGGTTGTATATAATTTATTTTTGTGCATATATGTCTATCGAATCTGGTGTGACATTGATGTTTTTGACCTACTTTGGCAGGTGTTTTTGGATGAGATGAGTCATTTTGGCTTTGTCGATGGTACTTTTTGACATACCCAAAATCTTGCTTCCATAGCTTGGATAATCTACTATCCATCTAGCCAGTTTCTAGTCTCAAGGGGTGTGTGTATTGGTCTTGCTTCGAATAATGTACCAGAATATACTGCGGTAATCAATCTACTTTTGGAGGCAATGTTTCTCGGCATTTTTTCATTAGTAGTGTATTTGGATTTGCAACTGGTGGTTTCACAATTGAACAACACCTATCATGTCAGATATCCATTTTCACATAAATTATTTCTTAGAGTGTGTTTGTTTCTATGATCATTTAATTATGTTACATGCATTCACATTCCACATTCATAAAATTTGTTTGCAGATTCATTGGCTAATCAAGCAATTGATTAGAATATTAATAATTCAATACATTAAATATTAAAAAAAAATCAATCATCATTGTACATATGAGAAAATCACATCATAAAATCATTGTATATATATATATATATATATATATATATATATAAGAGTTGTGTTCAAAATATACAAAAATCAGATGATCATTTCCTACAAAATTAGGGCTTATGCCTAATCATGTCCATCATAAAAAAATATTACATTCATCCGATCATCATAAAAAATTCTATCCCTGTGGGCCCTAACCTGGATAGGTGTCATGGAAGAATAATAGGGTTGTGGCCACACAGCGGTATAACCGCACCCAATCACATGGTACTCCGACCACATGTCTCTAAACTACCTCTTGGAGGTCTTCTACTGCAGCCATAGGGACATGGCGGGTCAAACCCTCCAATTTCCTCTAAATAGCATGGAGAACTCTCCCAGGGTCCTCTATGGAATCCTTAGGTTCTCTTTCGCCATGCTTGTGCCTCGGAAATATCATTGGTCTAATTCATCCAATATTTTTCACATGATCAATAAATTTTTAAGTCAATTTTCCTATCAAAAATATTTGTTCATTTTCATACTTATATTGAAAATCCAAAAAATCATATAATTAAAAAATCATTATTTTATCTTACAATTTTCTCCCCATGTTGCACCGGGTGGTAAGGGAAAATCAACATCTCCCCTAAAATCCATGTTAGCATAGGGGTAATCCTCCATTGTGATCACTTGTTGTCCACGCCAAAGGAAGATCTCTGCATCCTAGATGGTTCTAGGGCTTCTCCACCCCCTAGCCTCTTCATCAAATTAGCCCAACATGCTATACGTGGATCTTGTGGGCTACTGATGGTAGAGATATCTTTGGGATGAATCCCTGCAATCTTCTCGAAGAATAATGTGCATAAAATGGTCCCATAATCAAAGCGTTTTGTTTTATTCTTTTGGATGGAGGTTAACTGCTTCTTCAAATTGGTTAGCAAGGTTGTGCACCAATTATATAGTGTGGTCAGGCATTCCACTGCCAAACTCTTGTTCCCTCGTGAGGCTTGGTGCAATGAAGTCGATCCGGCTACTATGACAATAGTGAAAATAAGTATCTTCATGTGCAGACCTTGCACATCTCTAATTGGGATCTGTGTCCCGACCTTTTGAGCACCCTCAACACAGTATATGTGAATGTAATCCTCTCATTTAGCCCTCTAGTGGGCTTGCCTTGTAAATTTATTGGTTCTCCCTATTATAGGTCAATTTGGGCATCATTCCCAATGACCTATTTAATTGGACATCATATCCAGGAAGAATGTATAGGGTCTATCATCCCCTAACATTTCAATTGCTATATGCCCTAAGACAAAGAACAAGACAAATCAATCAAAGACTTTCATCTGCAAAGGTTTCCAAGGTTTGAAGTTTATAATATATCATATGAGAGCTCACCAACGCTGCCTCTAAAGGGACTAAGTGTGTTGCATATGTAGGTATCCCCATGCAAGGTTGCTATGCAAAGCACTTCCCGACATCTATGGGTGTGGTGGTCACATTGGGAGCGAAATTCTCAATTTTCCAGAATCTCCACTTGGCCAGTGCCTTCTAGAAGAGTTCACATGTGTCAAACTTTGAATCCATGTGTCAAACTTCGAATCCATGTTTCCATTTGACATCCATAAGATTTGGAACATGTATTGCCTATTATTTGAAATTCATTGATCGTAAAACTACCTCAGCTACTCTATAAATTGAGCACAGATCTTAGTGTTTGATAAGGAAGAATTTTTTTAGAAAAATGCTGGTGGATTTTTCATTGAGGAGATTGATTTGAGTGATATTTTTCTAGAGATAACTGCATTGTGATGAGGTTGGGATGCTGCTGGATATGGTGACACAAAATCATTCATTTGGTTGTAACCTCCCCTTCTATCATCAATAGAGAATACAGCTTACTTTTCCCTATATGCATCTGTATTAGCTTTGATTTTCCATATTGTAAGATCTTAGTTGATGTATATGGTTTATGCTTTACTGATTTAGAAAACTAACTTGAATAGACATCTCTATTATTGCTATCTTCTATTGTTTAGTGTTCATTATTGCAGGAAATATTTTGCACAGCCGACTGGAATTTGAAGCCACAACGAAACCGACAGAAGGAATCATTTGGAAGCGCTCAAATTCCAAGTAAGCATCTAATCCTTTCCGTGTGTCTATTCTTAGTTAGTAAAAGTAGTCGTATAGTCTTTAACCTGTTTTTCTAGATTAGCACCTGTCTAGGGAAGCATGTTTTATCTGTAATTCACAATTATGTCCAACAAATGGGCGAATTCGCTGGGGTGTTTACTCTTTATCCTAGGTGTTTTAGCCTCTGATTTTCTCTGTTTATTCACCTAGTAGTTGTTACTCACAAATATTAGGCTTTTTAACATCCAAATTTGCAAAATAATTGTGTTAAAAAGTTGTGTTTTTCCTTTGACACTACGCCCAACGCACTCTTGGACAGGACACAGTGCTTTGCATAGCATTGTCTCCCTTTTAGGTCTGCATTGCAAAGCACTGTCTCTCTTTAGAGACTGCATTGCCTCCTGAAGCCATCCAAATTCCCTTGAATTTGTCTTTGCAGTTTTTTTCAGTTTGTTTGCTGATGTGTTTTGAAAACCTTGAGCCTCATATTGACCAGTGAATTCATCTACCTGTTCCTCCTTTGAAAGAAAATTTGTTCAATGTTTGTTTAAATCATTTTTCTTTATCATTGGAAAGTTAATTTCAAAGTATCTTTATTGTTGCATAAGATCCATTTTCTTTTTAAAAAGGAAATTGTCGTAAATTATTCATTTCCTGATAGGATAAATTGTTGTTTCATTCCTCATTTTTCCTTCAAAAGAGAATTTGTTGCTTGTATTCCTCATTTCTCAAAAGTAAAAGGCATTTGATTTTATTTTTTTAGTGCACTTAGTTTCTGTTAGCCACCTACAAAATTTTATCATACCAAAGGTGGCTAAATTTGTTTTGAGCCTTCAAGGAACAATTTTTCCCTATCAAAAACTGTTGGCTCTTGAAGACTCTTGAAGGCCTCATGCCTCTGTCCAGTTTCCTATACTGATGTTTTCATCCTAAAAACCTCTGAAATCCTACAAAAATCCAAAATCCAATACTTCTGCAAAGGACCCTTTTCCATTTTTCTTCTTTCCACCACTAACCCCATTTTCCTTTTTCCTTTTTCCCATGAAAACCCCACAAAACCATATATTTTCCCCTATCCCTTCATAAAATTTCATTTCCTAAGGTTAAAAACCCACTTTTTAACCTTGTCGGAACCTTAAAACCTTTGGAAAATCATTGAAAAACCATAGAAAAACGCACATTTTCTATGCGCTGGACTTAAGCCCCTCAAGCTAAGCCCCTACTGCCTTTTTCTCTCCATGTGACCCGAAGCCGTGACCGAAGCGTTTCCGCTGTGGGGGCTTTACTTTATCCGTAGGGTCAAGCCTTGGTGCCCCCGTAGTTGACTCCTCGGGATGGGTGAAGACTTAATCTAATGGCTGCCATTCACTACGGGGGGTTGCTCCAAAAGTCTCGTGTCCATACACCTTGGCCCCTCGCAGTTCATCTCAGCCGTCGATCTGCTCTGCAAATCCGACGGAGCGGAGCGCGACTTTCCCGTGGCCCCCAATCCCCACGCTGTTTTCCAAAATCCCACTAGTTTCATTCCGCACCACTCTTCGTCGGATGGTGGTTTTCTCCCGTCGGCCAGCGATTCCATACGCTGGCCGACACGTGTCCTCGGCACTGTTTAAAAACCGTTGCATAGAGTCAGTCCCCCACACATTTTCCATTGGATGAAGGCCACCCAGCGGAATCAACGCTAGCTGTTAGATCGAGACCTCCACATCCAACGGTTGTCCTTCGTTGAAGTCACCCGCCCTTTAACCAAGTTGCATGTGTTTTAGCTGGGCCCCGGCGCTGCGGAAAATTAATCTCTGCCGTCGATATCTCAAGATCGACGGCCCACGTTTAGTCCCTTGATTCTGTTGCCCAATCAAACTATTCACGCCGCTGACTTCTCTCAATCACTCCCGACCATCGATCACAGTGCGATCGACGGTGGAGATTGCCCCTTTCCTTCGCACACCCTCCGATGCAGATATCCATATAAACGCAGGATTTCATATTTTTGTTTGTATTTTGCAGGTTTAAGGTTCTTTCGCCATGTCTGAAGAAGATTTGAAGGACAAGGGTGACGACTCTCGTTATTTCGATTTGTCAAAGGAAATCAACCACAGGATGTTAAATCACGTAATCATTAAGGTTTCATGAGCTGATGATACAACATTCCCCTGTTGAACCTGGAAAGCATCAAACAAACCCAGAAAAAGAGTATCAGTTGCAGAAATGGACCAGAGCAGTAAATGAATGATCATATGAGTGGGGATTACAGCTAAGACAGTTATCAAAAGCCTAATCCCCGACTCAAAACACAATTTAAAGGAAAACCTAAAGTGTTTCATCAGGAAACCCTTCACCGCCACAGATGGAAGCAAATTGATTCTTCCCAGCAACTAAAGTGCCACCTGTGCCTCAAAGTATTCAATCAAGGCTGAATTTATTGAACAAGATCAGATTTTGCCTCGAAACAGCCAAAGAAGTTACTTCTGCCTCAGATTTAATGACAGATTGTTCATGGAGTAACCCTAATAGTACACAGAGCCTCAAAGGTCAACAAAAGCTCCTTCTGAGCTTCATTCATAAGTGTAAAACAATTAATACAGTGAAACACCTGTTCAGTTGCTTCGTTGAGCCTCTCAAAGGCCTGAAAGACATTAATGCCTGTATTAATTGATTTTGAGATCTTTTATCAGATCTCACCTCCTCATTCTTATGTAAATACTTCAGTAGAAGATGAGTGAGGGGTTGGTTGGTTGCTAATGTAATTGATGAAGCATTTTTATGTAATTGAGCTGAGGATTTCTGTTTGTAAATAGTGTTCTCACTGGCTCTTGGAGCTCTTCTTGTAGCAGATAAGTTAGGTTGTGAAGAGAGATGAATTAAAACACTGGATTTGAAGATTGTAACTGGTTTGGAGCATCAATACAAGCTAATTTATGGGATCCTGATCTATGTTGATGGTGATGTTATTCTCTTTGTAACTTGTTGTTTTACTTCTATTTTCATTTTGTTTCATTTTCTAGTATAAAGAACAGTTTAAACAGGGTTAGGACCTACTGTATACCAGTAACCTTCCCTGGCTGAGAAATCTTTATTTAAATGTTTTCTTTCCACTATGTTATTTGAAAATGATTTAATTCAGTTCAGGCATAAGAATGCTGGTGTTCCCTCGTCTTATTGCCTTAGTTGGATATTGTTTTTAAATGTTATTTTCAGTATATGTTGTGTGAAGATAAACTGAAGGAAGATATGGTTAGCCCTGGTCCCAGACTTGTCTACATGATTACCTGAAAGTTTCCCTTTGTTTTTTATATGTTTTCTATCAGAAGTATATCAAAGTCTGGATAGTTTCGAAGTACTTACCAGATCCTAGTTTGCTTCTATGTTTTCCCTAAGTGCCTGGTCAAAGGCTAGCTAGTTTCAAAGTACTTACCAGATCCTAGGCTGCTCTTTGTTCTGCATCTGTTTATTTTCCCCTTCTTAATGTATCACTCCATTCCATAAATCAAACCTTAAAGAGACCCTTAGGCATATATGACTTGCCCCATAGACCACTCTTGAACCTGATTGTTTCAATTAAATCCCCTTATGACTCCATAGCCCAATGGACTGAAAACATGCAATTATCTTTTTTCTAGATTTAAGCTTACACTTGTTGCTTTCAACTTCTCACCTTTGAGCCTATTTGCATATAGATCTTTCCGCCTCTAACAGCAATCATGTTCAATCATCCAAACACAAAACCAAACCCTTGAACTTCATAACTAGCCTAATATCATTACCTTAAGCTTTCAAAGACAAATCCATCTTTGTACATATTGGAGAGATCCCTCTCCAGATTCAGGAGGGCTAGATCCTAGAATCCCAAAGCTGGTTGAAATGATGTTAACTCTGTGATCGGGCTTTTCCAATCTTGCTTATTACAGAGACCTAACATTTCTGGCGACTCCACTGGGGAATTGAGTTGAGTTTTCATCTTTTTTCCCTTTTATTTTCACACAAACCTTGAGAGTAAAAAGCAGCCTCTTCAAGCACTACCAAGAATGGTAATCATGATGAAACTTGTTCAAATCAGTGAAAATCTAGGTCAGCCCTAGGATTCTTATAAGATTTTATCTAACCTTGAAAAATCAGCTGGCTTAGCCATAAGAGTAGACTGTCTTTGTCTCATAACCGTAGCTAAGTTTTGAAGCAAAGTTAGGACATTCTTGCAAACCACAAATAAAAACAATTCAAAAAATACCAAAAAGAATCTCAGATTGGTAGTAAAACACTTGCTCTTACATTTCACTTACCATTGAATGTGTTTTACTTCATACTCTTAGACAGAGTCTGGAAAGGGCCAGGTAGCCTCCGGATCTCATCCTCTTTTAGAGGTGACATATCTGGTAAATGCCCTCCCATTCAATCTCTGGTTAGAGTTTGTTGTGTTTTGGGTTATCCTTGAAAAGGGATGTTTCACAAGCATTGTGGTGGACAATGTATCTTTTTGAAAACACTCTAAACTTTCCACCTGGCGACTCCACAATCCTGAAAAGACCTTAAGACTCCACTGGGAAGAACCCTCATCATTATAATATCTTTCAAACTCAGTTAGAGGACTGTAGGGTTAAAATTGTGTAAACAGATTAGTTAACCTCTCAAAGATTGTCATATCTGGTTAATTTTTCTTGTTTATTTGGGTATAAAAACATAGCATAGTGGCTCCTAGAAAGATTCACACTAAAGCCCATCCTGACCCTGATCCACCTGAGATAGTTGATAACCCAGAAAGTATCCTTAGGAAGTCTCCTAAGATAGAATCTTCAACTGTTTTCAGATCATCCCTAAGAGCTAATTCAGCCCCTGAAAATCTTTCAGCTCTGCAACAATCACAAGCTGACCTATCAAATCCATTTAGAACTAGGTCCCTTGATGATTTAGATCAGTTATATTCTGAGTCTTCACATTCATCTCCGGAAATAAGTGAACATCTTGGTAGAAGATAAACAACACCTCCTTACTTACATTTTCTTCTTAATTTAGGTGTCTCTCATACAAGATCAGCTCAGCAATCTACCGCTGTTCCATCCACCTCTGTTCATCCTTCACCCACTGTTCAAACCATTCCACTTCATCCCACAACTCCTCTTGTCAACCCACCCCCACCACATATCATGGCAACATGGTATGCTCCCTTAGTCCTTCCTGCACCATTAATCAATCTTCCACAGGACTATCAGTCCAAAATTCCATTATATGATGCTAGCAATACTGTAACAGCATCACAACATGTGGATAAGATGAATGACTATTTTGACAGAAATGAGATTAATGATGATACTGTCAAGTTGAGACTATTTGCTCAAAGTCTGGGGGGAGAAGTGAGAAAATGGTTTAAAGGCTTAACCCCCCATAGTATTAATGATCTCTAAGGCTTCCATCAAACATTCTTAAACAAGTGGGAAGTAAGGAAGAACCCTCTCCAAGTTCTTGCTGACTATAACAATCTCCATAGGAATCCTGGGGAAAGTGTACAAGCTTAATGCACTAGATTCAATAGTGTATATAATGCACTTTCCCCAGAACTGAAACCTCCACAAGGTTCAGCTTTAAACAAATTCCCTGAGGGGTTTGATGCTGATATGACATATTCATTAAGAGAAAGAGATTTTTCAACCCTTGAAGACATGCAAAGAGGTGCTCTTTCTGTGGAAGTTAACCTTATGGAGAAGAGGGTAAGAATGAAAGCTGAAAAGAGAGTATCTTTTAGAGAGGAATCCACCCTTTCTACCTCAAGCTCAAAAATGGAAAGAATGATGGAAGAAATGATGAAGAAAATGAGCATTCTTGAGAGAGCACAAGCAAGTCAAAACCAAGCTACTCCTCAGAACAGAAACTAGAACCAGAATCAAAATATGAGAAGAAACCAACCTCCAAACAGACCCAGGGAAGATGATCAACAAATCACTCCCCCTTTTCATCAAAACTTTGTGAGTGAGGTTGAGGAAATAGATCAAATGACAGTGGAAGATGATATAAACTTATTTGGGGTAGATGATGATAACTTCGAGGTTTATTATGATAGAAAAGCGGGTCTTTACACACCTTATGATGACAAAAGAGATGATAATGAAAATTGTTGTCAAAACATGGAACATGCCATGACAGAACCTTTAAAAGAATCTGAACTCAGAAGTAGATCTAATCAAAAAAACCCCAACAACAAAACCTCTGACAAATCTTCTCGAAGCAGCACTGTAAACAAACCTAAGACAGTCAAGCAAAAAGATAAAACAGTGTTTGTTGATTCTGGTAAAAGTAAAGAGAAAGACACTCAAAATCTTGAAAAACAGAGTGCGAATATTAGTAGTACTGATATTTTAGTTAGTACTCCTATCAAAACCAATGTATCCAATGTAGATAAAATAAATTAGCAAGTTTTTTTTGCTGATAAAGTGACAGCTAATAAGGCTGAAACCAGCACTTCAAAGAACCAAACTCCTTTCAGCCTGGAACAAGAAATATCCAAGATCAAAATCTCTGTTCCCTTGGCTGAGTTAGCTGCACAACATGTATATAGGTCCAAAATTTTGAAGGCTTTAAACTTAGAAGAAAACAAGGATACTCTCAATATTAATGATGACCAACCAGAGCTGATTTTTGGTCCGAAGATTGAAGGTAAATTTCAAGAGGGGCCTGTCCCTCCCTTTTATGTAAGTTTGAACATTCATGACAAAATTCTACACAATGCTATGCATGACTCAGGCACTTCACATAATCTAATGCCAAAAGCTGTGATGGAGAGCCTGGGTCTGGAAATCACCAGACCTTATAAAGACCTCTACTCCTTTGACTCGAGCAGAGTTAAATGCCTAGGATTGATCAAAGACCTCTGTGTTAATTTAGCCCAAATTCCAGCCAAGTGTTTGGTCATGGATTTTGTTGTGGCTGATGTACCCCCAAAATATGGAATGATTTTATCAAGATCTTGGGGTGCTAAGGTACAAGGTACCATGCAGATGGACATGACCTATGCAACTATCCCTGTGTTTAATCAGACTAGAAGACTTTACAAGGAGTCCCATATGCAATACACAGTTACAAGTCAAGACAGACCTCAAAACTCCCCTCTGTATTCTGCAAGTACGGGCCTTGATTCTTTTATCATGTTTAATGATGAAACATTCCCTGAACAAATCACTTTAACAGGATCAATGGCTAAAACGAAGGAGGAGGAACACAACACTGGAATGACAAAATAGTTTGCTGCATTTGAAAACATTGGCAAACAAAGCACAAGTCTTGAACTACAAATCATCAATCCATTAAACTTAAATCTTGATATTCAAGAGAACAATCCTCAAACCGATGAAAAACTTGAGGATTTGAAACAAAAACAACTTAGTGCAGATATTCAAGAAACATCTGGAAGCACAGTAGTTGCTGAGGACATTCACCAAATTGATAAAACTGAAGATGATCCTCTCTGGACTATGTATTTTGATGGGTCATGCACTAGAACAAATGCTCGTGCAGGTGTTTGGATTACTAACACTGAAAGCAAGCACACAGAATGCATTTCATGCAAACTGAACTTTCAGTGTTCCAACAACATAGCGGAATACGAATCCCTGCTTTTAGGCCTGCATTTGCTGAAAAAGTTAGGAGCCAAGAAAATAAATGTATATGGGGATTCTGAATTAATCATTAGACAAGTCAATGGGGAGTATAATGCAAATCATCCCAGACTTAGGGCCTATCAGAATGATGTCATGGATCTTTTGAAAACGTTTGAGGAGTCCATGCTGAGTTTTGTCCTGAGAAAAAGAAATCTTATAGCCCACAATTTATCCTTTGTAGCTAGGACATGTTTAACGCCATATCAGATCGATGATTGCTCACATAAAATAAAATTTAGACTAGCTGTGCCAGATAATAAAAAATACTGGCAAGTGTTTGACGGAGATAAACAAATAGAAGACTTCATGCAATTCAGAAATGAATTTGAACTGCATTGTTCAAATTCAGACTATGATACAGACTGCAGTGAAGAAAATTTTCTTGGTGAAGAAGAGCCTTCTCCTGAGCTTGAAAATATTAGCCTACAGACTTGCAAACCTAGAAACAAAATAGAATTGAATGCAAAATCAGAAACAGAGGAATTAGAAACTCTGCATTCTAAAGATGAAGGTTTGCCAAGTGGTCTAACACCTTTGGAAGAATTGTTTTATCTCAATGATTTGGCCAGAAAGCCTAAACTGGAACCTATAGAGACTGAAGTGGAAGAATGCAACATAGGCAGTGAGGAAAAACAGAAAATAATCAAACTATCCAAAACTTTTCCAGCTCACATTAAACTCAAATACATAGAGTTGTTCAAAGAATTTTCTGATGTTTTTGCATGGAGTTACGAAGATCTTAAGTCCTATGACACCGAAATAATACAGCACAAAATCCCTCTTAAAGAAAACCAAAAACCATTCAAACAGAAGTTGCGCAGAATAAACCCTGTCCAACTGCCTTTGGTTAAGAAGGAGATCATGAAAATGTACGATGCTGGTATTATTGTCCCTATTAGATATTCTGAGTGGGTATCTAATCTGGTGTCTGTTAGGAAGAAAGCTGGAGAAATCAGGCTTTGTATAGACTTTAGGAACTTAAACAAAGCCTCATTAAAGGACAACTACCCTTTACCCAAGATGGATCATATTTTACAAAGGGTGGTAGGGTCTAAAAGAATTTCTTTTCTTGATGAATATTCAGGGTATAATCAGATCTTAGTTCACCCTGCTAATCAATTAAAGACAGCCTTTACTACACCATGGGGCACTTTCATGTATGTAAAAATGCCCTTTGGTCTAATGAATGCTGGGGAAACTTTTCAAAGAGCCATGGACATAGCATTCTCGGAAGAATTGGGCTTCTTCATCATTATCTATCTTGATGATGTCACTGTGTTTTCAAAAATAGATGAAGAACACTTAGAACATTCGAGGAAAGTTTTCGAGAAGTGCAGAAGGTTTGGGATATCTTTAAACCCTAAGAAGACTTTATTTGGTCTCCAAGAAGGTAAGCTTCTTGGGCACATCATTTCTGAGGAGGGTATTAAGATAGATCCAAAGAGGATTGAGGCCATATTGCAAATCTCTCATCCTCGAAACCTCAAAGAGTTGCAGTCTTTCATTGGAAAGATCAACTTTTTGATAAGGTTCATTCCCAACTTAGCTGAGCTCCTGAGGAATATCAAAAACATGCTGAAGAAGGAGCAAGGGGTGAAATGGACCTTGGAAGCAAATACATCCTTTGAATAGGTAAAACAAGCATTAACCAAAACACTGGTTCTCATAAGCCCTGATTTTTCAAAAGATTTTTATATCTTCTCATTTGCATCAGAACATACCATAGTTGCTGTCCTTTTACAAAAATTCACAAGGACAATAGCAGCCTATTGCATTCTTTAGCAAGGCATTGAGGGATGCCCCTTTGAAGTATAACATTATGGAGAAGCAAGATTTTGCTTTGGTAAAGGCTTTAAAAGACTTCAGAGTGTACATCCTTCACTCACACATTATTGCCTTTGTCCCAAATTCAGTTGTTAAAGACATTCTAACACAGGACCCAGATGGTAAGAGAGGTAAGTGGATTGTTGTTATCCTTGAATATGATTTAGAGATAAAATCCACTAAACTCATCAAAGGCCAAGGTCTAGCTAGATTAATGGCTGAATGAAATTGTGAAGTTCTTGATATTAATATGATTAGTGCTTTGGATAGCCCAGAAGAATTCTCAACTCCTACTGTTGAAGATTATTTTATGAATTCTCTTTGGTATGCTGATATTATTTATGTTTTGCTTAATCTGAATGCACCTCCTGGTTTATCAAAAACAAAGGCAAGATTCCTAAAGTTAAAAGCTGTAAACTATTGCATTATTGATGAATGTCTTTATTGGAAAAATGCAAGTGGTATATTTCTTAAATGTTTGCCTGAGTTTGATGCAGAAAAGGTTAAGCAGGAATTCCATGAAGGAGAGTGTGGAGGTCATTTATACTAGAAGGCAATAGCCAACAAAATTCTGAGGGCTGGTTCCTATTGGCCTACTCTTTTTCATGATGTACACAAGATGACCATTGCTTGCCATAAATGCCAATTGTTTGAAGGCAAGAGAAAATTGCTACCTCTTCCTCTGCATCCGATCACTGTTGAAGCTCCCTTTCAACAGTGGGGACTTGACTTCATAGGTGAAATCCATCCACCATCTTCTGCCCAGCACAGGTGGATTCTTACTGCCACAAACTATTTCACTAAGTGGATAGAAGCCATTCCTTGTAGACAGGCCAATGATTCGGTTATCATCAAATTCATGGAGACTAACATTCTCTCCAGATTTGGCTGTCCTACCAAGATCATCACTGATAATGCAACAGCATTTGGATCGAAGAGGATGGTGGAATTCTGTCATAAATATCAGATATCATTGGGGCATTCCACAACCTATTACCCTCAGGGTAATGGAATTGCTGAATCTTCCAACAAAAGCTTAGTGAACATAATCAAGAAACTGTTGGAGGACAATAAAAAGTCTTGGCACACAAAGCCGATCCATGCACTTTGGGCTGACAGATTAACTTTGAAGAAATCCATTGGTATGTCACCCTTCCAGCTGGTGTATGGTACTGATGCAATTTTTCCAAACAGCCTAGGTGTACCAGTGATGAAGTTCATTCAAGAGTTGCAAACTGAAGAAAATGACATGATCAGAAGAATAAATCAGACCATTCATCTTCAGCAAACCAGGGAGGAAGTGTACAAAAAAGCATTACAGAAGCAAGAAAGCATCAAAAAACTTTTTGACAGAAGAAAAAAAGCTAGCAATTTCAAGATTGGGGACAAAGTTTTAAAGTGGGATTCAAGGAGGGAAGAAAAGGGCAAGCATGGAAAATTTGACAACCTATGGCTTGGCCCTTATTCTATTCATTCAGTTTCTGGTAATAATGCATTTTTCTTACAGGAGCTGGACGGAACAGAATTGTTTGGGGGTCCTGTCAATGGCAGGATGCTTAAGCATTACTTATCTTGATCCATTTTATGTTTGAAGCCTTTTTATCTTTTTCCATTATGAATAGTCCATCCACCATTGCATTCAAAGTTATGAAAAAATAAAAAATACAAAAACAAAGAAAAAATGAAAAGAGGGCAGGAATGAAAACAAGAAAGGCAAGGCCCCATGTCAAAAAGAGATACAAATCTGAAAGTGTGCAAGCTCAAATGCCACTCCTCAAAACACACTTCTAGTTAGTCAAACTATTTAAACTTGACTAATTAGCTTTCAATTTACTGCTGATAGGAATAGTGAATTTGATTAGCCAAACTATTCAATCTTGGCTTATCAGTAGATAGATTAGGATAGAAATTGAAGGTTCAAACAAGCTCAAAATTTGAACCAAAGTTTCCAAAGAAAGGGCTCAAATCTGTTTTATTTTCTGAGTCACAATGATAGGAGATCTGGTTCTATTCAACCTAAAATCTGAACCAAAAGAAAGCACAGACAGCTCAAAATAAAGGTCAAAACAGAGCTGTGGTAAAGGATAAGGCCATGATGAGAGACTTTCAGATCTTAAGCCTTCCATTTTTTGGTTTTAATTTCCTGCAAAATAATGTCTATGTGCAGCTTGTTTTCATGCCATAGATCAAAGCAAGCCAAATAGTTTAATCTCGACTTGGCTGTTTTTAAATTTCTGCTTTAGAATTTAGAGAATGAAAGCCTGTTGGACAGTTTAATCCAAACAGACAGTAGAATAGGTAGAGAAATATTTGAGCTCAACTGTTTAATCTGAGTTCAAGGAGAAATAAGGAGTAGAAGTAGATTAGTTTTTATGCTTTCAAAAGAATAAAATGTTGTGAAAAGAGTTTTCCAATCCAAGTGCACTTTGATGAAGAAAAAATGTTAGATCAGTAGGATTGGGTAGGTAGAAAGTTGTATTGATGAAGTCAATTTAATTTTCACCACTAATCTTATTTTTCAGAAGCAGAGCAAGATTATTCAGCAAAAAAGAGAAATATAAAGGATCAGGCACAAGTCGACATCCCAGAGAAATCAAGTCTGAATTCTTGATGCCTTCAAGAAGGCACCATCCCCAAGTGGAGCCACTATTAGCCACCTACAAAATTTGATCATACCAAAGGTGGCTAAATTTTTTTTGAGCCTTCAAGGAACAATTTTTCCCTATCAAAAATTGTTGGCTCTTGAAGACTCTTGAAGGCCTCATGCCTCTGTCCAGTTTCCTATACTGATGTTTTCATCCTAAAAACCTCTGAAATCCTACAAAAATCCAAAATCCAATACTTCTGCAAAGGACCATTTTCCCTTTTTCTTCTTTCCACCACTAACCCCATTTTCCTTTTTCCTTTTTCCCATGAAAACCCCACAAAACCATATATTTTCCCCTATCCATTCATTAAATTTCATTTCCTAAGGTTAAAAACCCACTTTTTAACCTTGTCGGAACTTTAAAACCTTTGGAAAATCATTTAAAAACCATAGAAAAACGCACATTTTCTATGCGCTGGACTTAATCCCCTCAGGCTAAGCCCCTACCGCCTTTTTCTCTCCATGTGACCCGACGCTGTGACCAAAGCGTTTCCCCTGCGGGGGCCTTACTCTATCCGCAGGGTCAAGCCTTGGTTCCCCCGTAGTTGACTCCTCGGGATGGGTGAAGACTTAATCTAATGGCTGCCATTCACTATGGGGGGTTGCTCCAAAAGTCTCGTGTCCGTACACCTTGGCCCCCCGCAGTTCATCTCAGCCGTCGATCTGCTCTGCAGATCTGACGGAGCGGAGCGCAACTTGCCCGTGGCCCCCACTCCCTGCGCTGTTTTCCGAAATCCCACCAATTTCATTCCGCACCACTCTTCGCCGGATGGTGGTTTTCTCTCATCGGCCAGCGATTCCATACGCTGGCCGACACGTGTCCTCGACACTGTTTCAAAACCGTCACATAGAGTCAGTTCCCCGTGCATTATCCATCGGACGAAGGCTGCCCAGCAGAATCAACGCTAGCCATTAGATCAAGACCTACGCATCCAACGGCTGTCCTTCGTTGAAGTCACCCGCCCTTTAACCAAGTTGCATGTGTTTTAGCTAGGCCCCGGCGCTACGGAAAATTAATCTCCGCCGTCGATCTCTGCAGATCGACAACCCACATTCAGTCCCTTGATTTCGTTGCCCAGTCAAACTATTCATGCCGCTAACTTCTCTTAATAACTCCTGACCGTCGACCACAGTGTGATCGATGGCTCCGATCGTCGCTTTCCTCCGCACGCCCTCCGATTCAGATATCCATATAAACATAGGATTTCATAATTTTGTTTGTATTTTGCAGGTTTAAGGTTATTTTCGCCATGTCTGAAGAAGATTCGAAGGACGAGGGTGACTACTCTCGTTCTTTCGATTTGTCAAATGAAATCAACCACAGGATGCTAAATCACGTAATCATTAAGGTTTCATGAGCCGATGATACAACATGCCCCTATTAAACCTGGAAAGCATCGAACAAACCCAGAAAAAGAGTATCAGTCGCAGAAATGGACCAGAGCAATAAATGAATGATCAGATGAGTGGGGATTACAACTAAGACAGTTATCAAAAGCCTAATCCCTGACTCAAAACACAGTTTAAAGGAAAACCTAAAGTGCTTCATCAGGAAACCCTTCACCGCCACAGATGGAAGCAAATTGATTCTTCCCAGCAACTAAAGTGCCACCTGTGCCTCAAAGTATTCAATCAAGGCTGAATTTGTTGAACAAGATCAGATTTTTCCTCGAAATAGCCAAAGAAGTTACTTCTACCTCAGATTTAATGACAGATTGTTCACAGAGTAACCCTAATAGTACACAGCCTCAAAGGTCAACAAAAGCTCCTTCCGAGCTTCATTCATAAGTGTAAAACAATTAATACAATGAAACACCTGTTTAGTTTCTTCGTTGAGCCTCTCAAAGGCCTGAAAGACATTAATGCCTGTATTAATTGATTTTGAGATCTTTTATTAGATCTCACCTCCTCATTCTTCTATAAATACTTCAGTAGAAGATGAGTGAGGGGTTGGTTGGTTGCTAATGTAATTGTTGAAGCATTGTTATGTAATTGAGCTGAGGATTTCTGTTTGTAAATAGTGTTCTCATTGGCTCTTGGAGCTCTGCTTGTAGCAGATAAGTTAGGTTGTGAAGAGAGATGAATCAAAACACTGGATTTGAAGATTGTAACTAGTTTGGACAATCAATACAAGCTGATTTATGGGATCCTGATCTATGTTGACGGTGATGTTATTCTCTTTGTAACTTGTTGTTTTATTTCTGTTTTCATTTTGTTTCATTTTCCACTATAAAGAACAGTTTAAATAGGGTTAGGACCTGTTGTATACCAATAACCTTCCCTGGCTGAGAAATCTTTATTTAAATGTTTTCTTTCCACTATGTTATTTGAAAATGATTTAATTCAGTTCAGGCATAAGAATGCTGGCATTCCCTCATCTTACTGCCTTAGTTGGATATTGTTTTTAAATGTTATTTTCAGTATATGTTGTGTGAAGATAAACTGAAGGAAGATATGGTTAGCCCTGGTCCCAGACTTGTCTACATGATTACCTGAAAGTTTCCCTTTGTTTTTTATATGTTTTCTATCAGAAGTATATCAAAGGCTGGATAGTTTCGAAGTACTTACCAGATCCTAGTTTGCTTCTATGTTTTCCCTAAGTGCCTGGTCAAAGGCTGGCTAGTTTCAAAGTACTTACCAGATCCTAGGTTGCTCTTTGTTCTGCATCTGTTTATTTTCCCCTTCTTAATGTATCACTCCATTCCATAAATCAAACCTTAAAGAGATCCTTAGGCATAGATGACTTTCCCCATAGACCACTCTTGAACCTGATTGTTTCAATTAAATTCCCTTATGACTCCATAGCCCAATGGACTGAAAACATGCAATTATCTTTTTTCTAGATTTAAGCTTACTCTTGTTGCTTTCAACTTCTCACCTTTGAGCCTATTTGCATATATATCTTTCCGCCTCTAACAGCAATCATGTTCAATCATCCAAACACAAAACCAAACCCTTGAACTTCATAAATAGCCTAATATCATTACCTTAAGCTTTCAAAGAAAAATCCATCTTTGTACATATTGGAGAGATCCCTCTCTGGATTCAGGAGGGCTAGATCCTAGAATCCCAAAGCTGGTTGAAATGATGTTAACTCTGTGATCGGGCTTTACCAATCTTTCTTATTACAGAGACCTAACAGTTTCTTTTCTGGATTTATAACATTAAAGGAAATGAAAAGAAAATTCTTCATTTTCATGTAGTGGTTTGTGTGTTTTGCAAAACAAAACAATTAGGGAATCTACATTTTGTTTGTGTTCTCTAATTTTTTTGCTCGCAAATTGATTGCTCTTTCCCTCTAATAGCTAGGATTTTCATTGAAAAACTAAAAGTGAAAAATTTCTTATCATTCGTAGTTGCATTTTAGGAGTTTTCCAATACATCATTGCAATGAACCTTCGAAAGGAAAATTATTAAGCAAGATCAAGATAAAATTAATCTCAATTTTCCTAACAAAGCATTGGAAACATAACGATAACATTTAGAAGTTCTAGGCTAGATACGTGTTCCGACATCATAAAAAATAGCAGCTGTCATTAACTTGTTTGTGATACATTCCGAGTGTGATACCTCACTCCACGTACGTAAGTATATCGTAGCTCGTCCACGTACTTTCAGGTATATCGAGTGGTGTTACAGTACGATAAGTATAAAGGGGTGCTCTCACTGTGCGGTTTCGCATCAGACATCGCTAATACGGACTTGGGCCTCCACATACCTCTGGGTATATTTGGGAGGTCAACGTTTAGGTGATATCCATCCATAGTGAACCGAGTCGGCTGCCTTGTAAATTGTGATACACCAAACACAACATTTTGGGAGATTGTCTACCCGTACTTCTTGGTTCGCCAAGAGGTATTTTGTAGTTCACAGTTTCTTGGTAAACCCTTTTTCCTAGCATTACACTTTTATTTTGTTTATTTGTTTTTGGTTAAAATAAATCAGTAATCATGGAAGGAAAAAAAATCCTTTCCCCCATCGTTCACGTAGACTAGTGTTAAAACCACCTTTACCACCATAAGTTACTTCTGGTAGGAAAAGGCGATCACGATATGCCGAATCAAGTACAATTCATACCTTTGGTGAAACATCATCTTTCCATAAAACAGAGTTAGCTCAAGTTGTTTCTACACATCCTGGTTCATCTATTGTTGTCGAAACGGAGTCTTCACAGCTACCCGTGGTCGCGATCCAGCCAATCAGTGAGACCATACTTCCTGGACCCAACGTTGTTCAACCAGAAGTTGCTCCGAATTCCATTGTGCTTTAGGGGGAAACTGTTATTGGTAAAATTGGACATCATCCCCAGGACCAATGAAATAGGGTCTACCATCCCCTTATATTTCAGTTGCTATATTCCCTAAGTGGAGAAAATCCTGATCCTGAAGTCGAACAACTGGAAGTTGTTTCTATATTGGTCACTCCACAATCTATTGTAGCCATTGAGTCTCCCATATCACACATTCAATTACCTGAAATATACTTTGGGCCTGACGGTGAAGTTCTTCCACCTAGTTTTATTTCGATTGAAGAAATATCACAAGACGATACACCTTTAACTCCAACTCATTTTTGGTAGGAGCTTTACCTGTACAAGTATTTTCCTTAATCACCTTCCTTTGCTTTTATTGATCTTGTTTCACTTCGAATTCCTGTAGATTCTATATGGCATACACTAGGTCATTTGACCATGGCTGAGATAACATCCCAAACTAAACCATCTATTTCAGTTGCCACAACATCTATTGTTGCTTCATATTCGATGTTTTGTCCATTGAATTCACCCATGCCATCATCTGGAATCCTATCTGGTTCCTCCTTTATGAGTAATAAATGGCTTGATCCTTTATTCACATATTAAGTGCAATATCAAGCTAATCCCATCAGTTATTCTCCTTGGTGGCCAGTGATACCACATAAATTATGCTCGGAAATTCCAAAATTCAATGAAAACCCTGGAGAAGACCCGTCAACACATGTTATAACTTATCATTTGTGGTTCTCATAAAAATCCTTAAATGATGACTCTGATAGACTACGTCTTTTCCAGAACACACTCACTATTCCAACTACACAATGAGGATGGTTCTTTTTCTATGTCAACCTCGTTAAAAAATGAAACAAAGTGATGAGGATGGTTCTTTTTACTGTGTCAACCTCTTTAAAAAAATGAAACAAATTCATGAGGATGGTTCTTTTTCTGTGTCAACCTCGTTAAAAAATGAAACAGAGTTTTGAGGAAAGTTCTTTTTTCTTGTGTCAACCTCATTAAAAAAATGAAACAAGTGCCTTTGAGGATAGTCATTTTTGCTTGTGTCAACCTTGTTAAAAAATGAAACAAGTGCCTTTGAGGAAATTTCTTTTACTGTGTCAACATCGTTAAAAAATGAAATAGGTTATGAGCATAGTTCTTTTCCTATGTCAAGCTCATTAAAAAATGAAACAAATCCTCCCCTATAATGAACCTTCAATCCATCCAACTATTAGTAACCAGTTTACTTAGTTGAATGAAATGAATCTTGGGGGCATCTTCTCTAGCAGGGGGCATTTGAGATGTGCTCTTACAGGGGGCATTCAAAACATTCTTACCAATTGCACGCTATCGACTGCTGAAGTTTGGGGGAAAAACAGGTTCAAAGCTCCAAATTGCAAATGGTAACTATTGAATGGTAAAAATGAATAGTAAAACTCTCTTTATTTAGTCATTTAATTATTTGCAAATCAAATTTATTGCTATGAATATGGTTTATTATGTTTTTTTATCATGAAACAGTTATTTTTAATCCATTTGATGTTGTTCTAAACATGTCTTACAACTTATGAACATCTTAGTCGTGCAGATTTATTTCAAGAATGATTTGACCACAAAGCATACTTTTTCTCTTTATTTTTCGAGCTTTGTTAAAAACAAAAAAGGATTTGAAGCACACTTTTATCTCTTTTTCGAGCTTCGATAACAGTGAAAAATGAGCCCCTGGAGTCTTCTTTCAGCTCTTTTTAGATTCCAATAATGTGAAAATATTGCCGAGCACTTGTATTTTCGAGCTCCTAAAAGTAAATGAATTGATATCTACTCAGTATAAGTTTAACCCTTTTCCAAACCGAGATAGATTATTTACGAAAAATGAATACCTTAGTTAAACATGACCAAAGAGGTTCTCTCAGATATTGTTTTACACTTTTTCGTATCTGAGCGAGAACTTTACAAAAAATTACTTATGGGGTTTTCTTTCGTCCTCTTTTTCAAACTCTCTAAATATGAAAAAGGATTGGGCTATCATTATCATTAAGCTCGTTAAAACATAAAAAAGCGACGGGTTTATCGATCATGGCAAGATTCGAGTTTCATTCATCATTAGATTTGTTAAATTATTAAATCGTGATACTTTATTCACCCGAAGGGTTGAATTATAGATCAAGCAAATGTTATCCTCCTCAAGCTTGTTAAAAAATAAAGAGGTACTAGTCGACAAATGACAGGGGAAAATTTGGGAAAAGTGAGCAAACATTCTTTATGGTAGCAAGTCGCTCTTGAACATGAAACTTCCTTCACTTCATGTCCATGACTGTTTGGGTTGGGTAATCATCTTGACGGTTCATTCATACCTATGGTTCATCATACCTTCACTTCGGTTTTGGGTCAATGATTCCAACTCATCACAATGTTGCTGATATGTTCAAGAGAAGTCATCCAGTGAATAACTCATCCTTCTCCAATACTCGTAAACCTTTATTCTCATGACCGTCATCCCTGAAAATTACTATATCAAGTCATACCCTTGTCTCTGAAATTATTAACTCCTATTTCACAATAAGGTGTCTTCCTGTCGACGACAAATCATTATCCAGGAAGTTCACTTAGGAACATCAGATTCCAGTACCATGAGGCTTGTTACATCATCAACAAGATCCTCGCTTCTGGAATTTTGAACAAAAGATTTTGTTTGACGTTCGACATAAAATCATCTATTCATGCCTTACGAAATGTACTGCAATACCTTGAGGGCCATTCTCATTAATGGTGGTTCTCTCATGTTTGTTAACAGCTCACGTCATTGGTCGGTAATCAAATGATGTCTTTCCATGTTCGAAAACAAATCATATATTCGGATGGCTAAACTTGTACCCAAATGATCGAGTGAACGAGATAAGAGGACCCCGGATCTAGTTTCAGCAATCCGGGCTACGATTTCAGGATTTCTATACACATCATATGTACGGTGACCTTACATACAGATCGTCATCCAAACATGTATGTATTGGGTAACATTCCAATGTAGATGACTTTCTGAATTATGTACATGTTATTAGATTGTTTATGTGCTGAACATGGGAATGCCTACCCTCAGAAATTATGATCAAGAGGATATATCATGATGTAATGTATTGTAATATTGATGCGGGTCATCACTCTACTTCATCTCCAACTCATCACAGTGTAAAGCATATCAATCAAAATATTGTTTCTATTATTCTGACTTCACGCTTTAGGAGGGAATTGTTATAGGTCAATTTGGGCATCATTCCCAATTACCTGGTTAACTAGGCATCATCTCCAGGACCAATGTATAGGGTCTATCATCCCCTAACATTTCAATTGTTATATGCCCTAAGACAAAGAACAAGATATATCAATCAAAGACTTTCATCTACAAATGTTTCCAAGGTTTGAAGTTTATAATATATCATATGGGAGCTCACCAACGCTGCCTCTAAAGGGACTAAGTGTGTTGCATATGTAGGTAGCCCCATGCAAGGCTGCTCTGCAAAGCACTTCCCAACATCTATGGGTGCGTTGGTCACATTGGGAGCGAAATTCTCATTGTTCCAAAATCTCCACTTGGCCAGTGCCTTCCAGAAGAGTTCACATGTGTCAAACTTCGAATCCATGTGTCCATTTGACATATACAAGATTGTGAACATGTCTTGCCTATTATTGGAAATTCATTTATTGTAAAACTACCTCATCTACTCTCTAAATTGAGCACATATCTTAGTGTTTGATAAGGAAGAATTTGTGTAGAGAAATGCTGGTGGATTTTTCATTTAGGAGATTGATTTGAGTGACAGTTTTTTGGAGATATCTACATTGTGATGAGGTTGGGATGCTGCTGGAGATGGTGACACAAAATCAGTCATTTGGTTTTAACCTCCCCTTCTATCATTAATAAAGAATACAACTTACTTTTCCCTATATTCATCTGTATTAGCTTTGATTTTTCATATTGCAAGATCTTAGTTTATGTATGTGGTTTATGATTTACTGATTTAGCAAACTAATTTGAATAGAAATCTATATTATTGCTATCTTCTATTTTTTAGTGTTCATTCTTGCAAGAAATATTTTGCACAGCCTGCTGGAATTTGAAGCTACAACGGAAGCGATAGAAGGAATCATTTGGAAGCGTTTGGATTCCAAGTAAGCATCTAATCCATTCTGTGTGCCTGTTCTTAGTTAGGAAAAGTAGTCGTATCGTCTTTAACCTATTGTTCTTGATTAGCACTTGTATAGGGAAGCGTGTTTTATCCATAATTCACAATTCTATCCAAAAAATTGGTGACTCCTCTGGGAGATTACTCTTTATCCTAGGTGTTTTAGCCTATGATTTTCTCTATTTATTCACCCAGTAGTTGTAAGTGCTGGGATAGTTTGTTTTCAGGTCCATTTGATGATTTCGAGATGATTCCATGTTTGCTTCAATTCCATGACCGCTGACGTGTCATGGTAGGTATTGAGTTCAGAACTAGCATATAGTTTAGGGAATTTGCTTTCCGTTGCGCTTATTCATACTAGCCTCCATACCAAAATCTTGTCATAGGGTCGACCCCATCATGTTTTGATTATTAAATCATTTTCACTCGTCAACTTATAAATCATGGTATGATGGTAGAGCCATCCTTTACATAGGCTTCTTAGTTAGATCCTCGCTAGCATATGTCGTCCACGCTATAAATTTTTTAGGCTCGGGAGTCCTCTTGAGTCCCACCATGACTTATGCTATGAAGCTTAATTCTTCTTCTTCTTCACTTTCTATATTTATACCCTAGAGGCTCCCATTTTTACTGTTGATTTTTTTTGTTGCATTGCATATTGACCATTTGTATATCTTGGCCTTAAGCTGTCTTCACTTGGACTTGTATATAAGCCCTCTTTTGACCATGTCTTTCTATAAAGTCAGCCTTGCATTCACCTAGCATTTGCAACATGACACCTTTTCCTGTGGATGGTGTTGGTGTCCAAGTGTGAATGAGTATTCAAACCCTTTCTCACATTAATTATCAATCTAGGTGTGTTGGTTATTGCAAGGTTAACGCGCACAATATGTGTAGATACAATAACACAATTCTAATATCAAATGTGGATTCGATAATTTAAACAAAGAAAAAATCACTGTAACAACAATAAAAGAATGGCAGTAATAAATTGTAAAGCTTGCAGTGCATTCACAGCAATAAAGATACTAGCAATTAGATCTACTGTTACTGCAATGATGAAATATGAAAAATAGAAAATAGAATTAACAATGTATAGAAAGAATGTGGCTCCTAATCAGGAGAGTGGGCCCAACTCTCTAATCAGGGCTGTGATGTACTCACAAACTTACAAGAGTAACATGAAGAGAACTTGCATTAACTCAGTGAAAGGTTCTATTACAGATCTCCATTCCCTGCATAGCCAACCCTATCTTTGTTATCTCCAATGTGTTCCATCCTCCCCTTCTCTCTGATTTGTGCCCTTTTAAATATAAAAACAACAAAGGGGAAATAAATTGATTACAAAATCTCAATAAGAAAGATGAGATCCGAAAGATATTTCCATCATGATTCAGATGGCACAAGTCAAATCTGGAAATTACAATTGGGGCAATTTTCGAAAACGGCCACAATAGAGAATATGAAAATATGTCCTTTGAAGAACCCTGCATTTCTCTCAATCAAGACCGAATTTTGGAAAACTACTACTAGAAAAAATAATTTGGTCTGTTCTGCACAAAACCCAAGTTTCTGATTTTCAAGATTCTTCTTCGTTTGCCTGAAACGTTCAATGAAAAAATGTCTCTTGATATTCCAGCGAATTTTTGAGTTGGAATATTTAATTATCAGCTAAATATCAAATCTACAATATGTTAGTGTCAGTCTAGTCATACTACCATCAGTGATCAAAATTTCTCTTTTGCATTTCATATTAGGAGTCCCATACCAATAAATTTCACCATTCCGCTAGGTCATGGATTCATTGATGGTAGTGATTTTTCATCAGTTTTCCCTCATGTGAAACTTGTTGATTCTCCTCTCTATGGTATTTAGTCATGAGTCACTTTCATTCTCAAAATCATGTTAGCAGGTCATAGGATGAGTCTCATTAGGTTCTAGAATCTCACCATGGTCAAATTAATGATTCAAGTGTCAATAAATATCAGCAAGGTCATGAGGAAGTCAATAAACTCAAATTCACAGTACCTAGAAGATTAAAGAAATATTTTATTCAATTTGATGTAATTTTCACCTCAAAACCATGTTTTGAGGTGAAAACATGATATTTTACCTTTATTATCATTCATTATGTAATTTTATGTTAGCATATGTAATAAGTCACACTTCAGAAGCTATTATCTCCACAAAGTCATCACCAAAGAGCTGTGAAAGTATCCCTTTGTCTTATCTTTCCCTATTTCCATTTTCCAATTGCGTCGGAGATTTTGAGGTTTTTTTTCACATATATCCTCCCCATTCCTCCGACCCCGATTGTGATATTGTTAAAATCACAATTTTCCACTGTATGCTCTTCCTCCATGATATTCCTATTCCGATTGCAATGCGGACCCCTCTTTCTTTCCCTTCCCTTTTTCCCATTCAAAATAGTTTTTCCCTTTCACTAAGGCATAATTTTATTTTATGTTATTTCAAAGACATTTTATTAAAAAGTTGGTTTTCTTCAAAGCGACAGTCAAAGGCCGAGAGTTGATATAAAACAGGGATTTCTACAATAGCAGGAAAATAGGATCTGATTGCCTATTTTCTGTTCAACAGCGTAATAGTGAATCTGCCTAAGTGGTCAAATGTATTGTTGTTCCTTATTTTCAGGGGCTGATTGTTGGATTTATTTTCTATGATTGGACTTCAGTTCTTCAGCTGTTAAAACAACTCCTCTTTCTGTGGATCTGTGCTCCCACAAATCTGGTCTAGATAATGTAATTTTAAATAATTTGTAGAGTTTGTAATTCAGAAGTAGGGGAATAGTGTGGGAAAGAACGCTCTACGCTCCATTGTACCAGTTTGATAGGGAATTAATAAGAGATGCAACTTTGATTTGTGGGATCCATGTGGTATGAAATTTAGCATTTGTTCCCTCCTTTGTGTTCATATGTAAATTGTTATGTCCATCATTCATTCATAAACATCTCTGGTTTGAATGCTTTCAAGATAGAAAGGTAGAATCCATTTTATATGCTCTGCCTTGGGAAATAATTCATATTCTGTGTTTTTTCTTTTGTTTGAAAAGGATCCATATTCAGTGCCCTTTTCAGCTCCTCACCAGTCTTTTCCATTCCATCATTATTTAACTTTCTTGCTTAATTTTCCTACCTACCTTGCCCCATGAAATACCCTGTGTCCTGATTTAATTCCCCAGTTTCAAACTGTCCCATTTTATCCCATACATCCCTGAAAATTTCATTCATTCATTAAACCTTTTTCCCATTATTATACCTAGCCTTATATCAGATCATTATTGTATTTTGTTGAATATCTTTCATGGAGAGAGCCCTCTCCCGTCCTTGTAGGGCTAGCTACAAGGTTGAGCGTGGTTTAGATGTTACCCTGTTTTGCCCTTTTTCAGCCTGGGGTCTAGATTGGGAGCTAACACAATATGGAAGAGATCTTGGAGGCTAAAATAGTGAGTGATGTTATAAAAAATTCATTAATAAAACATCAATGGAAAAAATGTTCATAATAATCATTAATTTATTAAAATAAAGGAGAATAAGTATTATTTATCCAAAAGAGCATAAATAATTATGAAATGGAATTATCTAATATCTAATAAATTATGATAAATAATGTGATAAAAGAACATTATAAATTGATGAAATGGATGTTAAGAAGTGGTAATAATAATATAAATTAGTGGAACAACATCTCCCCAAACTTAACATGTTGCATGTCCTCATGCAGCCCAATGCCTCAGTATTAACCAAGTTGTAATATAATTATCAAAATGCCCACCCCAGCACATGATATTTATGGAAGAGAAGGATTCTTCCTCAAATGCTTCCTTAAAATAATTTTCATGTATACTTTCAACTGTATGTATATGAAGTTGCAACAAAGTATGATACAAGCAAATACAAACTTCATTACAAACCAGATTTTGTTGAAATTTTGTAAGAAAATTTATACTATATCAATGCCTCTCCAATCCAAAAATCAAATCAATTCAACGAACGGATTTAAATATATCAGAAAAATGGTTTTAGGTAATAATGCATGATTTTTTTGGAATTAACAAACTGGCTTATCTTGAAAATTTATGGGTTTAATGATACATCTTTGTTGTCTAAAAATCACAAGAATCCAGTTGATAGTTTTAAGGATATGCACAAATCAATTTTAGGATTGTATACCTTAAATGAGGAAGAAATGATAAATCATTCATCATGCATAGCAACCCTTCCCCAAAACTGGGGAATTAGCATGCCCTCATGCTACACTAGAAAACAAATTGGGGTTGTTTCTACAATCATGGCTGAAATCTTTGTTTGGTATATAACAACATGGAATAAGGGAGAATTTGAGAATGAATAATGAGGTCGATGGATGATAAATAATATTAATGGCATGTTCATGATAATGAAAATAACACTCCCCCAAACTGAAATATTTTGTCTTTGAAAAATGGGAAGTGGTAAATAAGAGGAATAATGGCTGAAAAATATGAGTGAATTATGCTCAATGGTTTTTCATGACATTCTCCTAAACTTTTAATAAATCAAAACCTTATGCAATTTTACCTCAAGTTTTACCTCCATAAAAGAAATTTGGAATGAAATGTATGGATTTACATTTCCTGAAGCTGATGTAGGCTGAGTTGATGCTGAAAGTGACGTGGAAGGTGGAAGCCATGCAAGCTGAAAAAGAAATCAGAAAGTGTAGCAGTGTTTCCTTCCACCAAACTGATTAGTTTCCCTGTCATCTTTAAAACATCTCATGAGTATCCTTAATCAGTAATTCGTCACCTCAATTACCCCATTACATATAAAAGTGACATAAACATATTGTGAATGAAATGGGATAGCAATGGATAAGAAGGGAAAAGATGCATTCCCTATACCCATAAGCTTTGGTTGTCATGAGCACAGAAATTATAAGAATTAGTTATCTCAGTATTTTCTTTTCATGGTATGTCCAATTACATGGGATTCAAAATCAGAATCAAGCCTCTTAGTTAAGATATGAATAAATAGTGATTGATTGGGCAAGAAACTATCTTTGGTTAAATATATGATACTTGTAGAATAAAGGAATTATAGATTAGATGATACAAAATGTCAAATATAAAATATCTTAAAATTTTCATCCCTGACATGTAAAGTACATATTTATAACTCAATAATAGATATAAACCATAACCACCATCAACTAAGAATTGATTAAATATTACCCATGAACCATGAGTTCTGGAAAACCTTGTATATGAAACATTCAGCTTTATCAAAAATTATCTTTGAGAAAACAAGGTAACCAAGTATATTATAGTATTAAATTAACTTCTATACCATAGGCATAGCCACTATTGTCAGCACGCGTCCATAGCCTCGACAGGGATGCCTTTTTAACCCATTGAGATGCCAATGTCCCATCTATTTGAAAAAATTACATAGTTACAAAAGAATTTCGATTTACTTAGATGTCAACTGAATATCATTGTTCTAGTGTGGTAACCAATTAATAACAATGCCATTCACGGGAGCTAATAAAAGTGAAAAATTCAGCTCGTGATGAGACCTCTTTTCCTTCAGTTTTGTGACTAAAGGCCATTATCATGGCTTGGTGACCAGCAGTGGTAATGTCTCTTTATTAGGACCTATGATCATGGTAGGTCGGCTCGTGATGAGACCTCCTATCCTCCAGTTGACCAATTATGTTTAATATTCAACTATTTTTATTGTTAATCAATAAATATTACTTAATAGTTGGGGTGGCAGGTCAGCTCTTTAAGAGCTAGGGATGGCGTAAAAAGTTGTGTAGTAACTATTTTCAACTTTGATAGTTTTGCTTCTCAAAAAATAATAACCTTCAAATGAATGCTGATAAATATAATTTTCATTTTTGATATTGGGGTTGAGGAATAGTTCATTAGATAATTGCAGAAAGATTTAAATACAATGCTATGGTCATCATCATAAATTTTACATGATCAGGACTTGACCAATTAGGAAAGTTGAAAGTTGGCATGATGAAATCATCTTTTCATAATTATTCCTTAAAAATAAGATTATGTTTATAGATAAAAAAGATAAATTGACTACCTAATCATTATACCAAAGAGGTCCTAGACCATAAAAGTATTTCCCATTCACCAAAGAGAAAAACAAATAAGAAAGACCTAAATATGTTGAATTCAACATGAAAATTAACCAACAACAATAGTTGTGACTGAGGTAACAACAACCATGATTTAGGTAATAACAGGGAAAGGGGAAAAAGAACGATGGTAGGAAGGTGACATGAAGGAGGATTAGTCACTTTGCAAAATAATGAAGAATGAAGAGTGAATCATCTTGACAATACTTACCATAATAATCATCCTTATTACTAAATACGAGACCCCCCCCCAAGTAAAGTATGTCTGTCATCAGTCATAGTTAGTCATGTCATAAGTAAAATACCAAATAAATCCACGAAATCGGTCGAGGATGTAACTGGCGACTTACCTTGGTGGAGTAACAATACTGGAGGAGTAACAGCACCAAGTACTTAGAAAAATATCACCATGGAGTAACATCACCGCAGGAGTAACAAAATCAGAGGTGTAACAACACTGGACACTTAGAAAAATTCCTAGAGTAGCAACATCGGAGGAGTAATAGCACCGAAGGATTAACATCATTGGATACTTAGAAAAAATTCATAGTAACAGCACTAGAGGAGTAACAACACTGAAGGAGTAATAGTAGTGACAGAGTCACAACAGTGGTGGAGTCATAGCACCGATAAAGTAACAGCAGTGATAGAGTCACAACACCGTTAGAGTAGCAACATCCAACACTTAGAAAAAAATTTCTAGAACAACAGTAGTGACAAATTCATAGCATCGATGAAGTAACAACAATGATAGATTCACAGCACTGACGAAGTAACATCAGTGACAGATTCACAGCATCGACAGAGTAACAACAATGATAGATTCACAACACCGACGGAGTAATAGCATTGACAGATTCACAGCACCAACAGAGTAATAGTAGTGATGGATCCAAAACAACGAAGGACAACAGTGACAGATTCACAGCACCGATGAAGTAACAACAGTGATGGATTCACAACACTGATGGATTAACAACATCCAACACTTAGAAAACTTTTCCGGAGTAACATAAGTGACGGATTCAAATAATTACCAAGTAGCAGCATCCAAGGAGTAACATCATCAAGAGTAGCATCATCCAGAGTAACAACATTATGGAGTAGCAACATCCAAGGAGTAACAACATCAAGGAGTAGCATCATCATGGAAAAAAACATCGTGGAGTAGCAGCATCCGAGGAGTAACAACATCCTGAGTAGAAACATCCGGAGTAACAACATCCAAGGAGTAACATCATTACGGATTAGCAACATCCAAGGAGTAACAGCATCATGAGTAGCAGCATCTGGAGTAACAAAATCATGGGTTAGCAACATCCAAGGAGTAACATCATTAAGGAGTATCAGCATCGCAGAGTAACAACATCGCGGAGTAGCCGCATCTGAGGAGTAACAACATCCTTAGTAGCAGCATCTGGAGTAACAAAATTCGAGGAGTAGCAACAACCAAGGAGTAATAGAATTATGAAGTAGCAGCATCCAAGGAGTAACAACATCACGAGTAGCAGCATTTTGAGTAACAACATCACGACACTTAAGAACTTGCTCCTTTTATTTTGAGAACAAAACAAAAAAAAATGTGACTTCGAAGTAAACAATACCTAAAGCATAAAAACATAAGAGAAATCAAAAAATAAATGACTCTTTATTGAAAACCAATAAATAAATAAATAAATTAAGTTCCAATGGTTATGATTTTTGTTGCAGCAATGTTGTTTGTGAATGGTGAATGAATGGAAAAATGCTTTTTCGTAAATGACTTAGATCTTCAAATAGAAATCAATTCCCCGTTTCTCATGTTATAATTCTATTAATTGATGAAAAATATTCACGTTTTTTTCTCTATGTGAGGAAATGTCTTTGAAAATGTTTTTATTTCATTATCATTGCCTTTAAGAATCACTTGTTCATAAATTGACCTCATTTATTCTCCTGGGACCTGCAAAACAAACGAGTGTCTACCTGCAATAAAACATGAAATCATGAAAAAAGAGAGGTGAATAGGCTCTCATAATCCAAGAAATATGAAAAAAAAAACAAGTAGTTACTCTATAAAACAAATCCATGGGAAAAAAAATAACAAAGTAAAATTAATTTATTACCTATGGGAGAGTGGTGGCCAACCATACTAACCAACAATGTTTCAATGATAACTTCTTTGTTTTTCGTCTGATTTGAGTGATTTCAAAGCCAAATGAAAGTGAATTCAGATAGATGTCTCCAATAGAAACAATTTTTTAAAATTTCATGTAATGGTATGTTAAATTTTCTTAGAACAACCTGCATAATAAAGTCATTTTCGATTTTCTAGCTCAGACCAACAGTTGATATTTCAAGCATAAATTTTTCATTTGATGATGAATTGAACCAATTCAAATTGGAGATTAAATTAGATTAATTTATATATATATATATATATATATATATATATATATATATATATATATATATATCTAATAAAAACAGGTTTTGAAGGAAAGAATAATTGATGGGTCAAATCCGATAGTGAACAACCAGGAAAACAGACTTTCAAGAGTGCTGATTTACAAGAAGAAGTTAGTATTTTGGTCATAACTTCCTCGTACGATATCAAAATAAAGTGATCCAAATTGTGTTATAAACTATATTCATAGGGGAATATGCCACAAAAACATGTTTCCAAAATCTAGTCATTTAAGCCTCCAAAAATGGATTGTCCCAAGTTTGTTCCTTATTTTCCTACTAGACATCCTGTCATTGTTTTGGTCATAACGTTTTCGTTTCAACTCGAAATCGAGTGATTCAAATTGGGTTAGAAATTATACATGAAGGGATACGTAGGATAGAAACATGTCTTTAAAATATTCCCATTTGGTCCCTCAAAACATGACTGTACCGACTGTTTTTCCAGAATTTTCATCAAACCCGCAAGCCATAAGATATGATAATTAAGGAATTTTTCCAAGAATTTGATCAAAATGAATATGAGTGTTTTTAGGAATTTATTTTAAATATAATGCATATACATAAATATTGATCACCAATGTTAATTTTCACAGTGTGTTGCAACAAAAACAACTAATTTTACATCTAAAGAAATTTATTTATTTATGTTTTTATTCATTCTATATTTTACACTACACTACTCTACTTTGAAAAATAAAATATACTTACATATAAGAGTACTTCCAATGAAGCCATTTTCAAAATAATGTCTTAATTATGCACATACCCATATTTGAAAAATGTATTCTAATAAATACACGGGTATGAGAGACCGACTTCCTTGTTAAGGATGGTGTCAAGAGTTGTTGAAGTGTAGAGTGATGTTGTGAGCAAACAACATAGTGAAACCAATCTTCAATATAGTTTTGATTTCCCATATTTGTTGCATCCTGAAGTTCCGTGAATGAGTTCCAGATTGTGTTGATGCTTTCTTCCTTGACCTTATCCTCTTCCTTTTTGTTTAGATCTCTGTTCATAGAACCAGATGAAGGAAAAAAAATTCAAACAATTCTTAAAGCTCTGGACCTAAAGCAGGGTGAAAATTCCCTCCTTAGGACGAGAGATTGGGTGTTTAAACATAAATAAATAAAGCAAGGAAGAAAATAAAGAAATCTTAAGCTCGGGATCTAGATCTGGGTAGCATTTCCCTCCCAGGATGAGAGATTAAGCCCTAAGAAATCAGGAGAAAGAAAGGCAAAGAAAAATGACTAAGACTTAGGACCTAGAGCAGCGTAGCTTTTCCCTCCCCATGACAAGAGATTAGTTCCTAAGAAATCAATCAAAAAAGAAGAAAAATAGAACAAATACGCTCAGGATCTAGAGCAGGGCAACATTTCCCTCCCTAAGACGAGAGATTGATTCCAAATAAATCAATCAAAAAGAAAAAAAAAAAAACTACAGTCAAGACCTAGAGTAGGGAGTTTCAGTTCTTTATCCACTAAGAAATGATCCAGTCATAGCACTAGATGTATAAGCAAGGGTAAAAGTAGAATTTCCCTCCCTAGGACAAGAGATTGATCCTTAGATCAAAATGAATCGTGTTCTTGCACCTCTTTTAGCCTCCCTAGAAACGACACCAAAATGTTGATGTCCAAGTGTGAATGAATATTCAAACCCTTTCCCACATTAATTATCAATCTGGGTGCATTGGTTATTGCAAGGCTAACGTGCACAGTATGTGCAGATACATTAACACAATTCTAATACCAATCATGGATTCAATAATTTAAACAAAGCAAAAATCACTATAACAACAATAAAAGAAAGGAAATAATAAATTGTAAATCTTGCAATGCATTCACAGCAATAAAGATACCAGCAATTAGATCTGTTGTTACGGAAATTACGAAATATGAAAAATTGAAAACAAAATTAACAATGTAGAGAAAGAATGCAGCACTTGATCAAGAGAGTGGGCCCAACTCTCTGATCAGGGTTGCGATGTACTCACAAACTTACAAGAGTAACATGAAGAGAACTTGCATTAACTTAATGAAATGTTCTATTACAGATCTTCATTCTTTGCATAGCCAACCCTATCTATGTTATCTCCTATGCGTTCTATCCTATGTGTTCCATCCTCCCCTTCTCTCTGATTTGTGCCCTTTTAAATATACAAAAAACAAAGGGGAAATAAACTAATTACAAAATATAAATAAGAAATATGAGATCTGAAAGATATTTCCATCATGATTCAGTTGGCACAAGTCGAATCTGGCAATTACAATTGGGGCAATTTTGAAAAACGGCCACAACAAAAAATCTACAAATTTGTCCTTTGAATAACCCTGCATTTCTCTCAATCAAGACTGAATTTTGGAAAACTGCTCATTCAAACATTTATTTGGTTCGTTCTGCACAAAACTCATTTTTTGGATTTTCAAGATTCTTCTTTGTTTACCCAAAACATTCAACGCAAAATTGTCTCTTGTTAATCCAACGAATTTTTGAGTTGGAATATTTAATTATGAGATGAATATCAAATTTGCAATCTGGAAGAGACCTTGAAGGCTAAAATAAAGAGTTATGTTATAATGAATTCATTAATAAATCATCATTGGAAAAAACATGCATAATAATCATTAATTTATTAAAATAAAGAAGAACAATTATTATTTATCCAAAGGAGCATAAATAATTATGAAATGGAATTATATAATGAATTATGATAAATAATTTGATAATATAAAATTATAAATGGATGAAATGGATGCTAAGAAGTGATAATAATAATATAAATTAGTGGCCCAATAGATGGAACATTCCTCTTAGTGTCATTTACCACTTTTGTCATCTTGCATTGAGCATAGGATTGTTCCAATCCCGAGAACTAGAGCATATGTTCATCAACACTTGTTCTATCCACTGTACTATAGGCATTCTTTTATTCTTTTTCAATATTTTAATATTAAAAAGAGAAAATAAATTAAATATCTCAAAAAGAGTGGGATCGGGACATTACTTCCATATTTGATGGTAGCTAAAAGTCATTTGTGTCACCTTTGAACAAATCACAAAAAGCCAAGTCTTTTCTCCATTTTGGGATGAGATTTAGTTTGAATTAGGAGAAGCCATAACCTTGTTATTGAGTCAGTACTCCCCATTTTGTTTATCTCTTCCAATCATATGGAGGGTTTGTTTATGCCTCCTGCATGAAAAACTTATACAAAGTTATCATATGATACGATATTCAAAATGATTTGTGCTTTTTTTCAAGGGAAGTAAACTTGAGTCGGCCTTTCTACGGTGTCTCTTGACTCATCTTTCAGTCGGCCATCCCCAGTATGTTAGAGTCTTGTTCTATCACATCAGCTATTTGGTCCTTTTCTCATGCTAGTTTGAGAAGGTCTCCATTAACGTCTTGTAGGCAGGTTTGTCTCTTATCGACTTCGACAAATTTCTTTGAGAGTAAACGTAGAGCCGCACCCTGGCCCTATTTTCATTATTGATAGGTGACCTTGTCCTCAGTATTTGATCAACACCATGGGTATTTTACTGAGAAGTTTCCCTTATGTTCGACTTCAGCTTACATTATCACACCTGGGATTTATTTAGTACCTTGGTTTCCATTTGACCCTATCGGTGGATTCCTTGCCTCTTTTTCATCTTTCATTATTGATTGGTTCAGAGGGTTTCTGCTATGCACTAGCTACATTTTTTGCATGCCAGAAACATGCTTTGGGTTGGTTACTTCACTTTTCTTCGTCTGATTCCTTCCAAATTTTGACCTGCGGGTTACACTCGCGCTAGATTGATTTGGGATGCATTAATGCCTTCCTTCCAGTTGATATTTTCTCATTGACTCCGACACATTTATCTAGGAATACAGTCTAGAGTCCCTTTTTTAGTACCGTAGGGTTTGTAGTCATTAGTGGCAGATTCCTTCACTATCGATAGTGAGAATACATCAATGTCTCCTTATTGATATATTCTATCAAGTGTTCGACTACAACTCATTCTGCACTTGTTAGATTGTACTAGGGTACCTTGACTCTCATCATCATTATCGGTGAGTTGTCTCACATTTTTTAACGGTATACATCAATGACTGATAATCAAATGATTTCTCACTTGGTCGAATTTAGCTCATTTATTCCCATTCTGTTGAATTTTACCATAGTGATCAATGAAGGCCTCGGGTTTTCATCAGCCTGCTTTGGTTCACTTTGACAACTCCTTCAGTTTTTTCCAGTGACACCATCCACCATTATATGTTGTAGTTCATCACAGTAGTATTTTATATGTTGGCACCCGATTTGCGTGCAATACCACTTTTTCCACCACTTATGATTTGGTACTTGGAGATTCAATTATGACTTCAGTGATGAGATATCTTTGCAGCATCATTGATCAGTATTCTATATGTGATACTTTAACATGACTTTGATATGTACTTTCGGGCAGTGATCAGATGATTCACTATATACTTTATAGTTTCTACTATACTTGTATAAATATTTGATCCACTCCATATTTGTTATGTAGACATGCTTTAATTTCACTGAGCATGGGTATGCCTACCTCAGACATGATTTTTCTTTCTGATTTCTCTCACTGGTTTTTGGAAGGCTTAAATCTGGTGAAGTCCTCTCAAGTCCTCGCAAGATTCTTTATTATGCACATAATACATTTTGTCCATCATGTACCCCTTTTGACCTCATATTTTAGGGGGCATATGTTATAGCATCATTTACCACCTTTATATACTTGAAAATCTATGTATTTGCCTTGGGAAGCCCTTTCCATATAGACTTGGTAATTTTCTTAAAAAACATTATTTTGAATTCCATACATGACGTTGCCCTGTCTTACACATGTGCAGATGCGGGTCCACTCATATATGATCCACGTATACAATTTAAAATATTAAAAATATATAATCTCCCTATTAATTGGGTGGGGTTTACGGGTTTTACATGAAGCCCACCTACACCAGCCAGTGGCCAAACTGTTTACCAACTGAAAAACTGATTTGAGGAAGTATAAATACACCTCATGGGGAAGGCCTAATGGAGGAGAGAGAAATGAATTGATACTATATCATGTTATAGCCCAGATCAAATCTAATTATCAATGTGCCTCTTGCACTTCCCAGGTTTAGGAAACCCTGTTTCCTTCTTTGAGATGGTCACCTCCTTTATGTGGCATCCTTGTGGACCTTTTATGGAAAAAGATTATTGAGGCTTGGGCTGGATGGATCTGGAGGATGGTTTCACTTGGAGTCGTGGCTAATTTCAGGTGATATCTCCACATTTTTTTTACATGCATCAATAAAAGAAGCTCCATCCCATTCCTGATGTCATGATCTTATATGTCTTTTATACATGTTAATGATCTTATAGATGTTTATTTCATGTTATATTTTATGAGTTTGTATCATCTAAAATACTGAAATTTAGGATATGTATGTTATACAACTAGTATATGTGCTTGTTTTTGAGTTAGTTGTAGGTTTCGAAGCACATGGAGAAGCAGAGGGTTTGCAACCTGTGGGAACGACCTCAAATGTAGGACATACGGATAAGGTCACCTATCACTAGTTTACTAGTTTAAGCATTAAGACCTTTAATTTTATTGCTTCTTTTAGTTGTATTCCTTCCACTCTGTTAGGTCCCTACACCTAGAACTTAGGGTAGATTTTCCTGCAACACTTATTTTGTGGAAAAGTTTTGGCATAGTGTCCATGGTCATGACAGTGAAAAAATTTCCCCTTTGACATATCATGCTTCTTGCCTTCTTTGTTGGTCTCAGATTTGGAATGGGAATTCTTCCCCTTCCCCTTCTTTGCCTTACTATCCAAGGCACAATTTTCCTCTTCATCAGTCTTGGATGAGGATACATCCCTAGTATTCCATTGAAACTCTTCTTGTACCAAATCCTACCATATTCACTCCCAATATGGTAACTTCTCCCTCCCATTCATAAAGTCTTGGTAACTATGCCAGCTCTTGGGAAGGCCTAGAAGTGCTAGGCTCACCAAGTAATCATCAGCTATAGTAATCCCAACACTTATGAGCTCATCTCGACATTGAGGGAACTTGGTCAAGTATTTATGGATTGTGTCTCCCTTCTCCATTTGGATTTTCTTGATCTTGTCCTTGAGTGCCAATTTTCTGTGGTTACTACTTCTTTGAAATAGATATGTCAAGTCCTTCCACATACCATATGGAGTTTCCTTGCCATGGATACTCGAGACAATATGATCTTGAACTCCCTCTAATAATATCCTCCTCGCCTTTGCTACCTTCTTCTGCCATGCATCAATAAGTTGGGCATCTGCTGCTGCGGGCTTTGGAATATCATTATCTATGAATTCCTTCAACCCCTTTTCCTCTAACAATGCCTCCATCCTGTCCTTCCATGCAATATAATTTTAACTTCTTCCCTCGAGTTCATATTTGAGTCCCAAGCCATTGAAATGCATCTTGATCCACTTCTATCTCCAAAGAAATTATCTGCAAATTTGAATATTGTGCAACACAAACTAAATTTCTTCTCCACTATCGTGATTCCTGGTGCTCTGATACGATGTAGACATTACACCAATGGATTCAATTCGATCATGAAATGTACTAAAAGAAGATATTGAATCCTTCTACAATATTTTCGGAATTTAAATCATGATCGCTCAATCACATGCAAGTAAGATAAAAAAGTAAATCAATTGCACAACACAATATTTACCTAGGGAAACAAATTTCTCAAAACCCCTCCATATTTATTGTATAATCAACCAAGGAATCATGAAACAATACAATGCATGTGTGCTCAGAAGAACCTCATACACTCCACAATTTGTCTCACACTAATCTAGGAAAAATTTGACCAATACATAGCCAATTTCCTTCCCAGCTTCAGCCTGCCTTGCTCACAAAATACCTAGGAAAAATAATTCTTATTAAATATGAATTCCAACCTTCCTTGACTATGCAATCCATTATGGGCTTCCTATGGCTTTATAATTGCACTCGAGCAATTTTCTAATAATACAACTGATAGGTGACTTTCCTTTAACCTTGTCTCAACTAGGTTGTCATCAGAATTGACATGCATGCAACTATTAATAGTGAATCATCAGCTACTTGGTAGATCACTACTTTTGAATTAAATCTATTTTAATTCACTTGATCTTCCACTAGTTCATCAATCAGTTAGAGCCAGTTAAACTTATTTTAACTCAATTAATTTGAGTTAACTTATTTCACTCACACCACACTAGTGCCATAAATGCAACTAGACCTTGTAAATAATAGAATCACTCTACATGCCTACTCTTTGAACCTCAACTCGAAATTCTTGAGCTAACTAAGTCTATCACACTTAGTTAAATATTACAAGTTGTTATGAGATAAGATTACAATTTATTTTCCAATTATATTTATAAATTGGTCGCCCACATTAGCACTAATGTGTCACTGAATTCCTCACTCATGCGTGACCTGGAATCCCACACTATTATGTGTTGCATTTTTTTGTTGAATTTCAACATTTGTTTCATTTCGTTAAATTTTCAAATAAACATTTGGTCACTGGTAGTGTGTTTAGGGCTATTTCCACTCCTTTCAAAATTTTCAAATGTCGTTCCTTGTCATTGTTGGACATTGGGTTCAATGCTCCCTGTGTGTTTCACGACATGGAATAATTTCCTCTCGTGGACCATAACTCTAGTGATTGTAGCAAAGACTACGACCTGCGGGTTTTCGTCTAACGGAAATCGTGATTCCAACAATTGGTGTCAGAGTCACAGGTATCGAGTTCGAAACTCACCCGACTCGTGTTAGGAGGGATATTGTTGGACATTGGGTTCAACACTCCCCGTGTGTTTCACGACATGGACTAATTGCCTCTCGTGGATCCTAACTCTGGTGATTGTAGCAGAGACTAAGGCCTGTAGGTTTTGGTCTAATGGAAATCATGCTTCCAACAATAATCACTCAATTGAGTGTACCATTATTTAAAGATCATCATCATCACTCCAGTCAACATCATCATGATTTCATTCATTTTAGTGTCTTCATTAGGTCATTAGGGTTTCAGACCTCCAAAATTTGTCATTCCATGCATAAAATCTGGCAATGGAGGAGTGGTAATAGGTAAATTTATTCAATAAAGTTTGGTTTCAAATGTAATTCATGCTTCAAATATGTAATAATTTCATCATGCTCCTAAATCTTCAAAGAAAGTGTCAAAGTTACAAGTTTTCAAAACAAAGTGAAAAAGACATGTAGTGGGCCATTCCACTACCATGAAGAAAAATGACCACCACAAGCTATAAAAGACCAATTCAACTCATGTTTTCATTCATCTCATTGAAAAAGAGCTCTCATTCATCACCAATTGAAAATTCAGCAATTTCAATCCAAAAACACTCCAAATTTTGTTGCCAAAGCAACCACACTGCGCTTTCGGGCCTCCATGCTACGCTTTCTTCCCAATGGTGTGTTTTCTCTCATGTAGGCATAAAACTAAGTTCTAAAGGCTTCAAAAGGATATCAAATGGTATAGCATCAGTGGATAAGTAAGTTACACCTCAACAAACCCCTCCTTGTAGCTCAATTTCATTGATTTAGTGTGTAAACCCTCCATTGGCCCCTACACTATGTTTTAATGGTTGGCCCATCTTTTCACATTTTTCAAGGTAAAAAAAGTCTCCCATGGACTTGTTACCCTCCCTTACACCCAAAAAAATTTCCCATAGCCTTCACACCCCCTCATTCCCATTTTCTAAGCCCCAAACCCTAAACCCTAGCCTAATTTTGCAATTTTGGGCATTTTTGCTATCTAGGAATGTGTAAAAATTTCCTAGCTCAATTACCTTACTCATTTCATTCCATTTCACTTCCTAAAGTTCCCTAACACCCTTTCCCATCTCCCTAAATTTTCCTACTCTCATCTCCCTTCCCTAACCCCTTTATCCTATCCTTTTTCTCCCTTCCCTAATTTTGTCCTATTAGGGTTTTACCCCTTGCAAACAACCAAATGGAGGAGAAGTATTACAATAAGGGAGGCCAAGTGATAAGAAATGAGCCCTTAACCACTCTTGAAATGATTCCTTCACCACTATCCAAGCACTTTTTTCAAGGAGTAGGATGTCTTCCTTTTTGTGAAAATTTTGAGAGAGTCAAACACAATGCCACATTGACCAAATTGTTTGCCACTCGACTCAAAAGGGACAAAGTAACAATTGCAGTGGTTAATTTCACTATATCAACTAATATAGTAGTTTAGGCCACAAGGATACCTACTCATGGTGAAAAATGGTTTAAGAACCAAGACCTAGACCTTCAAAATTATCAGCCCTATCTCAGAAGGTATTATAAACAACACATGAAGAATTTTTTTCGTGTTGAGCACCTCCTTGAGAAGTATACACCACTTATGAATATCATCATGAAGTAATTTACCTTTGAAGGAAGATTCTCTATATTATATGGGTATCATGTCAAAATTCTCATGAATTTCAAAGGGGTAAAGCCACTCAATTTTCCCTATTACCTCTACAGAAGTTTGACAAAGATGGAAAAAAAAGTTCAACATAAGCATACTAGTATTGAAAGCGGCCTCTTCCACCATGCTCTGATCAAGATCATTGTTTTACACTAGTTTGAGCAGAAGATCATAACTATGGAGAACTTCATGTAGGCATATTTGTTTTTTATTCTAGTAGCTAGCCTACTAGCCCTAGTTCACCATCAGCACCATCGACACCATCTAGACACATGGAGGTTGGCTCACCTAGGACATTTTCAATGAAGAGGAATATTAAAGTTACTCAGACATATCAGAGAGGCAGAAAGCTTGTATATTCTCCTCAAATTGAGGAAGGGGCCAAGCCCACACCAACAGAGCAAGGATTACCATCACAGCATGAGACATCTATGCATGATGAGGAGTATGACGTTGACTTAGTATACTTGGAGGCCAGTGAAGAGCATGAAAACCTAGAGAGGATCATCAAGGAAAAATATTCTTAGATCAAATAACTCAAAGAAAACTTGGTAGGGGCTAATTTCATCATTTCTTTCCTAGAGCAAGAAAACGATCAGTTGAAGGCAAAACAATTGTCTTTAGAGAAAAGTCAGTTTGAACCTAGTATGCATGATGTGAAAGGAAATATAGTGGTTGATAGTGAATATTCAGAGAAACATAAAGAGCAGGTGACAAGGAAAAGGCCAAGGAACATGGGTCCCCGAAGAGCATTGCAAAAGGAAAGAGAGCAAAATCCACCAGATGAAGAGATGACATTTGAAGAAAGGATAGCCATGGAAATCAATGAAAATAGGGATTTTTGGATTGAGAAAGTCAATATTCACTTGGAGAATCTCCTTGAAAAGGTCAAAAAGGAAAATTAGATGCACAAACACATGGTTTTCCACCACTATGCAAGAAATAAAATTTGTAATGTTAAAATCAAACAATTACAAGCCAACCTGAAGGAAACCCTAAAAAGTCAAAAGGAGAAGGACAACTTGGAGATCCCTGTTGATCCTTCCCTAGTGGCATAACATACCGTATGAGGCACATCTAGACCAATTTTGAGGATTTATGAAGAAAATTTTGGTTTTTGCGAAATTTTGGTCAAATTTGGAAATTTTGAAAACTCGTCATACTGCAAAAGAATTGTGTGGGTCACGATACGCTTTTGTTGGTGGGGGTGGGGTCCATTGGATGAAAACTCATAATTTTTGGATTCCTCTTGATGAGTACATCAATCCCAGTCAATGATTGAGCCATGTCATCCACTTTTAGGGGGTCAAAATGCCCAAATACATGAAAAAAATCACCTTTCTACCCTGTTTTTGGAAGCTTCGTTACACTTTCTGAGCACCCTTGGGAGAATGAAGATTTGGAGGGCTAGAAGCAACCTTTTTGACTCCTTGATGAGCCTATCATGTAGAAAAAATCTAGAAATTTCCATGACATATTTCATATCAGGATTTGGACACCTGGAAGGCCTCCAAAATTCATTTTTCCCCAAATCGCTAAGCTTTCTCTAGGCTCGCTACACTTTCTCCAGAAGGCAATTTTCACAAGCTGTTTGACCTAGTTTGACTTTTTACAAATGTAATTGATGAATGATGATGATTTTTTGATGTCATAAAGTGTAAATGATCTGTTAAATAGTGAAATAGGATATATACATGCTTTTTAATGTAATTTTGGTCAAATTTATCAAGTTTCCTATGGTGAGGTGAATTGGATGACCTCCACTAGACATTAGGGTTTTGTTAAGTTTATCATGTAATCAGCTCCACAACTAATGGATTCGACCCTTGAGAGAGGGGAGATGTTTTTTTGGTCTATATCTACCATTTTCAGAGTCATTTGACTGGTTGGACATCAAAGGATTGTAATCTTGTGGCTAGTACTTTCACTTTCATATTCAGAAATCAAAGTATGCAGTTGCAACTATTATCTAGAAATTCATGTGCAATGATTTTATGATCATGTATATTCTCTGTTATATTATTTATTGAATGATATATATCTCCTCTTTCATATCTTGTATCTTCAGTGGCTTTCCTTACAGTTCATAGGCATAGTTCTATTAATTTAGCTATGTTTATATGGAAATGTCATCGTGTGTTTTATGCTTCCATTTTATTGAATTCATGATTGAAAATTCTCATTAAATCCATCAACTTTTTTAGACCCACCACTATACCTACAAAACTCTAAATCCATCATAGATCCACTTCTACAATTATCCTTTATATTTTTGCAGTTGTAAACCCTTTGATGCCCAGACCTAGACACTTGGTTTCATCCCTGATCCAGCATCAAACCCTAAATTTCTAAAACCTACATAAGCCTATCATATCTAGCCTAATATATTTCATGTCACAGTAAATCTATGTCTGTGATCTCATTGAGAGAGCCCTCTCATCCTGGTAGAGCTAGCGACTAGTTCAAAGTGGTTTGTGGTTACCTTTGTCAGTCTCCTTTTCAGCCTTCAGAGAACTGGTGGAGTGCTAACACAATCAACACCCAGTTAACTAGATCAATCCAACTAATGAAAGTATTGCAATTCCTCCCATACAATGCCTCAAACAAAATCATGACGAGCAACTCCTCATACCCATTCTTGTAAGAAAAATATACTTGTGGAAGATACCCTTCCCACTTTCTCTGTTGATGCATCACATACATCCTCAAACTATCCTCAAGGATCTTGTTGACCCTCTTTTTCTGTCCATCTGCATGTGGATGATAAGTTGTGCTGAAGACCAAATCTCTACCCAATGCTTCAAACAACTCCTTCTAAAACTTGGAAGTGAAATTTGCATCAATGTGTGACATAATATTCTGTTGAACACCATGCAATCTGACCACATCCCTGATTAATACCATTGATACATCATTCGTTGAGTATGTATACTTTATTGGAATGAAGTGTGCTACCGTATTCAACCTGTCTATCACAAACATGATCAAGTCATGTTATCTAGATGTCCTCGGTGAACCTGTGATAAATTCCATGGAAATGACTTCCCATTTCCACTCTGTAATCAAAACTGGATATAGTATTCCACATGTATGCCTACACTCTGCCTCTACCTGCTGAAAATCCAAACATCGAGCCACAAACTCTCCCAAATCCTTCTTCATATTCGGCTAGTAATAATAATTCTTTACTGCAGTCAATGTATTTTGATATCTTGGGTGACCTGAGTATGGTTTCACATGAAACTCCCTCAAGATCACCTTCTTGATCTCACTACTATCTGACACATATATCCTGTCCCTAAATTTGATCAAGCCATTTGCTAAGAGATGAGAGTCCACACCCTGTGCACCAGTACCTGTACCTATACCACTACATGTACCTATAATTTTACTTTGTTGTAACCTTTTCACAAACCCTCTATACCTGTCATCTTGCTGAAATTCCTATAAATTATGATCATGTAATTCCATCCCATAGGAACCATAGCTGCAACATGATTTACATGTATTTTCTTGCTAAGAGAGTACGCAACCCTATTCTATTTACCTTTGATATAATTTATCTCAAATTTTAACTCACTAATCGTGGAGAACCATTTAGCTTGCCTGGTATTCAGATTCAGTTGGTTAAATAGATACCTCAAACCACTGTGATCACTCATGAGTATGAATCGTCTGCCCAAAAGATAATTCCTCCACATATTCAATGCATGAATGATCACTGCCAATGCAGGATCATGTTTCAGATATTTTTTATCATGATAATTTAGTTTATGTGACTCATATCATACCACTTGTCCTTCCTACATAAGGACTCCACCAAGTCCTCTCTTGCAAGCATTTGTACATACCACAAACTCTTTGTCGTGAGATGCAATATTTAACACTAGAGAATGTGTCAACAATTGCTTCAATTGCTCAAAACTATTCACACATTTATTTTTCCATTAAAAATTCTTACTTTTACTTTGCAATGATGTAATAGGATAATAAAGTTGTGAGAATTTCTTGATGAAACTCCTATAATAACTTGCCAACCGCATGAAGGATTTACCTCATCCACATTTCTATGATCTTCCCACTCCATGATATCTCTTATATTTTTTGTATCCACTTCTATGCCTTCAAAACAACATGTCCCAAGTAATGCACCTCAGTCTAAAATAAACTGCACTTGTTGAGCTTAGCATACAAATTATGCTCCCTTAGAAATCTCAACACAAATGCTAAATTTTTGGCACGCTCTTCTTCATTTTTAGATTATACCAGTATATCATCAATGAACATATTAAAAAACATGTGCAAATAAGGATGAAACACACTATTCATCAAGCACATAAAGTTATTTGGAGCATTAATCAAACCGAATGGAACTACAACAAACTCATAATTCCCATACTGGTACAAAAATTTGTCTTGTAAATTTCATCTTCCTTAATGCGTACCTGATGATATCTAGATATCATATCAATCTTCGAGAATATTGCTACTCCCTTCAACTCATCAAACAAGTTTTCAATCCTCGTCAATGGATACTTGTACTTGATGGTCACTTTTTTCAAATGCATGTATTCAATGCACAATCTGAGAGTTCCATCCTTCTTCAAAAAAAAAATACCGATGCACCCCATGGTGATACACTTTACCGAATGTACCCTTTGTCAAGCATTTCCTTTAACTTTAACTTCAACTCTACTAACTCTAGAGTGCTCATCCTGTAAGGTGTGTTTGATGCTAGTGCTTCTCCTATTACCAACTCAATAGAAAATTCTACCTCTTTATGAGGTGGAAACTCTAAAATATCTACGGGAAATACATCCTGCAAATATTATAGAACTGGATACCTACTCAAAACATCTGCATCCTCAACTTTCTTATCTTTTTCACTAGAAATGTGCAATGCAAATAATACACACTATTTCCTACAACTATGCTTGGTCTGCATAATTGTAACCATTCTCACTGATGTTTCTTTATTCTTACCTCTAATATTCTTTGCTCCCCATTGTCATCCAAGAACTCAATGGATTTTTCTTAACAATCCACTTTAGTCTTATGAAGATATAACCAATCCATACCCAAAATAGGCTATACGAGCCCAACGACAATACAATCAAATGTGCTATTGTAGGCATACCATTTGTTTCAAATGCACAGGATCCTACCCAATGATAAACTAGTTTCTTTGTATCTCTAGCCAACTACACTAACCAAGAATCTGCATGCACTTCTTTATTCAAACTACACTTATGCACCAATTCAGGGTTAACATAACTATAATTAGATCCAGGGTCAATAAAAATAGAAGAAAATTGATCATAAATCTTATTGTCCATATCAATTATAGATGCCTGATGGTATGCCTTCCTATTATCCAATGCTACATAGATATGAGGAATGCTTTGCCCAACATACCACATAGCATGTGCCTCCTGTTCACTATAGATCTAAGTCCTACCACCCTAATTCTGCGAAAAATATCTCTTGAGATTTTTTTTCCACATGTAAAACACTCCAACCATCTTGTACCATCACCTCTATGCTACTTTTGTGATCCATGTCCTTGTTTGGCTACATTAAACATCTTAAATGGTGCCACATTTTATTTCTTTTCTGCATTCTGAGGCCTTGTTATTTTTGGCTTCCATTTACCCTTACCTTTTTCCTTCCCTTTCCATCCTTGTTGAGACTCATTCTTACGCTTTGACTACTCGTAGTAATGTTTCAGCTTCCAAATAACTTCTTCAAGTGACCGAGGCTCATCATACTCAATCCAATCTTGAAATGCTAATTGAAATCCACATACAAATCATTTAACTTCAGCCTTTTAATCTTTAATATATGGTACATACCTGAATATCTCCATGAAATTAGTTGTGTACTCCTCATCTATCATCGATCCCATATTTATCTCATATAATTATTTGGACTTACTGTCGCAGTACCTTTTTGATAAGTACTTCTTCCTGAAAAGCCTCCTGAACTCATGTCAACTCAAGTCCTATGTGCTAATGTTTCTAACCCACTTCACATATTCCCAAAAAATATATGATTTACCTCTCAAGCTGAACATAGCTACTTTGGCCTTCATATTATCTGTGTAATTATTCAACTCAAATAAATTCTTCATCCCAAGTATCCAAGCCTCTACATATTCTGAATTCTTCAAATATCCATCAAAATTAGGTGGATTCACTTTATTAAGCTCATATGGCAAGTATCCCCTATCACTCCTCCTGTAAGGATAATAGCAATGACGACCATAATACCTATGAGAACCAAAATTAGATTACTACATGTGTCCATCACCTATCCTATCAGAAGTATCCAACAACCTGGCATCTCTCACTGTGTCATCTTTATCCAATTTATGACCACCATGAGACCTATTTTCATATGCCCCATTATTTATGTCCTCTTGCCCATGGCTGATGTGAAGTTTCCCCTGTCACTGCAATGATGAAAAACTCTAAAGGATTACTGCATTAGCCTCTGCTTGTTTCTCTTGTCCTTGCATGATTCTATCATTGTATGCCTTAAAAATCCTTATTTATTTCTTCAAAATCCTCAATGTGTCTTCTAAGTTAGAAGTGTTCCCAACGCCATGCTTCTCATCTGACTCATAAGGAGAATCCCATGACCTTAATCCTTTTGTACAAGCCATCTTATGTCATTTAAACCAAATCATAAACCAAGCAATGTACCTTAGCATAATTCAAAGAAGATATCTCATCTGCAAGATAAACCATTTCAATGTAATACATGTATAAACATAATCATAAAAAAATATGAATGTCTAACATATACAAATATCAACATATATACATCATCCTAACCAGAGTCCAATCATCAATGCATGATCATATACACCATGACCTCATGCATGACGACAACAACCATATCAATGTATATTGACAACATGTAAGCACAAACTACATGTAACCAATCATACACTCATGATGACACATTACACTACAACACCATCACTTTCACATTGAAACATTACTACAACCATGACCAACACCATGCATATGCAACAAGCATATAGAGCACAAGGATGAGTAACACATGTGAAACCGACATGAATGCATGACCAACACACACCACCCATCTAGTCCAAGGGTGAAACATGCTTTAATACCACTCTATAACACCCTCCTCCCACATCTACCCAAGTAACCAATCAACCAAGGTAAACATGTGATGATAGGCTATTATGATTTGATTCAAACTCCTAAGTCACCTTAAGTAAGTGGAACCAACACCATACAACTACATATACCTTCTTCACCTACTACAGGACACCTAGGAGTCATCCCAACCTTCTAGGAATCTATCCTCTTAATCAAACTTCCATTTTGATGCATCGAACCCCTAGTCGCTCCCTTAACATGGGTGAGAGTGTGATTGAAAACCTCCTGTCACTCGCAAAACTTGGGTATGCATGCGTCTGGGGACTTTTCCCAGTAGTTCTGAGCCAATGAACCTGATTTATATGCCACTTTTTTAGGTCTAGTGCTCAAGTATATTCCCAGAACTCAATGACACTTTTAGGATTAAAGGATAATAAAAAAATAATGATAAAAATGCAATTGGCTAAACAAGTACTTAACAGGAACCCTACTAGCCATGTTAGGAATTTCGTCAAACATGTCACAAATATGTAATCTACAGTTTTAAACAATAGATCCAATCATAGGGGTCTCATGCCTATCTGAGAATAGATAAGAAGCATTGTTCCCTTATATCATTAGCTACATTATCATCTATTAGGTAATATATTCATTTCTCATTTATTTACAAATCAAAACATGATGAGAACCATACATTTTAACTCTCATAACATACATCCATAACCAGCATATAAACAATAAAAAAAATTGAGGATACAACAACCATAAATTCTACATAGAATATAGTAAATTTACACATAAATTACTGAGGAAAGGAAATCTTATTCATGAATGCAAAATTCAATGCAGTATGGGACTACCATGTTCCACCTGACCATAAATTGGTTGAGCCAAATCTCTCTTCATCCAACCACTCCTGTGCCATATTCCAAGCATGAATGTGGGACTCAAACCAAAGAACCAATCAGCGCTTCTCGAGGCTAAACCACCTCACCCTCATCAATAGAAATCATCTTACCACAATCCTCAATGGATCACTAGGCCAAAACAATAAACATGTAATAACAGGCTTTACCATGATATCCACCAGATCACCAGGCCAAGAAAAGCATGGATGCCACTGGATTTCTTAAGGGAAATGATTTCCCAAGGCCATATCACAAAGCATCAGATGTACATGAGTATTGAATGATGTTATAACACACCTAAACTATGAGGAATTTCATGTCTCCTATTCCATAGGCTTTACCACAATCCACATTAGATCACTAAGCCCTGACCGAGACTCCACTCACTAGGCCTTACCCTTTCTTCCATCTCAGGATTCATAGGCCTGATGGAGACCACCCACTTCTATGATTTACCGTATATCTCACCATAAAATTATAGAGGATTCCTAGGCCCACCGAGGCAACACAAAATATGGCTTTACTACAACCCAGAGTCTGATTCAGTGGTTACTAGGTCATGTGTTATTTCATTCAAAGATCTACCTCACTCAACTTCGAATACATATGGTAATCCAAGTCAACCAAAACATGAGAACCTCATCACACTATGGCTATATGTAAATGGAGATGCTAGGCTAAAAACACTGTCACACCTAGAAAAACCCATGCCAATGACATCAAAATAACCATGAACACACATGCATAACCATGCATGCCAAATATACCAAGGAAATCACACATGAAAATCAATACGTGAAAGTAAATTATTTGTAGTCGCTTGATCCTACTCTTCCTTTCTTAATCTATGCTTCCTCTTGCCTTCTTTTCATTTCTTGATCTAATGTTGAAATGTCGAAGAAAAATCTAAGTTTCCAAGAGTGTGTGAGAGAGATAATAGAGAGAGAGCTTCAAAACTGAATTGACAAAAGATACCAACTGATATTCAAAAAAAAGTTCATCAATTAGGCCTCTATTTTCTTCATTTTCCATTATTTTCCTTCATTTTCCTCCTCACATGAAACCTTTTACCTTTCACCTTCCTTTTCTCCTAATTTCCATTATTTTCATAAATAAGTTTCCAAAAATACCATTTTTCCTTTCCAAATGCCTTTTCCATTGCCTTTTCCAATTTCCTTAGCCATAATAAACCAAATGAACACCCACACTCAGATGTTTTTCCCAACATTCAGCTTGTAATAAGTGTCCCATAATAGTGGTTATTATTTTCCCTTTATTAACTTTTATTACAGGGAATTTTCACCAGGGTTGTTACAGAACCAATCATCATTCAGAGCAAAATACAACCGAACACAACTAGTAGCAAGTAGCAACATGCCAACATAAGGAAACCATTAGCAACATATGCAACATCACCATAAGAAAATATGAGGAGCATCAACATGCACATAAGCATCAAACCATCATTCCTCCATGTAGCAACATCATATGAGCAAAAAACACACATAATCTCCCCCTACCTACATAGCAGCAACCACCATAATATCTCATCACATGAGGTCAAGAACCCCACTATCATAGCATAGTATGAGGCATAGTTGAATACCTCCAAGTGGATAATAATGCCAACAATGTATGGTTTAAGTAATAAGAGAAAATAGTGCTCCCCCTAAACACATGCCATCTCCAAGCTGTAGAAGTACCAATCGTTGGGACGAAATGAACGCTTCCACTACAAACAATGCTTCCTTTGAAAAATAGAAGCACCATATGGACCAACAATCCACATGACCATGAATCATATGACATATAAAATGATAAATAAATGGTTGTAGAAGTGATATAAGACCTCATAATTAACTCATATATGATGATAGCATGACCTCATGACTCATGCATATATGACCCAAATGATAGTACAACATAAGTACATGGCTCCATCAGCATTTACATGAATATATCAATAAAAACATGTCTTCTATGATCATATCCTATGGACCAATGACACAAATACATGATATATCAAGACTATTACATCATCATTAGCCCATACTTTTGGTTGCAATAAGACTCCATAACGCTCCTCCAAAACAAGCCTCTCATCATGATGGCTCAACAACTATTGAATGGACTAAATACCAATACCCAATGATGAGACAATAGCAAATACATGGTTGTAGTAAGAGTCATAAAATATCTCATACATGGTTGGTCCATGTCACAAGTCATCCCAAAAACATCCTGGAGTCATGATCATAATCTATGCATGGTTGCACATCTTTTCAACCAGTTGTTAGTGGAAACTAAAAAGAATATACATGGCTGAAAAATGTGATAATTTTAACTCATGAATGAATATGTAAATCTTCCAGAAATTACCAAGTGAAAATAATGATAAAATTTTGAATAATCTAGTAAAAATATTATACCATGCATAGCTCCCCCTGAGCTCAATATACCTACAAAAGATAGGTTTATTTTATTTTCCTAAAATTACATGAAGGCTAAAATTAACTCATCATATGCTACTACAAAATCCATAATACGCCCCCTATATGTTATGCACTTCTCATGATCCACGGTCCTCTAAAAGTACACATGAATAATCATGGACTGCGGAAGGGAATGCTCTTCACTAGATGACGAGTTGTTGCTCGTTATTTCTCCACAAGATTTTGGGCTGCTTATTTTATTATTAGATATGCTTATTTTCTTCCTTCAAATTATTCTTCTCTTCCTTCACTTTATTTTTATTATATCCTCTTAGTTTTTGTTGCCTTTTAATGGTTTTGTCTTGAGTAATGGGGGAACAAACAATATCTTGAAATATGGCCAAATATATGGCATATAAAGCACTCCACATGGCCAAGAGGATCCAATATTCTTATGCTCATAATAGATATAAACCTTGCATAAAATGTGTCTCTCCTCCAATGGTTAGACCTATCATCCATTTCCTTCTGGCCAAACAAGTGACATGAGTAGCAATAACCATAAAAATCACAAGTATACTAGTAGGCCAATCTCCTTGGCTGCTGATATGGTCTATGTGATCTACACCAATAGTTTGTTGCAACATGCCCAAACTTGTGACAATCGTAACATTCTACATTATGCACAAAAGGAACAAAATGACTTTGATTCCTTTGAAACTTTAAAAATATGTCATGATCATCTCTAGGATAAAAATGTCTTCCCAATGTAGGTTCTCCTTTATATTTTCTTCTCTGCTACTATTTTTGCTACTTGATCGGCTACTGGTTTTGCTTGTTTTTCTGTTGTTGGTTCTTTTGTTTGCTAATAGGTTGTTAGATCTACTTCTTTTCTCCTTGGATCTCACTTTTTCTACTATTATTTTTTGCTACAGGTTTCTTGGGTTCGTCCTTGATATTTTTACCTACATGCAAACTAGACTCGCCCTTTTGAAATCCAAGACTAGATTTTTCCAATTGTGATCTTTGGATCTCAAGAAAATTATCCAAGGATACCGTGCTCTTCTCCATGTTTCATTGCTTTCTCAAGGAAACAACTTCAGCTTCTAGTTTTTCAACCTCTTTTTATTTCTCTTGAAATTTTTTCCTCATACCTTCCTCAAATTTCGCAAATTCAACCAATTTAACTTTTAAGCTCATAATATCTTCCTTGAGCTTGGCCTCCTTATCATCACAGACTTTCAATAGCTTTTCTTGATCCTTACATGCAGTTATTAGAGTTGAAATCTTAGCTCTAAGAACCTTAATATTATACTCATCTAATTTGAATCCTCAAAATTGTAACTCAAAAGAAAATCATTACCAATTATACCTTTGGATTCTTGATCTTTTTATTTTTTCACATTAATTTTTGAAGCGCTTTCACTAGGAATATGAGTCTTTTTTGGTTGGTATTCCTTATTTTGAAAGCCATTCCTTTTACGAACTTGATTCCTCTTTCTCTTGGCCATTCTGAAAAAATAAAATTTTAAATTTATGCCAACAAACCATATATCTACTCTCTAGCAATCAAGTTGCAACCAAGAGCCCACTTTAATACTAATTGTTAGAAACCTTTGAGCAATAGTGGGGGGATGAATTAGTGGTGTGACTTATATACAATTTTTTCCCTTTATTACTTTCTTACTGAATCACAGATACATGCACAAACAACTTGTTATATTATCCATGCATATAATAATATAAGGAGCTAAAACAAAAACCATGTGAGAAACATAAACAATAAAAAACCACCCAATCACATTGTCACACATGAAACACAAGATTTCTGGTGGAAACCCTTGTGAGAGAAAAACAACCCTTGTTTTTTCTTCTTTGCTACGAATTTCTGCTAGTCAATAAATTGGTCTTATACATAGTGTACTTACTGCCAGCAGCATGGAGACTCAACCTCATATACAAATGCCAACATCGATTAGCTAGGAGAATCGATACTAATGGATCAACTCGAAATAATATGTTCTCTACGGATCTCTACAAACTACCATCCATTGAAGGTCACCACGATCAATAGGTCCTTGCCAAACTACCATTGGAATATCCAACCACAATTGAATTGAGAAACTTCTTCCTTTCGCTGAAGATTTGCTATCACTCCTCCACCTCCATGAAGTCACTACTCCTCACCACCATGAAAAACTCATTTCATCTATTTTCAAACTAGATCCCAAGACATTATGCTCAACAATAAATCAATTCTTCATACATGCTCTCAACAACAAGAAATCATATTCAAATCAATATAAAACAAATTCAAAAAATATGTGCACTCCAAAAAAAAACTATGTCAACACAAATATGAATATCAGACCCTCACAATAATATAATGGTGCATATTACATATAAAATAATAAGACACATGGATATTTTCTACATGCGTCAGCATCTCCTGCAAAACAAGTGTGAGAATCACCATAAAAAGTTTTACCCAGCAGCATATACAACTCATCAAATCAAACTCAACTCATTCAGATCTATACTGAAGTATGATTTAGATTTGGACATTATTTAGTCATAAACACTCATGAATTGAATAATATGGTCTCTACATAAGATCTAAATTATAATATTACTATATTTCCTTTTCTCCACGCATACAAACATCATCTAACTCCATCAACAACAACAAAATCTTACAATGCAAGAATATAAAACATGTAGGACGAAATTGAGCTTGGGGCTAGGATCAAAGGCACAAAAATTGGACCAAATGAATCCAATAAGATGACTATTAGTGCACTAAATGCATTCACATCATGAGAGGACATTTTCAAACCATTTTTGACATTTTTCACCTTTTCTAGAAGCCTCTGGGAATTCTAAGCTAATTTACTTTCGAAAAATGCGAGAAATGTCGAGGAAATATCATAAAATCCCATAGTCTCTCCCTTGATACTCTTTTCATGTGAATTTTATACCCTAGATCCATAATTTCTCCCTTATCATTGTCTCCATGTGACTATAGGATTTTGACTGCTCTAATAGGCTTATGTTCCTACAACTATGGCTATAACTGAGGGAAAACATCAGTCCTTCAGCTAAAGACCTCTGCCAACTATTGGAATACCTTCCCCTACATCTTTAATAGCCTCCATACCTCTAAAAATTCGTTTGAAACATATTTAAGTAGATCATACAATCCTCCCTAGTGCCACTTCCAAGTTGACCTAGAAGGGCCAACAAACAAGGTTGGAAAGTATTCCAACAAATCCTCCACTCTCCATCAGACCTCTAAACAATGTGAAACACATATGAAGTACCTATGCAACATCATCATCATCATCGTGGAGCCATCACACTGCAAAAAGTCATCTCCATGAAGCATAAGCATTAATACCTAAATGAATACCTAGTTGACAACTCAAACACATGTAGATATGTATGATCAAAATGTAGCAACATCATCTACCTGTAGTAGCAACATAAAACTATCATGACATGTCCAAAAATGTACATGCCAACTCTCATGACCATCATGCTACCAAAAAACCCCACTAATGCCATCACATGATACCATGCCAGCAAGTGTGTCAGCATCAATAGGAACAATCATAAAATCCAACACATACCAACACACACCATGGTTCATCATTTTTCATCATCATGAGATTTACATAAGTTAAATACCTATAGTGTTGACATCAATTACAACATAGCCATACCACTTTCAATAGATCCATGCCGGCCAATACGACACCAATATTCAATATCCATCATACATGACAAGTAGCACCATGACCATGACCTTGTTGACATCATGTTGGGGCCTTAATTTTTGGAATAAGGAGAAGCTTTGAGACAACTATAGGGATAGCGAGTGGTAAGACAGTTTTCACGGAGTCACAGAAGAAACAAGGAGTAATATAAATTAGAGTCCAAGTGGTGGAAGGCGAAAGGAAAAATAACAAGGATAGCCGAGTTGCAAAGGAAGTTGAGCGAAAGGATAGCAAAGACTGACATTTTGGTTTTAGAACATTAGGATAAGGAAGGAAAACTAGGAAAGTGAAAGGGGGAGGACAGTTGCGAACAGGGGAGAGAGCCACTCTAGGATGTGGGTTCTCTATAACTCTGTATTGTTAGTCCTAACTATTCTCTGAGAGAGAGGGCTATGCTGTAATGTAATATAGGGCATTGTGCTAAATATAATACAAAGAGATGTTGTTGGTTGACATTTTATGTACATGGTTTAATTTATTGTTAGTATCGGAATGTGTGTCATTTTAAAAAAATTCTTTGATTATTATGTATCTATCACTCTTTTCCATTTCATGGTATCATTGGAACTTGAGCAATGAGTCCTCTATTGTGATTCTTATTTATTAAGAAGTAATTATTGATGATGTTTATGATTTTACTTTTTCTGACTTTGTCATCTTAGTAAGGTCACGACACGCCTCGAGTGAGACTCCTTTCTCAGTCTTAGGTAAGGTGAAAATGTCGGCGTTGTCCTAGACTATATTAAAGCCTTGTTTTCCCTTGTGCCTGAACCTGGGTCTTCACCTGGTTATTATTTTCAGCCAATAAATGGTTTCGTTGCTGGGGCCTGAAAATTAAAAGAGATTTGGAATATGGTCTCAAGGATCTACAAGAGAGAACTACGAAGATGGTGCAATAACCATGTATATTGGTTCATCACACAACAAGCTCATCTCGAAAAATAGAAGGAAAATAAGTTGAAGGAATAGGTCATGTATTCAGAATCAACAAGTGATTAGTACGATATATTTTGGGGTAAATTCATTGAAGATATTTATAATTGGTTGTGGAGGTTGCAGATCAAGGGAAAAACTAGTGAACAAAATAGATCTCGTCGCACCTGGGCGCAATCAGATCTAGTAACGTTACATCGGTTAGACACATATATGAACTGAGCGGTCAACTTCTGGGTATAGTCCATGCAAGGCTATATTTTTTAATGTTCTACAGAAAAACACTTGTCCTTTTCAAAAGCCCAAGTCATTTTTAAATCAGGGTTTTAGGGAAATTTGTTGAAGGAGATCCCATAGTGGATTAAATTTCTTATAGTGGAAGAAGGTTTTCTGGTCTTCATAGTCTTGAGCATGGAAGTCTAAATTCCCAGTACTAGGGGAAGGACCTAAAGGATGGATGCTAAGGGATGAAGAGATATGAGGATATTAAACTATGCACGCAGATAACTCTAGGAAATATAGATATCTAAGGGCACATCGAAGAGCACAATTAGTGGAAAGGTGGAAGGAAAGGGAAATGAGGGAGATCAATAGGAAAAATGAGGATGTAGACCAAGCAAGAGAGGTGTTGTAAAGCCCAATAGAAGAAGAAGTTATAGTGGGACCAATATGAAAAGAAGGGTCTGTTGGGAGATTTAAGAGTCGAGAAGATAGAAGGAGCCCAACTCGATCAATAGAAGAGGAGGTATCAAACATAATGGAAGGTACATGCTTAAAAGACAATTCAGATGGTGACATGCATGTTGCGATGGAGAGATTATTTTTGGAAAGACAAGTGTCCAAGATACAAATCAATACAATATCCTCGTGCCCAGGTAGCACCCTTCACAAACTTCCCTTGGTACTTTACAAAAAACCTAATTAATTTTTGTCAAATCTAATTAAAGTAATTAGAGTTCAAAGTGTTCAGACTAAATTTCAATATCACTAGTAGAAAATGGCTAATTAATTACTAAAAAAAGGACTATAATTTTCATATAAACAACTACTTTTCGGTCGGTGACCAATAGTAGCTATTTTACAGTATCTTATAACGAGACCAAATTTTAGTCATTTTTAGCGTAGTCATTAATTGGTTATCTCAATTTTTTTGTCTAGTAGTAAATTTGGTCATTAATTTAGTCAGTGATTTGGTCATTAATTTAGTCATTGATTTGATCATTAGTTTAGTCACTGATTTGGTCAATAATTTGGTCATTGATTTAGTCATTGATTTAATCTTTGATTTGGTCATTAATTGTCACAATTAATGACCAAATATACAACAAAATATATTACTTTATGATCACTCGAGAAAACCAATTAATGACCAAAGAAATATGACCAAAATGTTGGTCGTGTTATAAGATACTGTGAATTAGCTACTAATAGTCATATATATGAATTTTTAGTCATAGTTTGAAACCAATTAATTACCGAAGAAATATGACTAAATTTTGGTTGTATTATAATATATTGTAAATTAGCTACTAATAGTCATATATATGCAAAATTTAGTCGTCATTTGTAACCACAAATTTATCATTTGAAGTAGTCATTTATATTTTTTTGGTAGTTTCATATTCATTATATAAACGAATAATTTAGTAGTTTATATTCATTTCATTTATTTCTATTAATAATCATTATAAATGACTAATTTAGTTGTATATTAATTTTATTTGTGTTCATCATTAATCAATATAAACTACTAATTTAGTAGTTTCAAATTGATTTTTTGTTTATTATTAATCAACATAAATTAATTCGTATGATTTAAAAAATGTCATACAATGTGCATGTTCATCTAATATGAAAACACAAAGTTGCATATGTTAATTAAAATACTAAACAATATCAAATGCAACTATAAATCATTTCAACCACATAAATCATATTGTATGAAATGTTAAAGTATTACAATATGGGTTTCCAACTTAATATTGGATGGACTACAATTTACACTCAAAATGATGTTTCATCACGTCAAAGCATTATCTTTGTGTTGTCAAGGCATTGTAGGTAAATTCACAAATTCGGAAGACATGATCATCAGTATTTATATGTGTGTCTTATGTGGGATATTGGCTCTAAGGGTATCACCAGACCAGTTCTCCTCTCTCTCTTTTTGTATTTGTCGCTCCACTGTTATTGCTCCCCTCTTTTTTCAATTCCTGCTTCTTACCATCAATACTGAATTCATTTTCTGAAAAAAGAAGAAGATACAATGTAGAGTGTAAGACATGAAAGACAATGAACACTAGAATATAAACTAAATTAGACTATAAATAGTTTATACGACATATACCTCAACATCATCAATGTCAAAGCCATTTTTCCCCATACAAGTAAAAAACTCGAACAAATTTTCTTCATTGGGGCGATAATGGCCACTATTATGTGGCCAAATAACCTGTATAAACAAAGCAAATAAAATTTCACCATATATAGAAAAGAACACCTTAGTAACTTAGTATTCAAATTTCAAGGAAATCTTAGGAAAAATCATGTCAACTAAGTTATATGCTAAAAATCTCAAGCTGTAGATAACTTGTGAAAACAAATAATATGAGATGTGATGTTTAATCCCTGTCGTTTTATTCACAACATTTCATTTTCTAATGCATGAACTTAGTCAAGTACATAAACAACATGTACTCAAATAACAACATGAAAGTAACATTTTTTGATTGTCATGAAAATATTTTAACACAAATAGCTATAAGGATTCCAATCAATATAGTATAATACTTATTTCATCTTCAAGCTTTGGTTTTTGTTTAAATTCACATGATACTTAGTATTTTCAATTTCATAGTTAAAAGAAAAAACAAAATCAAAAGAAACATCCAAAATACAATCAAACAATAAAGAGAGGATATCATGGAATGGAAATTACAAATATAAAATATTTGTTTACCTGTCCACCGATGTCGTGTCTGGCATTCCTAAAACATTTTCTTGCCCAAAAAAACCATAAGGTGAAATAATCACAACATTAAAAACCATAGGAATTCCTACTAGAAACATTTCCAAAGTCGATGGCTCAAGTGGCTAAGCAATCTCTAACAGCGAATGAACCATATCCAAGACGTTATATGCATTGTTTCCCCATCCTTTTTCCAATCACATTTCTTGTAACATGCCCATAGTAGAGTCAAGTAACAATCAAACAAAGACATTGACATTTTTTTTTATCTTTTATATTTATAAAATTTGAATCTGATTTGTTTCTGTTACAACTCTGTTGAGACCACCTACTCTACAGTAAAAAATATAAAAGGAGCCATTAGTCATACCTACCCATGGTCTCTTGTAGGAATGATAGAAGAATAGGTTGAGCCATTAATTAGAATTGAAAAAATATTGAGGAAAGACAATTCATTATCTAGTTAACCAATTGCACATTGAACCCTATATGGATGAGTAGCCCTAAATAAAGCCAGTTTTCTCTATCATATGCCTTGGAAAGACAAAATCACTAAAATTTCTTGTAATTTTTTGGTTTGATGTTATAAATTCCTTCTTGTGCTACTGCTATTACATAATGGATTTGTTTCCCAGGAAGGATGAAAATTTGTTCTAATGACACAGAATCATCTTAGTGGATTTTGACCCTACATGCACTAACTTTTGCAATGATTTTGTAGATGCAATTACATAGTGATATGGGTCTGAAATCATCTCATTCTTGTCTAATTTTTGGGATTAAAGCCTGAAATGTTGAATTGAAATCTCCCAAATCCTGCATGTGTATTTTAATTTGTCAGAAATTCTTAGTTGCTACGTTTGAAGGAAGTCATAGAACCCCTAGAAGAATTATATTGTCCTACGAACTGGCTAAGGGTTCTTATACTTTTGGAAACATTGCAAAATTGTTTGTAATTCTTCCCTTGATATTTGTTCCATCAATGCCTCATTACCCACCTCACCTACAACAGTAGGGAAATATGAAGTCATCTTTAACTGTCGCTCTTAAATTTTCTATCATCCTCTTTATAAGTTCCCTCAAAATGGTCTGCTGATGAGAAAATTGCTCCTCGAGATGAGACACCTTCTCATGAGGCAAATTTCGTCGATAAACACCATCTTGAGGAAATTTTTCATTATAATTATGAGATGTTGAAGAGAGAAAATTTTGGCTATTTAGTAAAGGATATGTACAAATGTTAGTGATTTGGTACAAGGAAAGACATGGGTAGTAAGAGAATTGTGGAGATTCCCTACAACTCTTTTCCCCAATGTGACACGTGAGGATGTATGCTTATTAAAAAACTATATTTGAGAACTTGAACCATTTTGAAGGCAAGGATATTTTGGATGTAGGTGCAAGAAGTTTGACACAATCTCCTGCACTCGACCCGACAGTCCACTTGCTTACCTATGACTACGATCTATGTGCTTCCCGGTTTTTCAACTACAGTTGCTCCAATTCTTGGTTATATTGTGTCTGACGTCACATCACTGTGACTTCAACTAGGCAACTCGACTGCATGTGTGGTGGCTACTAAACCTGCACTAACACAGGTCTAACTGGCTCTAATAGCACTCCTCCAACCACAAACTAATTATGTTGACAGCTGCCCTTCTATCGGTGTAAATTTATTTAGATGTTCTATTATTGATGCAACTTTAATTTTTCTACAATATAAAAAAGAAATCACATAAATGATAAAGTAAAATGTTGATAGAACATACCAGTAGATCGACAGAAGACAAGAAAAAAATATATAAGTGTGTTGGTGCGTTACGATGGTCAACAGGATGCTTCAACCAGCAAAGTCTCAATATGGTCAACCAACCAACAATGTCACACAACCCTCTAGGACATCCAAACGGTCAACTCAAAAGTCAACCCAAAAAGTCAACATTCAACACAGGCAGCATCAACAACTAGGTCAATTAAGAAAATTCAAAGTCAACATTTTGCCTCGGGAATAGTGCCAAAAAATGCAGATTAGGAAAATAAAAAATCTGGGAGAGTTTCGGGTCGATTTTACCTTTCATTGACCAAAGTCAACGCTGGTCAAAGTTTGCTGCAGAAACCCTTGACCGAAATCAGAAATGTGTTGCTGCTGGAAATTTCCCACGTTTGGAGAGAAGTGTCACCAAGGACATCGAACCAATCAGATGAGGAGAGATAAATGTGTGAGGATGAGATAAGTGAAAATTTCCTCCAACATTGACCAATATATATCCATCAATGAGGGTGTGTGACACAACAGCTGGGGCACAAAACCTTAAGGCCGACCTGCACATATTTTGAATAAATTCAAAATAAATGTTCTGCTCATCAGATTAAGATGATATTTAGATCGATCTTGCACCTCTCCAAAAGAGGAGTCCAATAAAAATATCGGTATCTTCATTTGAGCATCATAACATGGAGTTTGGACCTAGTTGTCCAAAATTAACACTCCCTCTCAACTAGGGAGAACTCCATCCACCTGTGCAATCCAAACATCGTATGTCATCCTGCCGTAAATTGCTTTTTTGGCTTCTTTATTTTAGAATAAAAGTGGGTCAGTCACAAAGACATCATTCCCAGCTGACAGATTCAGCCCAGAGGTCTGAAACCTCTATAGGACTCACAAAGAGTCACATACCAACCTGAAGTTCGTTTACATGACCCGAAGTCAGTAGGAGGTCTGAAACCTCTCTAGACTTGATCCCAAATCAAGTGGTTGGACCGTGCCATCCTATATAGAGAGTACTGCAATCTCTGATGTGTCCTGTTGTACCTTAAGAGACAATCCCTTAGCTATATAAGGAATCAGTGCTTAAGTGATTTATATGATTATGTCACAAAATTATTTGTCTCTATTTAATAACCCTCAATTATTTATCATAAAGCCCTCAAATATCAAATATAATGAACATCTCACAATTCTGTCATTTGCTTATGTTGAATGAAATGGCTAGAAGAAAATGAAAGAAAGAAGTCCAAACTGATATTTTTTTACATAGAATATATCATCTCAAACCCCAGAAGAATTATATGAAAGAAATAGTTAAAACGAAGGAGCGCTAATTAAGGATTTTAACTCTTGCTTACATAGGTAAAAGAAGACCTGCTGCTCATTACTTCGATTTATTCAAAGATAGAAAACACAAGATGAAAACTTGAACACATATCAACATAAACATATTCCAGAAAAAAAATTTCTCATTCATTAATCCTTGAAAACTTTGAGTACAAAATTATAGTCTAAAGGTCCAAAACTCAAAACCTTTCTTCCCCTTGAAAATTACATTAAATACAGTAAAAAAAACAGTTTGGAACTACTGTAACCAATCCTAACTACCACAACTGCTTAGGACTTAGGAGGTTGTCTATTACATGCCTTGAAAATGTCTTATTACAATTACATTATCTTTGAAAAAGTAATATAATGTAAAAATATATATCCTAATCTCCAGGATTTGTTGATGATGTTGTTGCATTTCCTTGGTCAGTTGATTTGTCTTTCTTTAATGCTGAAAACGCTTTTGGAAAGTCTATTGTCCAAGCTCTGCACTTTTTCCATATCTCTACCTTTATCCTGGGCGAATGTGTTAGATTGTGATACTCCAATCTGAATGAAGTAATTCGACTATAGGATGGTGCTTCTGTGAAAAGAGTTTTCACCAACCACAGTAGCTAAAACTGTTTCTTTAGAAAGTTGACCATTGTTTCCCCTTTAAGCACCTGAGTTTTTTCATGCCTGTTATCAATTTTACTTTTTGTCATAACTAGTAAATTCTCATAATAATCCCATGCAAAAATATTTCCTTCATCTCCCCAACATGATGGTAGACCTATTCTTGTTAATTTGTCAAATAACTTATCAAACTGGCTTATTGTTTCTTTAATTTCCATTAGCTTATTTTCTATAGCCTTTCTGTGGTCATTTCTGAAAATCATCTTATTGATCTCTACTGCATATAAGGTCCTGTCTTTAATGTCATTCTCTTCCAATTCCTGATCTTTTTTAGCATTAATAAGGTCAATGAACCTTCTAGCCCAAATAGTTCTATTAATTTCCTTCTGTTTATCTGTCATGATTGGTTCTTCACATTCCCTGATAAGACTTTTCTCCTCTACAACTATCATCAAACAACTTCAAATTGATTTCATTTATGACATGATATCATTCCAAATGATATCTTTATCTTGTATCAGTGAAATGTTTTGTTTCAGTCTCTTTTTGATATTTTTAATCTCAGTATTTGCATTTTGAATATCCATTTTGTGCTTGTCAGCTTCATTCCCTATGGCTTGAATAAGCTTTTTTGCAGTCTCCAGATCAGCTTGAGATTTTTTTCGATCTCTTTCAGCCATCTACAACTCAGTATTCAACTGAAAAATCCGTTCTTGTGGATCTTCATTAACTGTAGGAAAAACAAAAGTACAATTATTGTTATCAATATGATTTTGCAGTGATATTGCAGTTTGCTTTACTTTGGAAATGTCTTCATCTTTTTGCATGAGTTGTTGTAAAAGCTTTTCCTTTTCCTTCTCCACCTCTGCAACTTTTGCAGCCAGAGAATGCTCTCCTGTAGGCAATTTTAGCTTTTTCCTCAATGTAAATATTTATATCTCAGCAATTTGCATAAATTTCTGTATAGCAGTCTTTTCACTAGGGCCCACTCCAATCTTTACAATGATTTTCTTTAGCTCATCATTCTAAACTGTTAAAGCTCTTGAGTTAGCTTTCTCTAACTTTAATTTCTTAGGTACCTTTCCCAACATATTTTTTGCCTTCATTTCAATTGCATTGGTCTTCATTAGGTCATTCATAATCAACTGACCAGTTTGCATATGTAAATTCATCTTATCCATCAGGGGAATCTTCTTCACATCTACAGTCACATTTACAGTATTGAAATTCTTAGAAGAACCTATTGACATGTCTATAGGATGTGACAGGGAAATCCTAAATTGATCTTTCTCAAGATCCACGACAGTCAAAAGTCTTGTTTGTGTTAGAGTCGGTCTTGTCAGTCCTCCGTCAGAGATCATTTCGCTTTCACATTTCATTTTTAGGTGTCTCGCTCGATTCATTTAATTGTGTTTCTCTAGGGGCATGCCATTTACTGACGAAAGGCCTTGTTACTCATTCCCCCCATGCCTTATCTTATTGGCTTATGTCATTTATATTCATGTTTGATGTCTAGGTCAGCAAGGAGTTAATTTGGTGTTTAGGTCTAGGGTTTGCAAATTGTTGTTCTCAAAGTGCTTTCCAGAGGAAGGTTCAATAAGTTTCTTATTTCAAGAGTTTCACCATCAGTAATGCTCAAGGATGATTCTTCTCCAAAACTCTGTTTTGGGGAAGAAATTGTCAAATTAGTTGTTTGTAATAAGCGTATTTTTAAAAATTCTCCCATTGTGAAGAATTTCAAATGCAGGTCGTGGTCACCTTATTATCTTCAGCAGCTTCAGCATCCCTAGAAAAGACAACAAAGAGATTCATCATTCAAGATCAAGAAACAAAGAAACAAAGTTTGTTTGTAGATTGTGAAAGGCGAAAATGTTTCTATTGTTCATTCCTTAGATGCCCCATTTGGAAATTTCGATTCTCCAACCAGAGAAATAGGCAAAATTGAAGTTTGAGAGAGCGAAATTATAAATTTGGAGGTAGTTGGTCTGAGTTAGTTTGAGCGTGGCGCACTGGGAGCAAGCGCGGCGCACCCACTGAGCGTAGTGCGTAGAGCACGATTTCACAATGCAATTTTGCACTAGCGTGGTGCACTCACCAGGCACGACGCACTAGGAGTATGCGCGGCGCACAGAACCAATAGACCAAATTTCATCAATTTTTCATCAAATTTCTGAAATGATTCAAGTTTTCTGCTCCAAGCCGATTTTATTAGAGGATTAATTGATACGCGTTGGTTTATCATCTTCAGTTACGCCATCAAAAGATCTGTGGAATGAAAATTACGTTATAGATGAACCAAACTCAGATGTTCGTAGTCTCACACGATTAAACCAATCAAAGTCCTCCATTGAAAAAACTGATTTTGGAAGCATTTTCTGATGCTGGGCAGTCTAATCATGTTGACCCAAAAAGTCTGAGGAATGTCAGTTTGGGATTGGCAGAACTTTGTCAAAGGAAAAATTCAAAAGCTATTTTTATTAAAATTTAGTTTTTATTCGAATGGAAAAGGTAAAAGAATAAAAATCATAGACTGAAAAGCCTAAATTTGAACGAAGATATCAACCATAGCATAAAAGTAGGATTGGAGGCCTATTTTCGTTTTCAGTTGTGTTTCAAAGGGTTCACGCTATAATTTTCGCTTTATTATTGGTCATCAACGAACAAAATGTAACGCTGCTTCAGAACAAATGATTGGCTCTTCGCTTTTATTTGTAATAGTGATTAAACAACGCCCTATTTTTATCAGTTTGTTATCACACCTCTGAAGGTATTTATTGTATTGAAAATCATTTGTAAGGAGAGAGTTCTGGGAAACGTGTACAGGAATAACAAAGAGCTTCATTGTACAGTTTTGACAGAGATTTTAATGAAAAGATATAGCTCTGGTTCATAAGATTCATGTGGTATGACGTTTGACATATGTTTCTTCTCTGTTTCATATGTTCCTCGTTATGTTTACTGTTCATTTCATAATCATGTCTAGATGAATGCTTTTAAGTGAGAAAGGTAGAATCCATGTTAATTGCTCTGCCTTGGGAAAGCGTTCATTTTCTGTGTATCTTCTTCTGTCTGAGAAGGATTCATTATATATGCCCTTTTAGGCCTCTCAGTTGTCTTTCACTCCATATAATTCCAATCTAATTGTTAAACTTCATGCTTATCTTGCCTCATGAAACAATCTGCGTCTTTGATTTAATTTCCCTGCTCATACTGTCATTTGTCCCATACAGCCCAGAAAATCCAGCCATTCATTATATTATTTCTTCCATATCTATTTACTAGCCTAAAATCAGTATCCATTTGTAGTCATCTCAGGCCCTATTGGACATTTTTTGTCGAGATAGACCCGGAGAGAGCCCTCTCCTGTCCTCGTAAGGCTAGCTACGAGGCTGAGCTTGGTTTGATGTTACCTTGAATCCTGCTTTCCTTCAGCCTAAGGCAGATTCGAGCACTAACATAGTGGCGACCATACTGGGGAAGATGGTTTTCGTGTGAATGTAACACTTGATTTGTAGATTGTCTTGCCCCAGTAAGTGTATCAGGTTCAGATCTAATCATTGATGGTGAAAAACGATCAGAAATCAAAAGGCTGAAATCATTCACCTGGCGACTTCATTCACTGAAAAATCCAGAAATCAATGCTTCATGGTGACTTCACTGCAGAGATATCAGTAGCTTTAAGGTTTTCAAGATGGATCGGGTTGCAAGAAGATACGCTCCCATGAGCCGATATCACATTCTAGGCTTTCCAAATAAAATTCCGAAGGTAGATTGGTCAAGGAATCTGCCTACATTTAACAATGATGGTAAAAAGGATGCTGCTTTACATCCGGTTAGATTTCACATGCATATTCGCAAGTTGAAGGTGGATTTTCCTGAAGATTGCTTGATGAAGATATTCCTGGACACTCTGGAAGGTGAAGCCCAATCTTGGTATGAAAAATTGTTGTCAGCCTGTATTTACTATTTAAAGGATTTTCATGCCCTGTTCATTGAAAGATATCAAGTATCTTATCCATCATTAAGTTTAGTTCATGACTATTACAAACATGCTTCTACTTTTATTGAAAGCCTTGAGAAATATTATGAAGATGATAATTTCATGGATGATGAGATCATGGAAGCCCTGTATGAAAATCCTTTTCAGCAGCAGAAAGACGATCATGAAAATTTGTAGCAGGATCAAGATCTTAGTACGGTGGAAATTGAAGCAATTTTGCATCTTTACAGTCAACAGGAATTACATGAAATGGATCAGCAGTATGAGGAAAATCTGTATACTCCTTCACTTGAAATCAATGAAGACAATCACTGTTTGAGCAAAAGAAAACAAAAGGTATTATCTCCTCTATATGAAGACGAGATAGATCAACTCTTGAACGGTCACGTTGCAGCTCAAGTTAATGCAGATCTGCAGTGTACACATGGTCAAGAAGGTGATGGTGGAACTTCTTCCTCTTCTAAAAAGGATGACAGTCCTGTAAGCAGCTTTATAGATCAGCAGGTTGAAGATTACCATATGGCTGAAAATTATGAAAGAGAAAGTCTCGTTTCAGATCTGTCCATAGAAGAAAACAGCATGCAGGGAAGTCAAGTTTCAATTGCAGATTGTGATAATGTCCAGTTAGCTATTTCAGATTTACATTCAGATTATGATGACCAAGCATACCTTGTGCTGAAACCCATCAAGGAGAACGGTGATGTTGAGATCATCTAGGATAAAGACAACAGAGGTATGGATCCCAATGTTCTCAGTTCATTATAACACAGCCTTCATGAGGATGTAATCCAGTCAGTTTATGCAAAACAAGATGAGACCTTCGTTCAAGTAAGTGAAGAAGTTCTTTTGGACGAATCTTTAGTAGATGATAGAAATGTCATTTTTGCGCTCCAAGAATCATCTGAAGTTTCTTTTCTTATGATTGATGAATGTAATGAGAATCTGGCTGTCATATCATATGAAGATGACCAAAACTATATTCAAACTGTAGAAGATCAGAACATTCAGGATTACCTTTCAGATTCTTCTTCATATGTCTCATGTTTTGAAATGTTTTCTCAAGAAGAGATCTGCTCAACTACTTGTTCAGAATTATTTGAAGACCAGGAACAGAATTTTACTGAAGAAAGATCAGAATCAAAAGAAAAGGACACCTTGTTTCTTCAGCAGGAGACAAATCTTCATGTTTTTCAGGATCCAGTGGCAAATCTGTTGCAGTCAGCAGTGAAGGTGTTTATTGCAGTATTCAGTGACGAAGGAGATCATGGTCAATTATATTTTTGGATGCCCAGTTACCAGTATTTGTTTTTGACCAGGAGATCTGATCGGGAGAATCAGTCAGGAAGGCATCTACTTGACTGGTTACATTGGAAGGTCAATTATACATGATTGTACATATTTCATTAGTATGCAGGTGGTTTCCATCATGATTTCTAATCTTGATGGTCTGCTGCCCTTCAATAAGCTTTGTCAGTTTTGGTTAGAGTTAAGTCAGTCTGGTTTGAAGTTTGTCGAGTCAGTTTTCAGTCATTTCAGTCAAGTTTCAGTCAATAAATGAGTTAAGGTCTCGTGTCGATTTGTCAAATAATGGACTCCATTGCCCAATGGATGAAGGCACGTTCTAGCTCTCCCAGAGATCTGTTGTTCTTGGCACCTCCGGGGAGCTACCATCCCCATTGGAGCCAATGTTAGAGTCGGTCTTGTTAGTCCTCCGTCAGAGATCATTTCGCTTTCACATTTCATTTTTAGGTGTCTTTCTCGATTCATTTAATTGTATTTCTCTAGGGGCATGCCATTTAATGACAGAAGGCCTTGTTACTCATTCCCCTCATGCCTTATCTTGCTGGCTTAGGTCATTTATATTCATGTTTGATGTCTAGGTCAGCAAGGAGTTAATTTGGTGTTTAGGTCTAGGGTTTGCAAATTGTTGTTCTCAAAGTTCTTGCCAGAGGAAGGTTCAATAAGTTTCTTATTTCAAGAGTTTCACCATCAGTAATGCTCAAGGATGATTCTTCTCCAAAACTCTGTTTTGGAGAAGAAATTGTTAAATTAGCTGTTTTTAATAAGTGTATTTTTAAAAAGTCTCCCATTATGAAGAATTTCAAATGTAGGTTGTGGTCACCTTATTATCTTCAGCAGCTTCAGCATCCCTGCAAAAGACAACAAAGAGATTCATCATTCAAGATCAAGAAACAAAGAAACAAAGTTTGTTTGTAAAGTGTGAAAGGCGAAAATGTTTCTATTGTTCATTCCTTAGATGCCCCATTTGGAAATTTCGATTCTCCAACCAGAGAAATAGGCAAAATTGAAGTTTGAGAGAGCGAAATTGTAAATTTGGAGGCAATTGGTCTGAGTTAGTTTGAGCATGGCGCACTGGGAGCAAGCGCGGCGCACCCACTGAGCGTAGTGCGTAGAGCACGATTTCACAGTGCAATTTTGCACTAGCGCGGTGCACTCACCAGGCGCGGTGCACTAGGAGTATGCGCGGCGCACAGAACCAATAGACCAAATTTCATCAATTTTTCATCAAATTTCTGAAATGATTCAAGTTTTCTGCTCCAAGCTGGTTTTATTAGAGGATCAATTGATACGCGTTGGTTTATCATCTTCAGTTACGCCATCAAAAGATCTGTGGAATGCAAATTACGTTATAGATGAACCAAACTCAGATGTTCGTAGTCTCACACGATTAAACCAATCAAAGTCCTCCATTGAAAACACTGATTTTGGAAGCATTTTCTAATGCTGGGCAGTCTAATCATGTTGACGCAAAAAGTCCGAGGAATGTCAGTTTGGGATTGGAGGAACTTTGTCAAAGGCAAAATTCAAAAGCTATTTTTATTAAAATTTAGTTTTTATTCGAATGGCAAAGGTAAAGAATAAAAATCATAGACCAAAAAGCCTAAATTTGAACGAAGATATCAACCATAGCAGAAAAGTAGGATTGGAGGCCTATTTTCGTTTTCAGTTGCGTTTCAAAGGGTTCACACTATAATTTTTGCTTTATTATTGGTCATCAACGAACAAAATGTAACGTTGCTTCAGAACAAATGATTGGCTCTTCGCTTTTATTTGTTAATAGTGATTAAACAACGCCCTATTTTTATCAGTTTGTTATCACACCTCTGAAGGTATTTATTGTATTGAAAATAATTTGTAAGGAGAGAGTTCTGGGAAACGTGTAGAGGAATAACAGAGAGCTTCATTGTACAGTTTTGACAGAGATTTTAATGAAAAGATACAGCTCTGGTTCATGAGATTCATGTGGTATGACGTTTGACATATGTTTCTTCTCTGTTTCATATGTTCCTCATTATGTTTACTGTTCATTTCATAATCATGTCTAGATGAATGCTTTTAAGTGAGAAAGGTAGAATCCATGTTAATTGCTCTGCCTTGGGAAAGCATTCATTTTCTGTGTATCTTCTTCTGTCTGAGAAGGATTCATTATATATGCCGTTTTCGGCCTCTCAGCTGTCTTTCACTCCATATAATTCCAATATGATTGTTAAACTTCATGCTTATCTTGCCTCATGAAACAATCTACGTCTTTGATTTAATTTCCCTTCTCATACTATCCTTTGTCCCATACAGCCCAGAAAATCCAGCCATTCATTATATTATTTCTTCCATATCTATTTACTAGCCTAAAATCAATATCCATTTGTAGTCATCTCAGGCCCTATTGGACATCTTTTGCCGAGATAGACCCGGAGAGAGCCCTCTCCTATCCTCGTAGGGCTAGCTACAAGGTTGAGCTTGGTTTGATGTTACCTTGAATCCTGCTTTCCTTCAGCCTAAGGCAGATTCGAGCACTAACAGTTTGATCTGGAGAAACTTGATATTCAGCTTGGGCCTCCATGCTAGCCTTCATCTTCTAATTCCTTTCTTCAATTTGTGTAAACATCTGTTTGATCAGAGGTACTTTTTCATGAGAAATTTCATGACTTATGGGTGAAGCAGGAACATTTTTTTCTTCTCCCAGATGTAAAGAAAAACTAGGTGGGTTAGATGTAGATTCTTCAATAAACTTTGTCCTCTTCTCAGCTCGTTGCTCCTCATCATCTAAATCAATCACTATTTATTTTCTTCTTTTATTTTTTATTTTTTTATATGATAGGAGTCTGAATGTTTGAACTTGCTAAACCCATCACACCTTTATTTGCTATCTTCTCCAAATCTGGCCTACTTTCATGAATGAAAGCTGAATATCTATTCTCGATTCTTCTATTCGAAATTACACTATGAGGGTCATAAGCCCAACTTTCCCCTAACATCATATGCATATCATCTAACATTTTAGTAACCTCCTCAAATTCCTGTCTCATATTGACTATGAAAGGGCCTACAATCATGGGTAGTTTGTACATGTGCCCCTTTTTCATGGGCAAAAAGTGAACCTGATCAACATTTAGGCTTTGTCGAATAAATTCCAAGGCAAATAACCTCATAGGCACAAAAGTTTGGATTCTATAAGGCTCAACACTTGCTCTGTATAGTCTAATTCAGAGTAATCCTCAAAAACAAACCAATCTCCAAATTGAAATTTACTCCTATATGCAAATATTCCTGAGCTTTAGGTAGAAAATGGGGAGGAGGAACTCCATTCAAGGTTTTATATGCAACTAACATGAAATAAATGGCAAAATCAAATAATATAGATTCATTTTGCTCTCTTCTTACTACATCAGTCCAAAACACTATTGATTGTCTTTTATTGTTTATATTCATAATATTCAGACTTAGATACATGAACTCCTCCACATTTTGATATAAGAACAAATATACACTCAATGAAGGAAATTTAAAAGAACCTATTAATGAAAGGCTCATTAGCTGTGAATTAATTGCTTCCTGCCAATATGATGGAATATCCAGCACTGTTCCTTTCTTTTTCATCATGGAAAAGATGCCCAAGACTGATTTATCCACTGTTCTGTCATCATCTTTGCCCAGAATTTTCGCAATGCTGCTTAATACTGGTCGAATTCGTGCATCAAAAATCTCCATGGAAAACTCTTTACTGTCCGGCTGAAATTTCTTTGTGTTTGGCTTCAAAAAATATATGAACTGATTAAAATCTTCACCTACAAGGTTATCATAATAGGTTACCAAAGAATCATTGAAGAACTGAACAGATGACTCTGACTCAGGATAGCAAAGGGCTTGGCGAATTAACTGGGTACACACTTGCAAAACATTCTCTCCCTGACAATTCATAATAAAACACTTCCCAAGGTACATGACTAACACCAAGCAATAGATATATTCAGGAAAAAGGTGGGTCTTTGGGATACATGCAGAAAGCACTCTAGACTTGATCATGGAAGTATAAACAAGGGAGGCTTTGTCATTCAAGATGACTTACTGTTAAAACGGAAGGTAAATTATAGAACAAAGGGTATCTTGAATATCCCCCTCGGTGTCCATGAGAGGGATATGACTAGTAGAACCTGACAAGGATGAACACTTGGCCATGACTGAAAATTATCGCAAAGAACAACTCACAGGGTGGTCAATTTTACTAGGGCGACATAAGACTGAAACATGACACAGCATAAACTAATCACAAATGAATTGAAACAATGCGAATTTTGTTTAGATATGTGGCGCGGATTTAAAATTTAATGTTGACATGACGCGCAAACGAGCTGTTGATTTCACCTAATGTTGAAGACAGTTGTGAAAAAATTAGCACCCTACGTCACTATGGGGGGTCTCGAGGAACAGAGGGAAATTTCGGCTAGTTCCCCTGTGCTTAATCTCCACCGTTCATCTATGTTGTCCTCGCAGTCAACCCAGTCAACTGCGAAGGAACTTATCCTATTATTTCGTGCACTGGTTGTGCCCGCGGGTTGGGCCTTTTGATAAGAAACTAAACCATCAACACTTTCCGCCCAACAAACTGATCGATCTTTAAACATAAATGTGCAACCCACTTTCATAAATTTTAAAGTGTTTAAACTTTTAACTCCAATATATCAATAGAAATGTTTTTTATGCCAAAGTATAAGGATTTTAATACTTTAAAATAATTTCAACAATTTTTTCTTTTTTTAATATTTACAAGAATTGGAATTAAAAGGATGTGAAAACGATCCACAAAATCTAGCTCCTCTTGGGGATAGTGTTTTTGCCACGAAACACTAAGAACCTGCAGAGCAGTGCCTTCACTTCGGGCATGGAGTCAAAAATTGCTTGATGAGAAATATACAATGTGGGAAAACCGAATATGTACAATGATGAAATGGTTGTTTTCAGTGCTGGAAATAGTGTTTCAGATACTGCCCATTCACAGGCAACCCTATTGTTTCTCCATCCATATTTTCCAACATAAAAGTGTTATTTGATCTAGATTCAGTGATTTTGTAAGGTCCATACCATAAATGATCAAACCTGCCATGTTTCCCTTTCTCCTCTCTTCTGGTGTCCCATCTTAATACCAAATCTCTAGTTTGAAACATGATCTCCTTTGCCTTCCTGTCAAAAATGGACTTCATTTTTTCCTGATATGTGACCAAATTATCTCTGACTTTATTTCTGAATTCACTTAATTCTATCACCTTATTCAGTCTTCTTATCAATGCATTAGGTTCTTCTTGTTCTTCTTGAAGAAAAGAAATTACTGGTTTTGTTAACTGAGTATGAAACAAAGCTTGAGTACCATATACTAATTAATAAGGGGACTTACTAGTAGATCTTCTAGTATTCATTCTTACCGTCGAGAGAGAAAATGTCAACTTTGAATCCCAATTTTTCTAGTTCTCATTAATTTTTTTCTTGAGGATCTTTACCAATGTCTTGTTTGATGACTTTGCTAAACCATTCCCTTGTGGATGATATGTTGTAGAATGAGACAATATCACATTATAAGTTTGACAGAAATTTTTAAATCTTACTGAGTCGAATACTTGAGCATTGTCTGTGACGATTTTCATTAGACATCCAAACCTGCTGAAAATATTCTCTTCCAAAAAAATCATTCTACCAAATCATTTTCTTTCCTGGTAGGAATTTCCTCTACCCATTTTGTAAAATAATCAGTGGCAGTCAGAACCCACTTAAATTTTCCACTTGATGGTGGATTAATTTCCCCAATAAATTCTAATCCCCATTGTCTAAAGGGTTCTTTAATAAAAATAGGAAGAAGAGGTAAAGGAGCTAACCTTTTATTTTTTGCAAATAATTGGCATTTCTGACAACTTCTAACAACTATATATGCATCAGCAAATAAAGAAGGCCAATAGAAACCTGATTTAAGAATTTTATGAGTGGTTACTTTCCAACTGTAATGTCCTCCACACAAACATTCATGATACTCCTTGATCACTTCCATTGATTCTACTTCTGTTAAACACATCAACAAGATACCAGCAGGGTCTTTCCAATATAATTTAGCATCAATTATAACATAAGGTTGAGCTTTGATTTTTATAGCTCTGTATGTTTATCTATTGATTGAGGAAGGGCAAGAGAAAAAACACAAATAGCGAATAATATCTTTATACCAATTTGAGCAGAGAAATTTGTATTTGATTACCGATTTTGTTGTAATCTGATTAGTCTCCTCAACCACTTCATCTAATGGTGCAAGAAAATTAATTCCCAAAGTTTGGAAATTAGATTATGTTAACAACTTAGCTAATCCTTTTCCTTTGACTAACTTAGTAGGCTTAATGTTCAAATTGTTACACCATTTTTTGGTCATCTAACCTATTATCATTAGATGGACCCAAGTACACCATGTAAGACCAATTTTACCCTAAGTAAAATTGCTTTCACTATGTGAAATAACTCAATAAAACACATTTATTAGGTTGTTTATGGTCTAAATAGGAAACCCCAAAGGGAAATATTAAACAAATCTATATTTGTTTGATTTTTCTCATGGAATAATTAATTAAACAATAATTTAATTATTATTCTTGGTCATATTTAACCCAAAACAAGGAAATTAATTAGATAAATCCTTATTTATCTTATTATTTTCTAGGAATAATTATTTAAATCTTATTTAAATAATATTCCTTATTAAATATGACTAAATCATTTATAAATAATTAAATAAATCATTATTTATTTAATTATCATTCAACCACTTCCTTAAAATAATAAATAAATCATTTATTTATTTATTATTTACAAATAAAAGGATTTGACCCAAGTCAAATGCCTTTTCCCTCCAACAAATATAATAAAATATTCCATAAAAGGTGGATCTAGATTTGGTTAATATTATTTTAATCATGCACCAAGATCTAGAATGACCAAATATTTTGTTATAAATAGGAGGGTTTTTCCTACCATTCTTCACCTTTTGTTGCCTATTAGATCACTCTGGATCTATACTCTTGGTCTGACTTTGAGCCATTATCATTGTCACATTCTCCATTATTTGCTTTGTGAGCTCCCTTTGAGTTCTATGTTTGTCTAGGTTTTCTACACCAACAAGACAGAGAAATGCTAGATCTGAAGCGTTGAGGACTTTCAAGAACCCATCCCATTGAGGAGAATTGGAAACACCTTTCTTGTTTTCCTCCCAGGTGCCCTTAATATAAAATTCTTTCAAAAATATTGTTCTTGTCTTGTCTATTGAATGTATGGAGCAAAACCTTATTTTCACTGCTTAATGTATTTTTATGCATAGATATGGATTTGTGCAGCGTTTGTCTTGACCAACTAACTGCAGATCTGAAGATATTCGCAACCATATTTGATGTTAGGGCTATAAGTTATGCGTAGCTAAAATGGTCTTTTTTCGTACACTTCGACAAAAGATTCATACTAACAACTGGCGACTACACATGGGTTTTCAATTATGACCGTTGTCGTTTTTCATATTCCTACATATCCAGCTACTTCTAACCCTAGGTTTTCTCTTCAGCTTTTTTCTTTTCCTATTTTTATGTTATTTTTCACCTATAAAACCCTCAAACATTAAAATTTCTAACTTCCATGTTCCAGCCCTATTGTAGCGATAGAATATCGGCACCAGGCGAGACGACAACTTTTACGCCAATCTCTTTCTTGAGAGACACTGGGAGGCACGGTCACACTTTTTTTCCCAAAACCTGCGACCTGGACCGCAGGACGCACTTTTCAGCCTCAAAACTATGACCTGGACAGAAAACAGGTCAGAACCTGCGACCTGCACTTTTTTCTGCAGATTTTCTGAAAGTTTTCTCGGTTTGTCTGAAGCTTCTGTCAGGGTTTTCCAGCCTCCGTCTCCGCCTATTTAGACCTGTTCTTGTTCTGTTTTACTCAAATAAGTGGGAATCTATCCCCATAGGGCTTTAGTATCCTCCACTTTTTGTGGAAGAGTTTTTAGCTATTGCGGGTGTCTAAATTTTTAGAGTTTCAACCATTTCTTTTCCAGATCTGATACCTCCTCTTCAGATCCCTTTTAGATCAGCTATTTTTCCTTTCAAATCACCTCCCATAGTTTTTTTTGGGTTTGCCTTTAGGGTCACCTCCTTTCCCCTACTGCCTTTAGCTGTTTACCTCCTCTTTTACAGCAACCTTGCCTCTGCCTCTTTGCTGTTTTCTGCACCTCTTTTCAACAGATTTATCCTTTAAATCCCTATCCCTCTTGACCTTAGATCTATTGGCTTATTTTCAGTGTGGTTTGATTAGATTTTTCCCTCTGTTAGACTAGTTTTTGAGAGACCTGCCTCCTTGGGTTAGATTGATGCATTGTTAGCTGTTAATTTTCTATTATTTCATCATTATATACTTTTCTCTGCAGATTTATTTTCAGTTATGCAGCACACTTTTTATTTTTCTCTCAAAATGTCTGGGTTTAAAAAATAAAATTCATACTTTACCTCACCACAAAGCGAAGAAAAGTGCAGTTCTTTTAGCTATGCAAAGACTTTAAAACATTGTAAATCAATTGACATACTTTGCACCTCTTTACCCTTGTTTCGACATTGTAAGTCTTGGTTCTGCTCCTCCACCTTGTGTTAGTTAGTTCTTCTTCCCTCATGTGTGCTTGTGTTATATTCATTCATACACCAAATATATCAAAGAACTGTAGCCTTCCACCTCCAAGTTGGGTTGGTCAACTTGCTCTTGCTTGTTTTCCCAGTTATTCCTTCTCTAAGTGCTCTGACTCCTCTTCTGATTCATTGGGTTCTCACCTTTACTTAGTTCTCCCTTGTCACCTTCACTATGCTCTTAGTTGGGATTAGCCTGGCAATCCCAATGAATGCACCTCTCACCCACTCCACCTCTGAGCTATGGTTGCCCTCGGGGAGGAGCCTCCTCCTCCGGCCAATTACCCCCCAACCCCCCTCCAGGTAGCATGTATCTAGGCTAAAGCATGCCTCATCCTTGTGGCATGCCTCATCCTTGTACCCAACCTCTGCAACACCTCAATGTTTCGCAACCTAACCATTATCCTTATCCACAGCCTGGTGCCCAAACTCCTCTAACATTTTAACCTCTGCCTCCCTTGCCTTCTCAACCCTAGCAACAACAACTACCCCCCCCTTCGTGGCAAGTATTTTCACATTAGGGCACGACTAACCCTTCTTCTTCTCAAAGGAAGAGGAAAAGCAATCAAAACCAATCTTCCCTTGAAATTTTCATTGTATAATCATAGTGTTGCTTCCTAACACCGCACAACGACGGGGCACTCGGCCAAGCCGGACGAGCATATTCATGCAAATAAATATTGTTTGTATTCAGGTGTTTCAATTATTACTATATAGTTGTCCCCTTTTACCACAAATGCGGCGGATGTGGGAGTCTTAAACCACATTGCAAGGACGGCCATGCCTCCCTCTTGTTTCCCCCAATGTGGCCATTTCTCCATGGATGTGTTTACCAATCCTTTCCCCGGCAAAGGTTAGCAACCATAACCTTCCCTTGTTCTCCAGATTACTAGCTCCTCATGATGAACTCAGATCAACCTCTAACCATCGACCTTAACCTTCAAAATATGTCTCGTCAGTACCCCAAGCCTCCTGCTCCGTCTGCCCCAGAGTCATCTTCTTCAGGTTCTATCGAGCCTCTTTCAACATCCAATGGTCCCTTGCATATCCCTCAGCCCAAAGTTGAGGTTCATAACAAGATTCCTAAGGGACTGTTACATTGAAATGCTGCTTATGGTTGAGCTTCTCATTCGTATAGCATAGTAGATGATTTGGCACAGTCTCCTACTGCCATTTCAACACTGGAACTCCTCCAGTCATGTCCTTCTCAAAATAGGCTCTAATAGCCATAGGTGTGTGTATCTGTGACCAATTGATTGTTTTCGATGCTCATCAGTCAGAACATCCCCCTCTTCCTCCTTCCGTTGCTTTCCAAATCCCCATCAAAATCCGCAATGCCAATGTTGCTCAGTGTATTATTGATGAGGGGTAATATACCTGCGTAATGTCTGCTTTGGTTTGGAAACAACTCAGATCCCCTGAGCTGGCCCCTTCCACAATCACCCTTTGTGCTTGGGATGGCCATGCCTCCCGGCCCATTGGCCTATTCCATAATTGTCCTATCCTCTTAGGCCAAAGGCGTTTGCATTGACGTTGAAATCATTGATGCCTCTCTTGGTCTCAACTGCTTCTTCCAAGTGACCAGCACCTATATGCCATGTTTGTCACCCCATCCATGATCTGGTAAGATGTTTTTTCCCTCATAATGGAAAGATAGTCACCATTGAGCCAGCTGTTGTCTCATGACCCAAAATCCTTTCTGGAACCATGCATCTCTTCTGTAGCCAATAAGCAAACCGTCGATTCCTTGACCAGTGTCTCCCCCGGCATCTACAAATATTCCTCCCTGCTTGGAACTTTTCCTAGTCTCCCCCCTCCTCATCTCTCTGATCCCAACTTATCGAATGTTTTCATGATGCAATCGTATTGGGTTTCCCTTAAGCAACCCGCCTCGGCTAGTCAGAAACCTTAGACACAACCTCGCCCACCGCAACCTGCTCCTAGCCCTTTATCTCCGCTAGCTGGACCTTCTCCTTCTGGCCCTTCTCCTATAGCTGGTACCCATGAGCCCCTTTATCCTCCTGGGACGGTTCCACCAAGGCTCAACCATCTTGGAGCCATCTCTCCTGGTCCCGTCCCACCCGGTCATTACCCCGCCGGGTCACATATCTTTCCTTGATCCCCCTCCCGAAGTCTATTCACTTCCCACTATGGCCACCCTTTCTCTTCCCAACTTTCGACCCCGGGTATACCCGTCTAGTACACCCCCTCCAGCCCACTACCCCGCCTCTCGGTCACCCCAAACCCTACCTTGCTTTGACACCGGTTCAACCAGCTTCCCCTAGCTTCTTCTCAAGGCTACAATTTCATCAAAGACTCTCAACTTGACCCTTCTCCTATTGGGCCATCTTCTCCTGTTGTGTCAGCCCCGAGAAAGAAAGGCAAAGCTCACAAGGGGGCATCCAAAGGCAAGGCCACCCCAACTGACCCTGCCCCTCCTCCACCCGCAAAACCTTGCGCCTTGTGTGATGTCATCGGTCATGCCACCCATACTTGTCTCGAGTTGCCCCGTATTAAACCCATGGTTCAAGTCGTGTTTCCTCAGTCTACGGTCCCTGAACCCTCTGCTTCTTCCTCATCCACAGCCAAGAACCCAAAGACTATTCGCACCAACAAACCCTGTGCTTTGTGTGGTGTCCATGGCCATTATTCACACCATTGTCCCCACCTGACGCATTACCATGCCTCTTTAGAGGTAGTTCGAGAGTACGAGATTGAACAAAATAAATTCGCCTCTCCCATACTTGCGCAGTATGCTTTAGGTCAGCTTGAGGATTTACGCGCTCCCATTGACATTCCCCCTCCCGATGTCGAGATGATGGAGCCTGCTGCCACCATTTTCTACCTATCATCATCCATGAGACCCTCGATGGAAGTCCCCTTGGAGACTTCCCCTAATGTTTCACTTAACCTCCCTTCAGCGATCACCCTGGGCTCAACATCAGTAGATCCTTTATCTGCTTACTCATCTATCACCCCTTGTGATGATGCGCATGTGACCCTCTCTTCTCATGATGATGAGTCAAGTAGCTTCGCCACGTCAGGTGGTCTTTCTTCCACCAGTCACCCCATCTTCTATCACAATGACGATATTATGGAAGGAATCACCACCCCTGACTTTATCTATTCCCCCTTACATCGAACCCATGCGTTTGAACCACATACACCTTGTGGCCATTACATTGAAACCAAATGTTTGGGTAAAGGGGCACCCATATTTGAGAGACCAAGGGAAGCAATTCTCCACAACTCTCCTAGTGTATCTGGTCATGTCGACTTTAGTACCATTATTCTTCCACATTTAGAAGAACCTCTAGAGTCCCATATCACTTCAGATCACTCTAAAGATGATACCCCTTATCGTTCCTTCATCTTACATCAACAACCCAGTCTCTTAGACATTGCAGTTGACCAACCTATGTGTTTTCTAGGAGAGCATCAGTTCATTATCGCCAAATCCTCTCTTTGGGATAATGACAACAAATATTCCAACACGGAAACTTAAATTCCATTTGATTCATCTATGCAGTACTAAAAGAGATTGGTCATCCTCTATTTCCTTTCTCAAACTGCATAACCATAACGAAAAAAAATGGTGTACAACATCATTAAAATGTGTTTAGACTCCCCTTTTTCTAAATACATTTTGGCATGACCACGACATGCTCGGGGGGCACCTATGCCCCTCAACCATAAAAATCCCATATCTCACCCAAAAATAGCACTCCGTAAACCCCCTTTCTTCCGACAAGTCGCACTTTTTCAGTCATTTCCCCTAGGCGTCGCAATTTTTTGCTCAGCACTGCTACCAGGTTATGTACGACCCCAAAACGTGTGACCTGGCCTATTCATGAGCTCTAGGTACTTGTTAGTTTTTATTTACTTGATATTTCACCATGACCTATTTTATCCAAGAAGCGTCACTTCACCCCTCTTCAAAATCGAATTTCTTCACTTGCAACACTCATACTAGGGGCACCACTTGGCCTCCATACTTGTCCATGCTTGTGTTGATGTTCGTCGTGAGTTACCATATTGTACTCATGTTTTTATGGTCCCCCATTGGACCTTTACTGTGTGGCAGCACCATCGTGTCACCCTTGTTTAGAGCATCCGAGTTGAGTCATCATCACATTCATGGAGTCTATCCCGAGTCCCTTTGTATCCCGCTATAGTTCTCCATCCTTCATGACTTGGTCCCTCTCTCGTGTCGCACATTATGGCTTTTAGTCCCACTGTCCCCTATCCCTCATGATATTGTGTCAGTCGCTGCCAGTTCATCCATGCCCTTTATGCTTTAACAAGGGAAGTTGTCCATTTGCTACTCAATACCCCCCATTTCATCATCATTATTAGTGTCAGTTTGTCAGTCGCTGTACTATTTTCTCTCATGCCTTAGTTGAGGATTCCTTATTGCCTCACTTATGGCGGACCTCCTTTTGTCGACATCAACTCATTCATTCCAAAAGACAGGTCTAGAGAGCAGTGTACCTTGGTTCCAGCTTCCACACTTGTTCGGTGCCTCGGATTAGGCAAAGGGAAAGGGGACTACTTATTGCCCTTGGACTTGTTGTTTCTCACCTTTGGGCCTTCTTTCATGATCGAGATCCCTATACTTGATGGTTTAGTGATGCAGTAGCTGTTCTCCATGATTCCTGGGTGTGTGTGAGATGTCTCAACCCTCATGAGGGGGTGGCCCTACAGGTAGCCCCCCACATGCTTGGATGACCTCTTCATCGCAGCCTTCGATGCAGCTCCATATATTTGATGATGTCGGCCTTAGTCGCTTGCAGCACCTCCTTGATTTTCATGTATCAGTCAAATTTTGCGAGCCCTTCCCCGTTTTTAGGGGCATTTGGGTTGTATTTGTATCTCATGTACTCAGATATTATTGTATAAGTCCTGGTTGTTATCCCAGGCACACCATTTATGTGGGATTCATCATTATATCTTTTATCTGGCTCATTTTTATGCCAGCATGTACTTTACAGTTCAGTCCCTTGTTTACTGGACGCACTATTGTTTTGTACTTTGTCTTGGCAGGCATAGGTATGCCTCCCCCGCCGCCTTTAGCATAGGTACCCACTCATAAAAAGAGACTTGTTGCACCTGTAAGTGTCATCTCCTCAGGGTCTACCTCTTCAGCACATTAGGCTACCTTACATTTCTCTCTCTGACTTCCCCTTTGATGTCTGGTGATTGAGTTCTTACAACATACTTCGGTCATACGATTTGCTCCTAACACTGGCATGCTGGGGGGAAATCTGTTACACCATTTTTTGGTCATCTAACCTATTATCATTAGATGGACCCAAGTACACCATGTAAGACCAATTTTACCCTAAGCAAAATTGCTTTCACTATGTGAAATGACTTAATAAAACACATTTGTTTATGGTCTAAACAGGAAACCCCAAGGGGAAATATTAAACAAACATATATTTGTTTGATTTTCCTCATGGAATAAATAATTAAACAATAATTTAATTATTATTCCTGGTCATATTTAACCCAAAACAAGGAAATTAATTAGATAAATCCTTATTTATCTTATTATTTTCTAGGAATAACTATTTAAATCTTATTTAAATAATATTCCTTGTTAAAAATGACTAAATCATTTATAAATAATTAAATAAATCATTATTTATTTAATTATCATTCAACCACTTCCTTAAAATAGTAAATAAATCATTTATTTATTTATTATTTACAAATAAAGAGATTTGACCCAAGTCAAATACCTTTTCCCTCCAACAAATATAATAAAATATTCCATAAAAGGTGGATCTAGATTTGGTTAATATTATTTTAATCATGCAACAAGATCTAGAATGACCCAATATTTTGTTATAAATAGGAGGGTTTTTCCTACCATTCTTCACCTTTTGTTGCCTATTATATCACTCTAGATCTATACTCTTGGTCTGACTTTGAGCCATTATCATTGTCACATTCTCTATTATTTGCTTTGTGAGCTCCCTTTGAGTTCTATGTTTATCTGAGTTTTCTACACCAACAAGAGAGAGAAATGCTAGATCTGAAGCGCTGGGGACTTTCAAGAACCCATCCCATTGAGGGGAATTGGAAACACCTTTCTTTTTTTCCTCCCAGGTGCCCTTAATATAAAATTCTTTCAAAAATATTGTTCTTCTCTTGTCTATTGGATGTATGGAGAAAAACCTTATTTTCACTGCTTAATGTCTTTTTATGCATAGATCTGGATTTGTGCAACATTTATCTTGATCAACTAACTACAGATCTGAAGATATTGGTAGCCATATTTGATGTTAGGGCTATAATTTATGCATAGCTAAAGTGGTCTTTTTTCGTACACTTTGACAAAAGATTCATACTAACACAAACCATATTCTTGGATTTTGGTAATCCATTTCCCTCTTTTCCCCTCCACATCACTCTGTACTAGCACATATTTTACAATAGAATTAGGCACATATGCTACTACTTGAGAATGAAGTACATAGGTCCTGAAAGCTTTTAATGATTTAACTAAAGCATATACCTACTTCTCCAAGATATTATACTTGAGCTCTGCATCTCTCAGGACCTTACTGAAAAATGCTATAGGTTGCTCATTTCCTTCTTCATTTTTCTATAACAACACAAAAACAATAGTAGAGGATGATGCAAATGAGAATATTTGGAAAGGCTTCAAGTAAACTAGACTGATTAAAACTAGAGCTTCTTGGAGAGCTTCTTTAATTCTACCAAAGGATTCTCGTGCATATTTGTCCCATTTCACTTCAGCATTCTTTTTCAACATATCTGTTATTCTCCTGACAATCTCGTCATAATTTGGAACAAATCTTCTCAAAAAATTAATTTTCCCTAGAAACCTTTGAATATCCTTTTTACTTCTAGGCAGTGGAATTGTTTGTATAGCCTCAACCCTTGCTGGATCAATTTTCACACCTTGATTTGAAACTATATGACCTAGCAACTTACCTTCCTCTAGAGAAAACAAGGATTTCTTGGGGTTCAATGATAACCCAAATTTTCTACATTTCAAGAAAGCTTTTTGCAAGTTTTCTAAGTGCTCATCATCAGAACCTGAAAAAATAGTAACGTCATCAAGATAAATGACTACAAATTTGTCACCCACAAAAGAAATATCCATTTCGCTTTGGAAATTAGCTCCTTCATTCATGAGGCTGAATGGCATCCTGGCTTACATGAAAGTTCCCCAAGGTGTGGTGAAAGTAGTTTTCTTTTGATCTTCCTCCTCCACAGCCACCTAATTATATCCAGAAAAACCATCAACCATGGACAACCTATAAGCTCCAGTCACTTTCTGCAGAACAAAATCCATCTTTGGCAAAGGATAAGTATCCTTCAGAGAAGCTCTGTTCAAATTTCTAAAATCAAAACATAATTTTATCTCACCATTTTTCTTCTTGACTGGTGCCAGATTGGAAACCCAATCTGAATATCTGAGTGGAACTATGATTTTATCTTGCAAAATTTTCTTTACTTCTTTTTCAATTGGGGCAAGTAACAGTGGATTAATTTGTCTGAGATTCCGTCTGTGTGGTTTAACCCTATATTTCAGTGTTATTTTGTGCTGAATAATATCTAGATCATAAGTCTTTAAATCTTCATATGGCCGTCCAAACACATCCATAAATTGTTTGAAGAGATCTACATACCTTTCTTTCTATTCCTTAGGAACTCCTTTAAACAACTTGACTATTTTGGGCTCATGTTGAGTTCCTAGATTACAGTCCTCCATTTCTCCATCCTAAGATACCTTTTTCTGATTAACTGCCACATCATTAGAATCAAAAAATCTATCAAGAGGTACCAAACCTCTGGGAAAAATATTATCATTCAATTGAATTATCTTCTGATCACCAATTGTCTGCTTCAGGTTTCTAGACATATCACTTTGACTACTTTCATCAACTTCTAAATCAATTTGAATATCTTCAAAATTTCTAATCATTGTTAAAAATTGATTAATCTGATCATCATCCTCAAAAACCTACCAATGCTTTACATTATCAGGGATTGAAGGCCTCTGTCTCAACTCAATTTCATATCTCAACCTTGGATTAATTGGTGGCTTAAATGTATTGGCTGCAACTGCCAATGAATCTGCCATTCTATTCTCTTCTCTGGGAATAAATTGAAGGTTTAAGGCTTCAAAATAATTTTCAACTAGATCCCACACATCATTTCTATAGGACCTCAATCTGGGATGTTTATTTTGACACCAGTTCTTAGTCTATCTTATTATTAATTCAGAATCACCAAAAACAGAAATAGACTGAATCCCCATTTGTTTGGTTGTTTGCAGGCTTAAAGTCAATGCTTCGTACTCAGCCACTTTATTAGTAGATGAAAATTCCAGTTTAAAGGAAAATGGTGAAAGGTTACCTTTAGGAGATATGAATATGAATCTAGCTCCAGTACCCTCTTTAGAAAATGCACCATTGAAATAACACTTCCAAATTTTATTTGAATGCATCTCCTTATGTACATTGGCTGAAGAGATTTTTTCCTTTGAGTCTTCAGAAAATTCTACATCTTCATGTAGCATGAAATAAGAAAGATCTTCCTTCTCTTGGCTATAAATGGGGGAATTACCTGCATCTTTCTTGGTGGTAGTTTTCAGAAATCTGGTTTCTCTGTATAACCTCCTTTCCTCCCCATTAAAAACAAGAATGATGGCATATTTGAAATCCAATTTCAAGAAACCCCCAAGCTTTTCTCCCCAGGATCTAGACAACAACATACTAAATCTGGCTGGAATATCTGCTACAACAACATCCATCATAATATTCTTAGCTAGAATTTGAGCTAAGGAAACAACCATGTCTTTGATAAGACCAACACACTTCACTCTCTTTGAATCAAAGGAATAAAGGTCTCTATATGGCTTAGTGATTTGTAATTTTAGCTCTTTCATCATAGATAATTTCATAAGATTATGTGATGCACCAGAATCAAGCAACAATTATGTAGAATGAAATCATGCAAAAGTACTGATATATAAAAAGGTGGAATAGAAGAGTCTACCTCTTCAACATGAGGTCCAAAAGTAACTACTGGCTTCTCTTCTTACAAATTCACAATATCACCCACCTCATCAGACTAAGATAAATTAATAAATTCTACAATTTCTTTCTTATAACTAGGTGTTTTAGCCAACTCAAGAAGAGGTACTTGTATTTTAACTTTTTCTAACTCTTTTGACAAATTGAAAGTTTGATTTTGTTTTGTCAAATTTTCAGGTTCTTCTTGATTTTTGTTTGGATTTGCATGTTTCTCAGGAACAGTAACAATCTTCTCCAAAATATTCGAGTCATTAAACTTGATTTGGGAAGCCTTAGCTTGCTGCTTCTCCTTTTCTTTTACTAGATTCATGGGCTACTTCCCCTTGTCTGATTGTTTTATTGAATTTTTCTATAGTGGAGTTGCCATTAGGGAAGGTACTGACTCTTATTATTTCTCTTCATTATCTTGAGTTCTCAACCTCTTCTTTGATCTCAAGTCATCATTTTTATGCAATTATTCTTGCATAAAATCAGTAAATTGTTTGCAATAATCATCCATTTATTCTTCATCAAATGAAACATCAGCTTCTTTACTTTCTTATGCACATTCCTTTTCAAATCCTTTTTATGTTTCACCATCTTCCATATACACAGCAGAAAGTTGATCTTCCTTCTTTCTGATCATCATTAGTAGACTGTGATGGTGTTGCTTCTATATATAAGGGTGCTTGAACTTGATCCTGATCTCTTCTTTCCCTTTGCAAAATTTGCAGGGGCTGCTTTCTGAATTAGGGATTAAAAACCCCTCTGTTTTGTTGTACAGGTTTCTTGTTATCCATTTCCATCTTTACTAATTTGTTTGACAAATTTTTAATGATGTTAGTCATGTCATCAGTCCTTTGATCTTTTAATGACTCCTCTTTAGCTTTTCCTTTATCTTGGACTGACTGTTTTTCTTGTACTTTTCCAGCAGTAGTCATATTTGCCTCAATCTCTAAGGCATCAGTTTGAATTTTTTCAAGTGTAGGTGATCTTCTTTCTCTCAATGTGAAACTGAAATCTGATGCAAATGCCCCAGAAAAAGCAACCCCTGCTCCAATAGGAGGAGGTTTTATTTCCACAGGCAGACTATTGTACAATTTATTAAATCTTTTGATGAAATAACTCATGTTTTCATCTAATTTTTTTTTTATAGCATTGAATTATGTTAAGGAATAACCATGATCTCTCTTTATTTGAATGAAATTTCTTTCTAATTCATCCCAATCATTGATTGAGCCATTTGGTAATCCTTTGAACTATTTTCTTGCCTCTCCATTTAGAGACTGCACAAAAATTCTCATTACAACATCAAGATGTTCTACATTGAAATTTTCGGCAAAAGTGAAAAACAAAGGCAGGCATTGTTCTGCAATTATTTCATCTTCACCAGTACATATAGGAAGCAACTTAAGATATTCTTGAGGCATTGCATTCATTAGTCGAGGAAGATTTAATGGTGCATATCTGTTCATCAAGAAAGCAGGGGCTATCATGTTTATGCTTTGATTCACTGCTCCTTGAGTAGTGGGAATTTGCATACCAGTTGTAGGTGTGTATGACTGGGGTAAAACAAATGATAAATGAAGGGGTTGATAAACTAAAGCAAAAGAACTAGCAATTGTATTAGGCTGAGTTTCTGTAAATGTGAAAGACATAGATTCGAAAGATTTCTCTTCTAACTTTGGTTCTTGGAAGTGAATGGATGAAGAAAAGGATTCTTGTTCTGAGAAAGTGAGTTTCCGAGAAATATCCTTGGATGAAAGAGTATGTAAATTGCTGCCAGGTGTAGGCAGTGTGGCATCAGGTGTAGAAAGGATTTTTGATTTCTGGCTCTTTTTAGAAACCAACTTTTCTAGATTTTAAAGCATAGGAACCTTCTGTTGAGAGGTATTAGACCTTGTATGTGGCCTCTTCTAAGCCAGAATTAGAAAATGAAACACAACCTTTAATATTTCCTCCTCTCTGAACAACCAAAGGAAATACAAATAAAACCCAGGGAAAAAACTTTGTTTCTTCGTTCCCCAGCAATGGTGCTAATTAATGTTGTACATTAAGAGGCAATCCCTCAGTTGTGATAAGGAATCAATGCTTAAGCCATTTATATGATTATCTCACAAAATTATTTGTCTCTGTTTAATAACCCTCAAGTATTTATCATAAAACCCTCAAATATCAAATATAATGAACATCTTACAATGTTGTCATTTGCTTATGTTGAATGAAATGACTAGAAGAAAATGAAGTAAAGAAGTCCAAACTGATATGTTGTTACATAGAATATATCATCTCAAACCCTAGAATAATTATATGAAAGAAACAGTTAAAATGAAGGAGCGCTAATTAAGGATTTTAACTCTTGCTTACATAGGTAAAAAGAGACCTGCTGCTCATTACTTCGATTTATTCAAAGGTAGAAAACACAAGATGAAAAATTGAACACATATCAACATAAACATATTCCAGAAACTTGCTTCTCATTCATTAATCCTTGAAAATTTTGAGTACAAAATTATAGTCTGAAGGTCCAAAACTCGGAACCATTCTTCCCCTTGAAAATTACATTAAATACAGAGGAAAAAAAAACAGTTTGGAACTGCTGTAACCAATCCTAACTGCCACAACTACTTAGGACTTCGGAGGTTGTCTATTACATGCCTTGAAAATGTCTTATTAAAATTACATTGTCTTTGAAAAAGTAATATAATGTAAAAATATATATCCTAATCTCCAGGAATTGCTGATGATGCTGCTGCATTTCCTTGGTTAGCTAATTTGTCTTTCTTTAATGCTAAAAATGCTTTTGGCAAGTCTATTGTCTAAGCTCTACACTTTGTCCATATCTCTACCTTTGTCCTGGGTGAATGTGTTATATTGTGATACTCCAATCTGAATGCAGTAATTCAACTATAGGATGGTGCTTCTGTGAAAAGAGTTTTCACCAACCACAGTAGCTAAAAATGTTTCTGCAGAAAGTTGACCATTGTTTCCCCTTTAAGCACCTGAGTTTTTTCATGCCCATTATCAACTTTACTTTTTGTCATAACTAGTAAATTCTCATAAGAATCCCATGCCAAAATATTTTCTTCATCTCCTCAACGTGATGGAAAACCTATTCTTGTTAATTTTTCAAATAAATTATTAAACTGGCTTACTGCTTCTTTAATTTCCATCAATTTCTTTTTTGTAGCCTTTCTGTGGTCATTTCTGATAATCATCTTATTGATCTCTACTGCATATAAGGTCATGTATTTAATGTCATTATCTTCCAATTACTGATCTTTTTTAGCATTAATAAAGTCAATGAACCTTCTAGCCCAGATTTCTCTATTAATTGCCTTATGTTTATCTGTTATGATTGGTTCTTCACATTCCCTGATAAGACTTTTCTCCTCTATAACTATCATTAAACAGCTCCAAATTGATTTAATTTATGAAATTATCTCATTCCAAATTATATCTTTAGCCTGTATCATTGAAATGTTTCCTTTCAGTCTCTCTTTGAGAACATTGGCATTTTGAATATCCATTTTGTACTTGTCAACTTCATTCCCTATGGCTTGAATAAGCTTTGTTGCAATATCCAGATCAGCTAGAGCCTTTTTCCGATCGATTTCAGCCATCTGCAACTCAGTATTCAACTGAAAAATTTGTGCTTGTGGATCTTCATTACCTGTAGGAAAAAAAAAAGTACAATTATGGTTATCAATATGATTTTGCAGTGATATTGAAGTTTGCTTTATTTTGGAAATTTCTTCATCTTTTTGCATGGGTTGTTGTAAAAGCTTTTCCTTTTCCTTCTCCACCTCTGCAAATTCTACAACCATAGAATGCTCTCCTATAGGAAATTTTAGCTTTTTCCTTAATGTAAATATTTATGTCTCAGTAATTTGCATAAATTTCTGTACAACAGTCTTGTCACTAGGGTCCACTCCAATATTTACAATAATTTTCTTTAGCTCATCATTCTAAACTGTTAAAGCTCTTGAGTTAGCTTTTTCTAACTTTAATTGATTAAGTACCTTTCCCAACATATTTTCTTTCTTAATTGTCATTGCACTGGTCTTCGCCAGGTCATTCACAATCAACTAACCATTTTGCATATGTAAATTCATCTTATCCATAAGGGGAATCTTCTTCACATCTACAGTCACATTTACAGTATTGAAATTGTTAGAAGAACCTATTGACATGTCTGTAGGATGTGACAGGGAAATCATAAATTGATCTTTCTCAAGATCCATGATAGTCAAAAGTCTTGTTTGATCTGGATCAACTTGATATTCATCTTGGGCCCCAATGCTGGCCTTCATCTTCTGATTCCTTTCTTCAATTTGTGTAAACATATGTTTGATCAGATGTACTTTTTCATGAGAAATTTCATGACTTCTAGGTGAAGCAGGAACATTTTGTTCTTATCCCAGATGTAAAGAAAAACTAGGTGGGGTAGATGTAGATTCTTCAATAAACTTTGTCCTCTTCTCAGCTCCTTGCTCCTCATCATCTAAATCAATCACTGTTTCTTTGCTTCTTTTGTTTGATTTTTTTGATATGATAGGAGTCTGAATGTTTGAACCTGTTGAACCCAACACACCTTTACTTGCTATCTTCTCCAAATCTGGCCTACTTTCTTGAATGAAAGTTGAATATCCATTCTCGATTCTTCTATTCGAAATTACACTGTGAGGGACATAAGCCCAACTTTCCCTTAACAACATATGCATCTCATCTAACATTTTAGTAACCTCCTCAAATGCTTGTCTCATATTAACTATGAAAGGGCCTACGGTCATGGGTAGTTTGTACATGTGCCCCTTTTTCATGGGAACAAAGTGAACCTGATCAACGTTTAGGCTTTTTCGAATAAATTCCAGGGCAAATAACCTCATAGGCACAAACATTGGGAGTTTATAAGGCTCAACACTTGCTCCGCATAGCCTAATTTCAAAGTAATCCTTAAAAGCAAACCAATCTCCAAATTTTTAGTTTACTCCTAAATGCAAATATTCCTGAGTTTTAGGTAGAAAACATGGAGGACGAACTCCATTCAAGGTTTTATATGCAACTGGCACGAAATAACTGGCAAAATAAAAAAATATAGCTTTATTTTGCTCTCTTCTTACTACATCAGTCCAAAACACTACTGATTGTATTTTCTTGTTTATATCAATAATATTCAGATTTAGATGCATGAACTCCTCCACGTTTTGATATAAGAACAAATAGACAATCAATGAAGGAAATTTAAAAGAACCTATTAATGAAAGGATCATTTTTTGTGAATTAACTACTTCCTGCCAATATGATGGAATATCTAGCACTGTTCATGGCTTCTTGATCATGGAAAACATCCCCAAGGCTAATTTATCCACCGTTCTGTCATCATCTTTGCCCAGAATTTTCGCAATGCTACTTAATACTGGTCGAATTTCTGCATCAAAAATCTCCATGGAAAACTCTTTGTTGTTCGGCTGAAATTGCTTTGTCTTTGGCTTCAAAAAATATATGAACTAATTAAACTCTTCACCTACAAGGTTATCATAATAGGTTACCAGAGAATTGTCAGAGAACTGAATAGATGACTCTAACTCAAGATAGCAAAGGGCTTGGTCAATTAACTGGGTAGACACTTGCAAAACATTCTCTCCCTGAAAATTCATAATAAAACACTTCCCAAGGTACATGACTGACACCAACCAATAGATAAATTCAGGAAAAAGGTGGGTCTTTGGGATATATGCAGAAAGAACTCCAGACTTGATCATGGCAGTATAAACAGGGGAGGCTTTTTCATTCAAGATGACTTGCTGATAAAACAGAAGGTGAATTATAGAAAAAATGGTATCTTGAATATCCCCCTTAATGTCCATGAGAGGGATATGACTAGCAGAACCTAACAAGGATGAACGCTTAGCCATGACTGAAAATTATCACAAAGAACAACTCACAGGGTTTTCAATTTTACTAAGGTGGCAGAAGACTGAAACAGGACACAGCATAAACTAATCACAAATTATTTGAAACAATGTGAACTTTGTTTAGATATGTGGTGCGGATTTAAAATTTAATGCTGACATGACGTGCCAACGAGTTGTTGATTTCACCTGACGTGGAAGACAGCTATGAATAGCTCAGTGCCCTACGTCACTGTGGGGGGTCTCGAGGTACGGACGAAAATTTCAGCTGGTGCCCCCACGCTCAATCTCCACCATTCATCTCTGTTGTCCTCGCAGTCAACCCAGTCAACTGCGGAGGCACTTATCCTATTATTTAGTGCACTGGTTGTGCCCGCGGGTTGGGCCTTTTGATAAGAAACTAAACCATCAACACTTTCTGCCCAACAAACTAATCAATCTTTAAACATAAATGCGGAACCCACTTTCATAAAGTTTAAAGTGTTTATAATTTTAACTCCAATATATCAATAGAAATGTTTTTTATGCCAAAGTATAAGGATTTTAATACTTTAACATAATTTCGACAATTTTTAAAAAATAAATTTATATTTTCAAGAATTGGAAATAAAAGGATATGAAAACGATCCACAACACGTCCATCAATCTTTGCTACTAGTCTCTAGATTTTCCCACCTCACTGGCCAAATGAGAGGTAATTCCCATGAGTATGGAACTCAAATGGGTAGGATGCATATGGGGCATAGATAATGAGAGGTGAACCAATTCAATCATCACAATGATGGGGAAGAAGCACACCAACAAGGTTCGGAAAGCCTAGCCTTGTGGTTGCTTATAGCTCTGAGAAGCTATCCCCAAATACCCCTAGAGCTCCAAGAGCTCATCTTCCAACAGGACCCTCAGAATAGGGTCATTTTGTGATTCCAAGATTCTCACGGAAGGTTAGGAACATGACCTTTCCCTAGGGCATTGTGAGAATATCTGTGACCTACTCATAAATTCCTATATGATCGAGCCTTATGGTGCCTCGCTGTACCATATCCCGACTAAAGTGGTACCAACCATCACCATGCTTAGATCGATCATGGAACACAAGATTCTCTAACAGAAGAATCCCCCTCTAGTTATCACTAGCACATTCTCGAACAACTCATTGAAGAGCTTTCGTAACCAAGTGACTTCACAATGGGTAATACATGCTACAATGTATTCCGCCTCAGCAGTGCTCAAGGTTACCGACTTCCATTTCCTGCCCAAAGAAGATCTACGTGTGAAGCAACATCTAGATGTGCTCTTGTGATCCACCACACTGCTAGCACAATCAGCATCAGTATATCCAAGGATTTTCATGCTCCTGGCAGTGCATCTGAACCCATGATATATCATGCCACAAAGATATCTCAAGAGTTTCTTGGCACCAACCCAGTGAATGTTATGATCAACCATGTGTTGACTCAAAGTTTTCACTGCACAACATACATCTAGATGGGTGTTCACTAAGAACATCAGGGCCCCTACGAGTTGATGATACTCAGTATTATTTTCTAAAACGGGCCCAACAGCACTGCCACTCAACTTCTTAAATTTGAGCTCCATCAATGTCAACACGGACTTACAGTCCACCATACCAAATTTTTCCAGAAGCTTCATAATGTATTTTCCTTGAGAAAGGAAAATCTTGCAAGGTCTCTACTAGACCTCCAGGCCTAGGAAGTAATGCATCAGTCCTAGGTCCTTCATCTTGAACTCAACAGTGAGCTCCCTCTTGCACTGATGAATGAATGGGCAGCACCTGTTAGGAAGAGGTCATCCACATACATCACCAGAATGAGAGGCTTCTCTCTATCAACCTTGAAGTAAAGGTTCAGATCAACATTACTACAAGTGAAGACCAACTTCATTAGGTAGCTATCTATCCTCTCTTACCAATCTATGGGTGTTTACTTCAAGCCATAGAGGACTTTCTTCAACCTGCAGACATGGGTTTCCTGATTATGGACTTCGAGCCCCAAAGGCTTCTCCACACACACCTCTTCCTTTATCGCACCATGTAGAAATGTGGTCTTCACATCCATCTGATGAAGACTCCATCCTTGCATACTAGCAAGGGATATGATAGATCGAATGGTGGTGTATAGGGCCACAGGTCAAAATATTTCATCATAGTTTGTGCCTTCCTTTTGAGAGAAGCCATGGGCAACGAATCCTTCCTTGAACTTTTCAGTACTTCCATCAGATTCATGCTTGATCTTGTAGAGCCATTTCGAGGTGACAACTGCCTTGTCCTCTGGTCTTGGAACCACATCCTAGAAATCATTCTTCAATATGGACTCATATTATTCATGCATGGCATCCTTATAGATTTGATGCTTTACAGCTTTCTCAAAAGATCCAGGCTCAGATTGTACAATAATACTCATGGTTGTTAGATACCCTTGGTATCTATTTGACTTCTTTCTTTCACAGAATGTCCTCCTTGGGGCCATATGTCCCTTGAAATCCTCGAGAGTTTCCCTGAGCGATGATGGTCTCTTCCCTATTGAAGGATGTGGATTCATCAGGTTCATCAATCCTTCAGCATCGAGCATCGTCTCATGCTTTAGTTTTTCTTGATTTCCAGACCTTGCTCCATGATCTTCCTTAGATTTCAAAAGATTGACTACTTTCCCCAAGGAAGCATCTTCATCAAAGGTGACATTGTGGCATATCTCCACTTCCCTTTGACCAGGCACATAGACTCTATAGGCCTTCGAAGTTTCGTTGTAGCCCATAAACATTCCCTTATTTCCAAAATCATCCAACTTTCTCCTCTTCTCTTTTGACACATGAAAATAAATAGGACATCCAAAAACTTCGAAATGTGAGACGTTAGTTTTATTACCAGATAAAACCTCTTGAGGATTTTTGGATTCCATAGTGAAATGCGGGCATCAATTTTATATGTACACAAAAATGTTCACAGCTTCTCCCCACAGAAACTTCGATAGACCCTGGTCACATAGCATGGCACGGGAAGCTTCCACAATGGTTCTATTCTTTCGTTTAGCAATGTCATTCTGCTCAGGAGTATAAACAGTTGTGGTATCCCTCTTGATGCCAGCTTCTCTACAAAATTTCTTGAACTCATTCGTCTCATATTCAGTGCCATTATCGGTCTTTCAGATAGTATCACATGTCATTTCTCCTAGTGCACTTCCTCCAACCTAATAGAGTGTATCAACTCTAAACCCAATTGCGATAGCTTTCTTGAAGCTCTTCTTCCAGATATGCACCTTCCCATCAATGAATGCCACATTGAAACCTTTGTCTTCCATGGCTGATATAGACACAAGGTTCTTCTTCAAATCAGGTAGATAAAGTACATCCTACAAGCAGAGGACTTGACCTTGAGAGAAGTGGAGGGTCACAGTCCCTGTCCCTTTCACGGGATATATGGCATTATATCCAAGGATAATTCCCATATTAGTATCCTTCTCAACCATATCATAAAGTTCTTCCTAACCTTGAGGCACCACTATCTATCAACCAGATATCCATAGTGTTGGGTGGAGATGCAACAAAGAGGGCAGATATAAGAATGAATTCATATTTTTTATCAACAACATTTGTTTCCTCATACCTGGAATTTCTCAACCTTTTGAAAGGTTGACCATTTCTGTCGGAGGGAGCCTTCCTCTTCCCCTTGAACCTGTTGTTCCTTTGATTTCCATTCCTCTAGTTATTGTTGTTATCATCATCATTGGGAGAATCCTTCTTGAAAGGGAATTCTCTAGCATAGTGGCCTGGCATATGACAAGTGTAACACTTTCCTTTCTTTCCTTGGGCCCCTTCTCTTCCTTTTTTCATTAGACCACCAAAGTTCTTCTTTCTAGAATGAGCAGCGTAGGAAGAAATTCCTTCATTTTCATACTCCTTCATTCTTTCTCTTCTTGTACGCATCTCAATAGTACTTCATCAAAGTTAGGTATCACATTTTTCTTGAGAATGGTAGTGTTGAACACATGCCATTCATACGAGAGCCCTCCAAGTGCGATGAGAACCATCTCTTGATCAGCTATTGTCTCCCCAGTAGCCAAAATATTGTTCCTGATCTCGGTCAGCTTCGAAAGTATGATTGAAAAAACTCATCCCTGCCTTTCTTCAGATTCTTCAATTGATTCTTGAAGAATAGGACTTGATTCGCATTGTTGGCCTTGAATATGTGGACCAAATTATCATACATCTCTTTGGATGTGCCCAGTTCAGAGATGTAGGCAAGCAGACTCTTATGAATTGAGTCCCTGATCATCAGCTTTTCTTTGATCTCTCCCTTCTTGTACTTTGTTTTGGCGGCAGCAGTAGCAGTGGATGGAGGCTCTTGGAATTTACCCTATGTTACACCATTTTTTTTTCATCTAACCTATTATCATTAGATGGACCTAGGTACACCATGTAAGACCAATTTTACATGAAGAAAAATTGCTTTCACTATGAAAATAACTTAGTAAACCACCTTTATTAAGTTTTTTACGGTCTAAACAGGAAACCCCATGAGGAAATATTAAATAAATATACATTTGTTTGATTTTCCTCAAGGAATAATTAGTTATATAGAAATTTAATTAATATTCCTGGTTATATTTAACCCAAAACAAGGAAATTAATTAGATAAATCATTATTTATCTTATTATTTTCTAAGAATAATTATTTAAACCTTATTTAAATAATATTCTTTGTTAAATATGACTAATTCACCCTTAAATAATTAAATAAATTATTATTTGTTTGATTATTACTCAACCACATCCTTAAATGATAAATAAATCATTTATTTATTTATTATTTACAAATAAATGGATTTGACCCAAGTCAAATTCCTTTTCCCTCCAAAAAATATAATAAAATATTCCACAAAAGTTGGATCTTGATTTGGTTAATAGTATTTTAACTATGCACCAATACCTAGATTAACTCAATATTTTGTTATAAATAGAAGGGTTTTCCCATTCATTTACCACCTTTTGTTTCCTAAAGATCACTCTGGATCTAAACTTTTGGTCTGATTATTGATCCACCATCATAGTCATATTTTGCTACTATTTTTGTTTGGGTTTTCTACACCATCAAGAGAGAGGAATTCTAGATCTGAAATGCTGAGGACTTATAAGAACACATCCCATTGAGGAGAACAGGGAACATCCTCTTATGTTTTCCTCCCAGGTGCCATTAATACAAAATTCATTTGATATATTCTTGTCTTGTCTATTGGATGCATGGAGTAAATCTTGTTTTTTCTACTATTTAATGTCTTCTAATGCATAGATCTAGACTTTTGCAGAATTTATCTTGATAACCTAACTGCAGATCTGAAGATATTAGCAGTCATTTCTGCTGTTAGGGTTGTTTGTTATGTGCAACTAAAGTGGTCTTTTTTCATACGCTTGGAATTAAGATTCGTACTAAAAACTAGCGACTCCACACAGGTTTACGATTACGACTGCTGTCGTTTTTTGATCCTTGCATATCCAGCTACTTCAAACCCTAGGATTTCTCTTCAGTCCCTTTTTTTTCTTTTCTTGATGTTTTTTTTTAACCTATAAAACCCTAAAACGATAAAAACTTTGACTTTCGTGTGTTTTCGGACCTATTGCGCAGGTGATAGACATCAGCCGCAGCTGAGACGACAACTTTTTATGAAACTTGCCGCCGAGAGTGCCGGAAGTGCAGGTCGCACTTTTTGGCCCAAAACCTATGACTTGGACCTTCAGGGCGCACTTTACAGCCCAAAAACTGTGACCTATGCTGAAAACAGGTCAGAAACTTCGACCTGGACTTTTTGCAGGGATTTTTCTGAAAGTTTTCTAGGTTTGTCTGAGCCTTTGTTCATAGTTGTCTGACCTCTGTGTCCACCCATTTTGGACCTATCCTTGTTCTTTTTTTCTCAAATAAGTGGGAACCTAGCCCCCTATGGCTTCAGTACCCTCCACTTTTTGTGGAATATTTTTTGCTATTGCAGGTTGTTTGAAATTTTAGAGTCTTCAACCATTTTTTGTAGATCTGATACGTCACCTTCAGATCCACTTCATATCAGCTTGTTATCCATCCAAATCACCTCATCTATCTTTTTTTGGTTTTTCCTCTAGGTTTCACCCTGTTTCCCTTCAGGAGATAGCCTTTTGCCCCCTTTTTTACAGCAATTTTTCCTCTGATTTGTTGTTGTTTTCTGCACTACTTTCCAGAAGATTTCATATTTTAGATCCCTGTCCCTTAGATCTATTAGTTGTTTTAGTGTGTTTTGATTAGTTTTTTACTCACTTATAGAGTATTTTTTCAGAGACCCGCCTCCTTGGGTTTAGATTATTTCATTATTAGTTGTTTATTTTCTGTTTTGCAAGCCTATAAACTGTCATTTGCAGGTTTATTTACAGCTATACAACACACTTTTTATTTTTCTCTACAAACGTCTGGGTTTAAAAATTAAATTACACACTTTTACACACACACCCTAAGCGAAAAAGAGCTTGGTTAACACCACCAAGCAAAGACTCTAAAAACATTGAAATCAATTGATCCTGCACCTCCCTACCCTTGTTTTGACATTGTAATCGGTTGATCCTGCACCTCCCTGTCCTTGTCGGTCTCTTTTTCCTTTGTGTCATGTTTTTTTTGTCATCATTGCTCAACCTCCCATGGGCTCTGGTTTTCCCCAGGGGGCGACAGCACCTCTTGAATTTTTTCCCCTCCTGGTAACATGTATCCAGAATAGGGCATGCCTCCTCTTTTTGCCCAACCTCCTGTTCACCACATTGTTACCCAACCTCTTCCGTCTAGTATCCCTCATTACCAAATTCTCATGATGAACTCTAATCAACCTTCAATTGTAGACATCAATATTCAGACTTGGTCCCGTCAGTACAACAAGCCTCTCACTACGTCTTTCCCTGTGTCGCCTCCTTCGGCCTCTACAGAGCCTCTTTCAACACCTAGGGGTCCCTTGTAGATTGTAATGTCCCTTTTTGGGGATTCTCAAGATTCTATGTTAGAGATGGACTAAAAAGGCATTTACTGGTTATTTCATCTCTGAAATGAAGGTGAGAACCAGAGGCTACCTGGCCAACTGTAGACTCTGCCTATAGAACTTGGAGTAATCCCAATTCAGGAATCTCAACAAGGCCTTCAATGAAAACGTTGTATAAGAAAATATGAGCAAAGAAAATGTTGATCAGGGCTGGGATCCCCTCATTCAAGTTTTATGTGACATATATATGCAATTTTAGTAGAAACAAATAAGTTTAAGAACATTAAAAAGATCTCTGGGAAACAAGACTAGCTAGAAATCAGCTAAAGAGAGAAGCTGCTGCAAAATGAAAACCCTAGCTACTAGAATTGCGCAGATTTGACTGAAACTCAGAGGATGTCAACCAAAGATCTGATACTTTAGTAATATAACAGTAAATCAGATTTACATATGATCTTATTTCCTTTACAACTGATTACAAGAAGAACTAGGGCAAGATCCCTTCAAAAATTAGAGCTGCAACTAGGAATAAACAATAGAAATACATAGACAACGTTATTTTTAAAATGGTTCAGCTGCTATATATTTAATTCCAAATCTAGGACAGATCTATGCATGAAACATTAGATCTAATACAGATCTCGAAGCTACAATACTTTAAGAACAAGATCCAATTGGAATTACATCAAAATATTGCATATTAAGCTGTAGATCTGAATTACAATATATTGTGCTGCAAAAAACCCAGAAATTTCTAAAGATAACTTTTATTGCTGAAATAGATCAGATATATAGAGACATGGATCAGCAAACCAATCCATGGATCACCAAGGGAAGGCAAGCCTAACACCAAGAGATCTTCCTCCAAACTAATAGCAAACTGAAATAATAAAGCCCTCTCACAAAATAACGCAGTATGAAGCAGAAACTGCGCAGAGGGTGAAGGAGACTTAATACATCGAATGAAAAATATAGATTTTATATAAAATATAGATCATCTAACTCCTTGGAGGCTAAATAACACTCTCTAGTAGATAAAGCCTCTCAAAAACTACTATATCTAAGCATATCTCGAATGCCACTTGCTACAAAGATAGCAGCTGCAAAACCCTCAATGAGCTAGCGCTGCTCATGAAAGATAGAGCTTGGTCTCAAACTAGATAGTGGCCAAATTTAGCAAAGAACTCCTCCAATGATCCTCAAGGGAAGAGATGAAACTCCTAAACAGGAATTCCAATCACAATCCTCCACTAAACAACAGAGAATGGTATTTGTCTAAGCAGACAAATACTTCAGAAATATAATTCATCAACAACCTCTTCACGTTGCTCTCCTCCTTCTTTTATAACATGAGAAAGCCTTTGCAAACCCTAAACCACTTTGATGAGTCACCCCTCTTCACATTAGAGGCTCTCTTCTAGAACTGCGCAGTCCCTCTTGGAGATGCATTGAACCTAGACAGCACAGTTGATTTGGTCAAGGTGGACCCAATCTTTGGCTCAACCCTCTTTCACACCTACAAGTGATTATTTACATAGCCTAGATTAGTCTTTGTTCACATGGGCATTGATTTATTAGGAGTTTTACATGTCCTCCTTCATTCATTTATTCATAAAACATAAAATAAATCAAAATTTAATGTCTCCTCTTAGCTAAGGCTAAGTAGGGACATTACATAGATCCCTCAGCCTAGGGCAAAGGTTCATACAAAGATCCCTAAGGGACCACTACGCCAAAATTCTACTTCTGGAAAATTCTCCCATTCATATAGCATAGTCGATGATTTGGCACAATCCCTTGCTTCCATTTCAAAGCTGGAACTCCTCCAGTCTTGCCCTTCACAATGAAAAGCTCTACTATCTGCCGTGGGCACTGTAGATCCTTCCGACGATCAATTGATTGTCTTTGATGTTGACCGGTCAGAACATCCTCCTCTCCCTGCTTCCATCGCCTTCCAAATCCTAGTCAAGATCTGGAATTCCAATGTTTCCCAGTGCATTATTGATGAGGGGGCATCCACCTCTGTGATGTCCGCTTGAGTTTGGAAGCAACTCGGATCACCTGAGTTGGCTTCTTCCACGATCACTCTCCGAGCGTGGGATGGCCATTCCTCCAAGCCCATTTTCTTATTCCATAATTGTCCTATTACTCTTGCGGGCAAGACTGTTTACATTGACGTAGAAGTCATAGATGCCCCCTTAGATTACAATCTTCTATTGGGGTGTAGCTACACTTATGCGATGTTTGTTTTCCCTTCCGCGGTCCACTGTAAGATGTCCTTCCCTTATAACAGAAATATAGCCACCATTGACTAGTTGACATATTATGAACCAAAGTCTCAGACCTCCCCTGAGTCCACTAACTCTTAGATGGCCAACAAGAAAAATGTTGATCCTTTGACCAGTGTTTCACCCGGAGTGTATAAATATTCCTCACTACTTGGTACATTCCCTAGTCTTCCTCCTCCTGTCTCTGATCCCAGCTCATCAAATGTTTGCATGATGCAATCATCTCAGACTTCTCTCGAGTGGCTCGCCTCGGCTAGTTAGAAACCTCCTTTCCCTCCGCAGCCTTCTCCTATCCCTTCGATTCAGCCTTCTGGACCTCCTCCTCTTGGCCCTTCAGCTGGTATTCATGAGACTCTTTACCCTCCTAGAATGGTTCCTCCAGGCCTTAACCATTTAGGATTCATTCCACTTAGCCATTACCCCTCCGGTCAGATATCGTTCCTAGCTCCCCCACCAGGAATCTATACGGAACCTATTATGGCCACCCTATCTCTTCCTAACTTGACCATTGGGATTCCCATCTGGTACGTTGATCCTCCAGCCGCTACCCCGCCAAGTCAACCCAAACCTTACCTTGCTTTGACCTCGGTTCAACTGGTCCCCATGACTTCTCCTGCTGCAACAGTGCCTCACCCACCTCAACAGGAACCCTTTGCTGTTGCGACTGCTCCGGGTAAGAAGGGCAAAGATCGCAAGAGGGCCTCCAAGGACAAGGCTGCCCCGATGGACCCTGCACCTCCCCCACCCACAAAGCCCTGTGTTACACCATTTTTTGGTCATCTAACCTATTATCATTAGATGGACCCAAGTACACCATGTAATACCAATTTTACCCTAAGTAAAATTGCTTTCACTATGTTAAATAACTTAAATAAACCACATTTATTAGGTTGTTTATGGTCTAAACAGGAAACCCCAAAAGGAAATATTAAACAAACCTATATTTGTTTGATTTTCCTCATGAAATAATTAATTAAACCATAATTTAATTATTATTCCTAGTCATGTTTAACCCAAACAAAGAAGTTAATTAGATAAACCTTTATTTATCTTATTATTTTCTAGGAATAATTATTTAAATCTTATTTAGATAATATTCCTTGTTAAATATGACCAAATCATCCACAAATAATTAAATAAATCATTATTTATTTGATTATCCTCCAACCACTTCCTTAAAATGATAAATAAATCATTTATTTATTTATTATTCACAAATAAAGGGATTTGACCCAAGTCAAATACTTTTTCCCTCCAACAAATATAATAAAATATTCCATAAAAGGTGGATCTAGATTTAGTTAATGTTATTTTAATCATGCACCAAGATCTAGAATGACCCAATATTTTGTTATAAATAGGAGGGTTTTTCCTACCATTCTTCACCTTTTGTTGCCTATTAGATCACTCTGGATCTATACACTTGGTCACATTTTTCCATTATTTGATGTGTGAGCTCCCTTTGAGCTCTATTCTTTGCATTGGGTTTTCTACACCAACAAGAGAGAGAAATCTTAGATCTGAAGTCTTTAAAGAACTTCAGACATACATTGAGGAGAAATTGGAAACATCTTCAGCATTTTTCCACATGTACAAATTATTTCAAAAATCATTCATAAATGTATACATTGGATATATGGAGCAAACCATTATTTTTAATATTTAATGTCATTCTATGCATAGATCTGGTTTTTTGCAACTCTTGTCTTGATCAACTAACTGCAGATCTGAAGATATTGGCAGCCATATTTGGTGTTAGGGCTATTAGTTATGCGTAGCTAAAGTGGTCCTTTTTTGTACACTTCGACAAAGGATTCATACTAACACCCTGTGCTTTGTGTGATGTCATCGGCCATGCCACCCATAACTGTCCTGAACTACCCCGTATCAAGCCCATGGTTAAAGTTGCATTCCCTGAGTCTACAGTCCCTGAAGCCCCTGCTTCTTCCTTAACTGTAGCCAAGAATCCTAAAGCTATTCACACTAACCAACCTTGTGCATTGTGTGATCTCCATGGCCATTATTCTCACCATTTTCCTTGCTTTACGCATTACCATGCCTTGTTAGAGGTAGTTCGGAAGTCGAGGACAGACAAAACAATTACTCTCTATACTTATGGAGTATCTTTGCGGGCCATCGAAGGATTTACTCACTCCCATTGACATTCCTCCCCCTAATGTTGAAATGAAGGAGACTGCAACCAACATCCTCTACCTTTCATCATCCATGAGACCTTGGGTGGAATCTCCCTTCAAATCTTCCCCGGTTGTTTCGCTTGACCTCCCTTTAGCGATCACCCTGGGCTCAACATCTGTAGATCCCTTATCTGCTTGTTCTTCCATCATCCCCTGTGACGATACGCATGTGAACCTTTCTTCTCATGATGATGAGTCAGGTATCTTTGCCGCATCATGTGGTCTCCCTTCCTCCAGTCACTCCATCTTCTATTGCGATGACGACATCATGGAAGCCATGTCCACCCCTGACTTCATCTTTCCCGCCCATCAACAGGATAGCACCACCCATGCCCATGGTGAATTTTGTAATCTCAGCACAAGTTACCCCTTTAGTAGCTCCCACACTCCACCATACCGGCAGTGTGTGAGTAGTATACATCTTACCCAGATCACTCCCTCCCGCGGAGTGCGTTCGATTTCTACTTTGGGCTCAAGTTGCCAGCATTGTTCATCATCCTTCCATTTATTTTCTTGTGCCACCTTTCATATGGACCTACCATCCACACCTTACATCGGCTTTGCTGATGGTGCAATTCGCTACTCCAAGAATCTAGCCTTGGTAGGTTGGGCCATATTTACCCCCTTACACTCCCTTGTTCTCTCAAATGGGGCATGCATTGGTACTACTACCAATAACCAGGCCGAATATGATGCAGTACGAGGTTTATTATCTGATGCCCTTTCACATCACATCCACCACCTTCATGTTCGTTTAGATTCCCTGCTTCTTTTCATGCAATTGAATGGTGTCTATCTTGTGCATAATCCTATCCTTTTTAGAATATATTTACGAGTGAAGCTTTTGATGCATGAATTTAAAGTCATTACATTCAGTCATGTACCTAGAGCACAAAACCACTATGTAGATAACATTGCAAACAATATTCTAGATTTTCATTTAGCACACGCATTTAACACAAGACAATAACATAAAAATATAAAAACGATGCATATCCATAATATGTGTTGTATAATATGTTTTAGAGTCTATCCACTCTAATAAATATGACATGCCCATAGCATGTTATAAAACTCAAAACTGGGGGCAACATCTGCCCCTACACACTAATCATTATCTGGAGGATCCCGAGCTAGTGGCTCTGCTCCCACAGCTCATAGATCATGCATGCCCTATCGAGCCATCGCCATGTGCCACATGACCCCTCGCCACTCAGAGGGTAGACCAATACATGGCTCTATGTACTGGTCATCTAAGTCCTTCCAGCCGCACTTTGAAACACCAATCAGAAGCCTCTCACATCTACGACGAATATCCTCCAGGAGGGCTGCTACATCCTCATTTTGCTACGACCTCGCTCCACTAGGTCCTGCGGTCCTTGATACTGCAGGTCCCCCATATATCCGGTCGATTTTACCAGTGCTCTATCTGCATACCAAAAGTGAAAGAATCAGTACCACATACAATTTTTTTCTAGACCTTTACATGCACATAAAATATTAACAATTTTTCACTTACCATCAAGCCCCCATATCCGACCAGGTGGCAGTGGCAAATTCGAATCCCCACAATAACTCATCCCACTATAGGGATAGTTGTCTATATAGAGTGGCATCTGGTCCCAATGAACAAATAAATTAGGTCTATACACCCATCCAACTGCCCCAGCCCCTCCTCTACATAGTAGTCACACCCACCGGTGCATCCTAGGCTCTCTTGGGCCCCATCTTGGAACTATATGCGAGGTCGAAGTGTCGAGATCTTCTCAAAGAAGAACGAGCACAAAAATATACCATATGTACAGTCATGATTCACTTGCCGCTTGCATATTGACAACTGTCATTTCAACGATGACAGCATCATCTAGGCCCAACCATAGTAGGTCCCACTCAAAACACTCTCCACCAACATCATCTTCCCTCCAGTGATGTGATGAAGCGCTTGGTTGCCCAAGATCCACAGCACTGCTGCGGCCACATCATGGGTCTCTAACCTCTCCAGATCCCCGATGGGTATCTGATTCCCCTTGACTTGGAGACCTGGTCAGTAATGGCGCTCTGAAAAATATATGATATTCCGCCCCCGCGGTAATACTGGCTGAGTATCCCCTACCATCCCAAGTGGTGGGAGACTAGTCAAGAAATATATATCCTGGACTGTCAACTCGATCCAGTGCCCCTGCACTATAAAGACCTCATGGTCCAAGTCCCAATAGATGAAAATCCGGGCCAACAAGGGCTCCCTAGCTCTCATCAAAGGGTTCTCCACAAACTTTAGAACCCCAAACCTGGCCAGTGCACCGCGGACACCCTGATCCTCCTGGATCTCTGACCATAATGCGCCCATGTCTCTTTCTCTCCAGTTGATTCATAATTCTACAATAGCATGCACAAAACCATCATATTTTTTAGAATACAGATAGGAAATAATGTATCTCATCATAAAAAACCCAGTACTCAGCCAAAAATAGCACCAGAAAACCCCTCCTTGACAGGTCGCACTTTTCAGGCCTAAACCTGGGTCAGGTCATAGTTTTTTGCACAAAACCTGCTACCGAGGTTGCACTGTTTGCCCCAATAAGTGTGACCCGGCCGTGAGGAGGAGAAGGGGTCTGTTCCTGAGCCCTGGGGACCTAATCTGAACTTTTAATCCACTGAAAAGAAAGAGAAGGGTTAGGCCTCTTACCTGCAACTGATGGATCTCGATTCCAACGGTCGGTTTGTCTGCTACGATCACCACAAGATTTAGCACCCTCTCTCCTCTCTACATTCACCATAGATCCACATGCCAATGAGTGAATTTGGAGGGAAAATGCCTTATTAAAAGAGAAACCCCTTTTTTTTCTTTCGCTCACTGCGACCCAACCATAGCTTCATTTACCAAACCATCTGTACCGTTGGAAAACTCTCATCGAGTCCTAAAATGGGTATCTATTAGTTTTAGTGATTTGATACTTCACCAGGACACTTTTTTTCCACAAAGAGTCACGTCACCCCTCCTCAAAATTGAATTTTTTCACTTGCAACACTCGTACTGGGGGCACCACTTTGTCCCCATACTTGTCCACGCTCGTGTCGATTTTCGTCGTGAGTTACCATCTTGTACTCATGTTTTTATGGTCCCCATTGGACCTTTTCTATGTGGCAGCACCATTGAGTCACCCTTTTTTAGAGCACCTGAGTTGAGTTATCATTACATTCAGGGAGTCTATCCCAAGTCCCTTTGCATCCCACTATAGTTCTCTATCCTTCATCATTTGGTCCCTCTCTCGTGTCACACATTATGGCCTTTGGTCTCACTATCCCCTATCCCTCATGATATTGTGTCAATCGATTCCAAGTCATCCATTCCCTTTATGCTCTAACAAAGGAAGTCATTCGTTCGCTACTCAGTACCCTCCATTTCGTCATCATCATTGTTTTCAGTCTGTCAGTCGCTCTACGATTTTCTCTCGTGCCTTAGTTTAGGATCCCTTATTGCCTCACCTATGGAAGACCTCCTTATTTTGACATAAGCTCATTCATTCTAGAAGAAAGGTCTAGAGGGTGGTGTCCCTTGGTTCCAGCTTCCACTCTTGTTTAGTGCCTTGGATTAGGAAAAGGGACTCCTTATTCCCTTTGACTTGATTGTTTCTCAACTCCAGCTCCTTTCAGCATGATCAAGATCCGTATACTCGATGGTTCACTGATGCAACAGCCGACATCAGTGATTCTTGGGGTGTGTGTGAGATGCCTCAGCCCTCATGAGGGGGTGGCCCTACAAGTAGCCCCCCACATGCGCGAATCACCTCTCCATTACAGCCTTTCAATCCAGCTCTATCGATTTGATGATGTCGACCTCAGCCGCTTGCAGCGCCTTTTTGATTGCATGTATCAGTAAGATTATCAGAGCCCTTTTCATGTTTGCAGGGGCATATGGGTTGTATTTATATCTCATGTACTCAAATATTATTGTACAAGTCTTGTCTGTTATCCCAGGCACAATATGTACATGGGATTCATTATCGTGTTGTTTATCTGGCTCATGTTTATGCCAGCATGTACTATATTCGCCAATCCCGTGGTTTTCTGGATGCCTTATTGTTTGTACTTTGCCTCAGCGGGCATAGGTATGCCTCCCCTGCCGCCTATAGCATAGGTACTTACTCATCAAAGAGACTTGTCGCACTTGTAAGTCTCACCTCCTCAGGGTCTAGTTCTTTTCAGCACTTTGGTTTACCTTATACTCCTCTTCCTTTGACTTCCCCTTCGATGTCTAGTGATTGAGTTCTTACAACATACTTCGGTCATACGATTAGCTCCTAATGCTTGCATGCTGGGGGGCAATCTGTTACACCATTTTTTGGTCATCTAACCTATTATCATTAGATGGACCCAGGTACACCATGTAAGACCAATTTTACCCCAAGTAAAATGGCTTTCACTATGAAAATAACTTATTAAATCACCTTTATTAAGTTGTTTACGGTCTAAAAAGGAAACCCCATGAGGAAAATAAATATACATTTGTTTGATTTTCCTCAAGGAATAATTAGTTATACAGAAATTTAATTAATATTCCTAGTTATATTTAACCCAAAATAAGGAAATTAATTAGATAAATCATTATTTATCTTATTATTTTCTAATAATAATTATTTAAACCTTATTTAAATAATATTCTTTGTTAAATATGACTAATTCACCCTTAAATAATTAAATAAATAATTATTTGTTTGATTATTACTCAACCACATCCTTAAAATGATAAATAAATCATTTATTTATTTATTATTTACAAATAAAGGGATTTGACCCAAGTCAAATTCCTTTTCCCTCCAAAAAATATAATAAAATATTCCACAAAAGTTGGATCTTGATTTGGTTAATAATATTTTAACTATGCACCAACATCTAGATTAACTCAATATTTTGTTATAAATAGAAGGGTTTTCCCATTCATTTACCACATTTTTTTTCCTAAAGATCACTCTGGATCTAAACTTTTGATCTGACTATTGATCCGCCATCATAGTGATAGTTTGATACTATTTTTGTCTGGGTTTTCTACACCATCAAGAGAGAGGAATTCTAGATCTGAAGTGCTGAGGACTTACAAGAACCCATCCCATTGGGGAGAACTGGGAACACCCTCTTGTGTTTTCCTCCCAGGTGCCATTAATACAAAATTTATTTGATATATTCTTGTCTTGTCTATTGGATACATGGAGTAAATCTTGTTTTTTCTACTATTTAATGTCTTCTAATGCATAGATCTAGATTTTTGCAACATTTATCTTGATCACCTAACTGAAGATCTAAAGATATTAGCAGTCATTTCTACTATTAGGGCTATTTTTTATGTGTAGATAAAGTGGTATTTTTTCGTACGCTTGGAATTAAGATTCATACTAACACCCTGCACATAGTCCATGACATCTTGGTCTTCCAAGTTAAGATCCAATGTCATTTTCCAAGTATGGAATTCATCTTTCCGAGTCAATTTGTCATTAGCTTTAAAGCCATTGTAGTTTGAGGAACACATCCTCTTCTTCGGTGATTGCTACAAACTAGGGTTTTGTCTTCACCTCAGCTTTGATGCCATGTAAATTTATGTAGATGTTCTGTGCTTGATGCAACTTTAATTTTTCTCCAATATCAAACAACAATCATATAAACAATAAAGTAAAATGCTGATAGAATATACCAGTAGATCGACAAAAGACAAGGCAAAAATATATAAGTGTGTTGATGTGTTACGACGGTCAACACGATGCTTCAAACAACAATTTCTCAATACGGTCAGCCAACCAGCAATGTCACACACCCCTCTAGGACAACCAAATGGTCAACTCAAAAGTCAACAGTCAACACAAACAACAACAGTAGCTAGGTCAACACTGAAAATTCAAAGTCAATATTTTTCCTTAGGAATAGTGCTAGAAAATGTGGATTAGGAAAATTGAAATTTTGGGAGAGTTTTAGGTCGATTTGACCTTGCGTTGACCAAAGTCAATGCTGGTCAAAGTTTTCTACAGAAACCCTAGACCGAAAAAAAAAATGCGCTGCTGCTGGAAATTTCCCACATGTGGAGAGAAGAGCCACCAAGAACATCGAACCAATCAGATGAGGATAGAGAAATGTGTGAGGATGAGATGAGTGAAAATGTTCTCCAACATTGACCAATATATATCCATCAATGAGGGTGTGTGACACAACAGCTGGGGCACAAAATCTTAAGGCCGACCTGCACATATTTTGAATAAATTCAAAATAAATGTTCTGCTCATCGGATTAAGATGATATTTAGATCGATATTGCACCTCTCCAAAAGAGGATTCCAATAAAAATATTGGTATCTTCATCTAAGCATCAGAACATGGAGTTTGGACCTAGTTGTCCAAAATTAACAATCAGTCATTTGTGTGTCTTTTCCCTCGTGATTTCTCAATGGCTAAGTGGTGTCGACTAGTCTAGCATGTGTTTCTTGCTTCTTAGTGGGTTTCTACCTTATGCTTCTTTTGATTTTGTTTTTTTCGAGTGCGGGCTTGCATGCAGGCCACGGTTCTTCCACCAACGAATTTCGACCATACCTTCCCACCTCTCCTAGAAAACTACTCTCGAAATTACATGCTTCTTCGAGGTGATGCTGGTAGATCCTTTTCTGCCAACCAAAATTTCCCCCACCCCTTCTTCGCGTAGTTTTATTTTCCTATTGGTAGCATGGTTTGACCCTTATTTCAACCACTTTGTTTTTTCCATGATTGACACAACCTTGTCACTTGTTGAAATTCAACATTTTCAATGTTCCCACCTCTGTCACCTGATGAGTATGAATTATTAAACTCTCTTTTGTCATTATCCAAAACATTTATTTCCTAGACACGTGATTTTGCAAATAAAGGTTTTTTTGCAACAAAAGTCCTTGTCAAAATTTCATCTCTCATACCAACTGGCATCTGGTTAGAACTACAACCTGAAATCAAACATATACCTATTCGTCTATTACTCAGAGATGTGAATGGTGGAATATTTGCTAGAGCACTCTTAGCATATGGCAGAGGCTGAGACCTCCCTACTATTCCCTTTCCAAGACCTCTCTTAGGACCAAGAGTCAAGTGGCCATCATCAGAAGTTATATGTGTTGAAGGGCTTGGCTTAGACCGATTTTCAAATTGAGCCCAATCCACAATCTGAGCATCTTGACTGGTGAATCCACAGTCACGTGGTCCCATATGGGGTTGTGGCCCTTTATTCCCACCCATATGTGGAAGTGAACCCATTTGTGCACATGCCATGTAAGGTGGCATCGCAGGTCCTCTCACACCATGGTCAAGTGGCGTCACAAATCTCCGACCTACATGTCCCATATTGGTACCTCGAGAGCGACATCCCTATCCATTTAGTTCTTGCACAACATCCCGATGCAATTCCTCTATTTTCTTGTGGCCCTCAACCTTCGACCTTTGTTTCCATCCATTCCTCCTCAGATCAATCAGATCCTTCAACATGAACCTTAGCCTAGAGGGAATCCCTTGGGTATTGGACATTTTTTTCATCCTATCAAAGTAAGCATTAATATGTTCTTGGCCTTTGAATGGTCAATCATATGACCAATAGTGCTCATCAGTTTACACAAAGCTTCAACATTTTCGTCCTTTGCATGCTAAAATTCACCAATTAATTTCCTAATGAATGTATGTATAATTATTTCGGTCAACAGACTTTCTTTATAAATCTCACCAATAAACCTTATATTTCTTAGCATTCATCATTGTGTTGTAGCCTTCTTCTCCCGTATTTCTTCTACTGAAAGGCTTTTTTCACCATCCTCTTCTTCTTTCTTAGCCTTTGCCTCTTCTCTTTCATATTTTTCAAATTCTTCCTAACATTATTTCAAAATAACTCGCTTGAAAACAACCTTCTCATTATATTTATAAAATTCTGGTAATCCTGTAGCAAGATGAAAATAGAATTTTTCATTCATTTCACAAAAAGTCGGCTCCATCAAGGCTTTCTCAAATATTTTAGATAATATACCATGAAGACATGATGCAGAGTCAATGTTCACTTCTTTGACCCGTTCAAAAAGTTTTTCAAATTTTTTGGGCATTAATTTATTAAGGATGGGTTTAACTTGTCATTTTTTCAACTGATCCTCATCAAAAACCTTGCCCACTTCATATTGGTTCTTTGATTTATGAATTGTGGGTAGAGAAGGATGTGGAGGATGAATCAAACCCTTCTATGAACTAGAAGCACGCTGCTACCTATCAACATTAGAATTATTTCTCACTAGTCCAACTTGTGGAAATGGTGCTTGCACATAAGGCCCTCCAGGAAGGATGCCATTGATACTCATTTGTGCTGCACAAGTATTTCTTCCAAAGCCAGTATTATAACTTTTACCAAGTTGAAATATAGAAGGGGAACCACTTAGACCTACATCCATGTGCATATCACAACCAGCAACAAAAGCATCCACCGGCTTGGCCCATCTATCATCATCCAAACTGGCCATATTTCTCCCACAACATTCAAGTAGATAATTCCCACTTGGATGCCTTTCAAGACTTCTTTCAATGCTTGCTAATGCATCAACCTCTCCTACATGACTTGCAAGTGCTTGGGAATTTCCAAGTAATTCAACAATGTTTGGAAAAATTTCAAAATGATTTGGTAGATCTTTGCACTGATACTTGATTGTCAAAAAAAAATCACTGGAGTAATTTCTGTCTCCCAAACATTTAGTAACTAAAATAGCTACTTGACTCATAGGATTTGAAATCTCAGTTGCATCTTCCCAGTCATCCACTTCTTTTAGGACTTTCTTCTCAGGCTCTTTTGAGGAAGTCTTACTCTTGACAACATCGGTTACTACTTTGGATGGTTCTGGAAGGTTCACACCTTCCTCCTTCTCCTCTTGAACCTTATAAGCATTATATAAATCACTAGTGGGAGCTACAACATTTTCCTTACTGAAAAATGTTCATTTTCTTCTTCTTGTTGACAACTACCTTGGAAGCATCACCAATATTTGCAACATTATTCTTCACAGAAACATTGGAATAACTTGTATTCTCCCTTTTTGAAACTGCTACCCAAAATGTTGAAACTTTTGGTGCCTCTAAGCTAGTTCTTGTGTCAGAGAAACCTCCAAAAAGTGCACCAGTTGGAAAAAATGTCCAAAAAAGTTATTACAAGAAAAAAAATATGCAAATGATAAAAGACAAACCACCAACCTATAAAAGACGTACAATCAAATGAGACAAATGATAAATGACAACTAAAAAATATGCAACCAATGCCATCTACTACTGTCAAAACTATTGAAGTAATGGGCATATACAGATTTGTTAGCTTTATAGGTTAATGATTAATCATAAGAAACCGAAAAAAATGTATTCACACAAATGACAACTCTAATATTTTTGAACATTCAAGAGGATGACTAGGATTTAAAAAATAGTGTCTAAGGTACTTTGTGTTTAAATGTACATACTTAATTCTATTTTAAGTCGGAAAAATTAAAATAAAGTCATTGTATTTCATTTCTGGAATTTCTGGGCAGAAATTAAGGGATTTGTTGTACTTTTTCTAAGTTCATAAATACTTAGAAATTTACTTCTTTTAGCAGAAAAATCAGATGAGTGATTTGAATATAAATCTAGGTTTAGCGTAGAATTTCTTATATACCAATAAATTTTTCAGATTTTCCTGTGCCCAAGTTTTGGAAATATTGTTATTTTTCTATTATCCCTATTTGGCGATATTACATGCTACAATTGGTAAAAGAAAACTCTAGCTATTTGGAATGCTAGATCTCAAAAATAGTTCTAAATTTGGGACAAGGATGAGTCTGGTATATGCAAATTGGAAGCATGCACGTGCCCTCACTTTCTCTCTCTATATCATTGCCACTTTCCTTCCACAACAAATTAGTGTTTGAACATCACTTTTCTCTCTCTTTGTTGCACATAGGAAACTAGGAAGATGGATCTGCTAGAGCATACCATTACATGGTATAAATAAGTCCTATTGATATGCCATCAATTTTATAGAGCTAATTGAGAAATAGATAAAAAATATAAATGCTTTCTTTGCAAGGAAAGTGTTCTCGACCAAACCTATCTCTCCCTCAACATCTTAAACTTTGCATTTTCTAGGGGCTTTGTAAAGATATTTGCAACTTGTGAATCCTAAGGAATGTACTCAAGTCGAACCACCACCCTTGTAGTGTAATTAACTCCAAAATTTAGAGAAATCACATAAATGTAGTGAAGAACCCAAGAACACAAGAGAAAAGAGAAATAAACCCTAAGAAAGATCTATTCGATGATAAAAAATAGAGAGCTATGTTTACTTTCCACTTCAAGGGGGCAACCTCCAAGAGGGATTCTCCAAATACATACATAATTCTTGAAAAAACATTACATATCCTTCTACTTAATATATAACTATCCATATAAAATATTATCTATCTATGGGCCCACTTATAATGAGAGCCTACAAGCTATTTTGGGCCTTATTAACAAATTTGATCCTTTTTACTATGAGTGATTGTTAACTAACAATTCAATGGGCCTTATGCAATGAAGGTGGACAACTCTAATGTTAGATTTGTTGCCAATATTTTTTATTTACTGACAGCTCTAAAGTAACACCACTGCTTGCTTTCCTTCCTCTGTATGACATGCTAGCGCACCCAAGGGAATGTTATATTTGTTTCCAATTTTCATCAAGCACACTTAAGAGGAACTAATTTTGATAGGTGGAAACTAGAAATTCCTAAGACAGTTGAGGGACATCTACCCATCTTTAGGAGCATTTAAATCACCCATTTTCTGGGATGTGGGTAACATCCCAAAATAAAAAGAGATGTCCCTAATAGTTTCCTTGTACCTCATGGACATGGAAACACTAAATTCTAAGCCAACCCACTTTCATTTTGCATATGATGGTGGCCAGATCCATTCAGGGGGGATTAACAGTGAGCATAGATCCACTGATTAATACATTAGTGGATGCATCCCTTAGGGGTGGGACACATCCTTAATGCAACTAGGTCCCATCTAAGATAAAAGAGACAAGGATAAAAAAAATCTCATGCATACATTAGAATGGACTATATCATTTACCAGTGCTTGCTTTCCTTCCTCTGTATGACATGCTAGCGCACCCAAGGGAATGTTATATTTGTTTCCAATTTTCATCAAGCACACTTAAGAGGAACTAATTTTGATAGGTGGAAACTAGAAATTCCTAAGACAGTTGAGGGACATCTACCCATCTTTAGGAGCATTTACATCACCCATTTTCTGGGATGTGGGTAACATCCCAAAATAAAAAGAGATGTCCCTAATAGTTTCCTTGTACCTCATGGACATGGAAACACTAAATTCTAAGCCAACCCACTTTCATTTTGCATATGATGGTGGCCAGATCCATTCAGGGGGGATTAACAGTGAGCATAGATCCACTGATTAATACATTAGTGGATGCATCCCTTAGGGGTGGGACACATCCTTAATGCAACTAGGTCCCATCTAAGATAAAAGAGACAAGGATAAAAAAAATCTCATGCATACATTAGAATGGACTATATCATTTACCAGTGACAGAAATAAAACACATAAAATCATAAAATCATTTCATCTAACACAATTATGTATGAATACTTGAGTCTTAGACTCTTACAAAAATTGTCACATGTCATATCTAATGTATGTATGAGTAATTGTCAGGGTAGGTGTCCCCATGTGTGGGTGCACATCTCACATATTTGGTAGGGAAATGACAACATGTCATCCCAGGCTGGTGGGAATCCCTAACTAATAAATAAATGCATGATTGGTGGACCCTGTTACCCATCATATGGCATGATAATTAATCCAGTAGAAGACCACACCCAAGCAGGTTGCACATGGAGAATTTTGGCCCTAAGGCTTGTTACCTCTCATGTTATAGGAGGCCTACACTTGTGAATATTTTCAATACTCTTGTCATTTCCATCACAAAGGTCGAAGAAGAAAAATTATGTTTTTGGCCACAAACATAATAGGGCTGACAGCGTGGAGAAGAGGGCAGTTCAGGGCACTCTTGGTGACTGTTATGAAGGCCAATTTTTTGTTCTATAGGGCCGAGGTAGAAGGGAGAATTTATGTATGTTTTAGGGTATGTTAGGGTGTTTAGACCCTTGGAAGAGACAGTTGCATCCATATATGGCTATTGTGGGAAGGGTACAGGCCTAAACCAACCTAAGAAGAGTTGCATAGGGCCGTGTTAGGGTTGTTTCATACCCAAGACAACAATGTTGAGGAGGAGGGTACTTCCAAAGGGCAGCCAGTTTCATCTAGAGCAATTCTGGGCAAAATTGAAGGCTAGAATAATGGACTATGTGATGCCCTAACTAAGCCTAGATTGCAGCAATGAAGGAGAACTCAAAACAATGAGCTTAAGGTATGTATTTCAATGCGTTCTTGTAGATGTTGGATCCTAACTTGTAGATCAATTTTAAATCGTGATAGGGCAGCATGTGGAATTCAATGAGGAGGGATCAGATCTCATGGTTAGATGCTCTAAACCAATTATATTTTCCACAGTGATTGGGAAGAAAACTTGGAGCGACAATTTATCAAGTATTGGGTCAGAGTGATGGATACTGTGTGGATCAGTTTGACGTGCAGCTTGAGGAGGCCTTAGGAGTTGTTTGGAGGAAAAATTTGGAAAAGGAATGCAAAAGTGATCTTCATTGCTATAGTACCGAAACAAATGAGGTGGTGATTTCTTTCCCAAATCATATTATGATCTTCTAATTGTGGGCCTATCCATACACTCAAACACGAGATCCACATTAGGTACCAAACCAGGATATTGTTCCAGGAGCTACAACAGTCTCCAAATTGTAAACATCATTACAGAAGGTCAAGGAAGCCCATCCTTACCTAAAAGGAGGCTAACCATATTATATGGTTAGTAGGATATCTAACTTACAATCAAGGAGAGTACAAAAGTGTTCAAACACATGATGGCTTTCATGTCCCTGCAACAACACTTTGTAAATATCCCAAGTAGTAACTGAACTTCGTAGTGCAAAAATTCCTTCTATGTCAGTTGGAGGAACCAACCCTATTACTTTAGCATCAATGCTAGCAAAATTCTCTTTCATCCAACAATATCTACTTAAAGTAGAGATGGTGTTGGCGATCAGCCTTTTGATGCAATATCTCAAATTGCATAAGCATTTTTTAGGCATGCTGATTAGATGAGTAGTTATAACTTATAAAGAGTCTAGAAATGCATTTTGGTGCATTTTCATGTGTTATTTTTATATAAAATTACAGTCAGAATTAAAGCTCTCCCACCTTCTTATCTTGGATCTTACTAATGCAACCCTTTCCAAACTGATTCATGAAATCTACAAGTGGTAAGAGAGCACTATTATAGACAGTTTTAAATATTTCTAAAGGATATCAAGATAGGAATTTATTGTTATATTTGAGAGTAACTATTGGTGTTCAATCAACACATGACACATACGTAGTTGGACATGATCAAGATAACGATGTTGCAGTGTTATGGATGAATGTGCCAAAAGATAAATTGATAACCATGGTGGTTGAAATTTCTGCAAATCTTTTTCTAGGACAAAAAGTGTATGCAATTGGGAATTCATTTGGTTTGGATCACACCTTAATTACTGTTATCATTAGTGGGATTTCTAGGTAGATAATTTCAGCTACAACTGGCCATCCAATACACAATGTGATTCAGACAAATGGTAAAGGACCATTGGAGGTTCTCTTCTAGATAGTTCAGGAAATTTGATTGGCATAAACACTTCTATGTACTCTCCATAAGGAGCATCACCTAGTGTGGGATTTTTAATTCCAATAGATCTGTAAGTGTTATTGTTGATCAATTAGTAAATTTTTGAAAAATTACTTGACCTATTTTGGGTCTAAATTTGCACTGGATGAGTTTGTTGAGAAACTGAGTGCCACTAGAGTTATGGTGCTTGATGGTCATGTAGATGGACCAACTGGAAAAGCTGGATTGAAAACAACAAAATGAGATGCTTATGGCCAACTTGTCTTGGGAGACATCATTACAGCTGTAAATGGGAAGAAATTATGCAATGGAAGTGATCTCTATAGATTACTTGACCTAGTAGTTTTTAAGGTAGGAATTTTAGTTTCTAAAGGGTGGGGTCCTTCAGCATAATTGCATCTTCCTTGGTCCTATCATCCAAAAGAAAAACTTAATCAACAAAGAGTAAATATGTCAAGTTTAGGGTAATTCCTATTTGTATAGCTATCAAGCTTATAGTTATTTTTGACTCTGTTATAACTCTATTGATACCACCTACTCTACAGTAAAAAATAGCAGAGGAGACATTATTCATACCTACCCATGTTATCTTGTAGGCATGATAGAATAATAGGCTGAGCCATTAATTAGAATTGCAAAGATATTGAGGAAATATAGTTCATTATCTAGTTAACCAATTGCACATTGAACCGTATATGAATGAGTATCCCTAAATACAACCTATTTTCTCTATCATATGCCTTGGAAAGACTCACTAACATTGTTTCTAATTTTTTGGTTTGATGTTATAAATTACTTCTTGGGCTACTCATATTCCGTAATGGATTTGTTTCTTAGGAAGGATGCAAAGTTGTTCTAATGGCATGGAATCAACTTAGTGGATTTTGACCCTACATGCAATAATTTTTGCAATGATTTTCTAGATGAAATTACATAGTGATATGGGTTTGACATCATCTCATTCTTGTCTAATTTTTGGGATTAAAGCCTGAAATGTTGAATTGAAAGCTCCCAAATCATGCTTGCGTATTTTAATTTGTCAGCAATTCTTGGTTTGTTTGAAGGAATTCATAGAACCACTAGAAGAATTATATTGTCCTACAAAGTGACTGAAGGTTCTTATAGTTTTGGAAACAATGCAATTTTTTTTGTAATTCTTCCTTTTATATTTGATCCATCAATGCCTCATTACCCACCTCCCCTACAAAACTGGGGAAATATGAAGTCATCTTTAACTATCTCTCTTAAATTTATTCTATCATCCTCTTTATAAATTACCTCAAAATGGTCGGTTGATGAGAAAGTTTCTCCTCAATATAAGACACCTTCTCATGAGAAAAATTTCATTGATAATCAACATCTTGAGGAAATTTTTCATTACAATTATGAGATGTTGAAGAGAGAAAATACCTGCTATTTAGTAAAGGCTATGCACAAATGTTAGTGATTTGGTACAAGGGAAGAGATGGGCAGCAAGGGAATTGTGGAGATTCCCTACAACTCTTTTCCCAAATGTGACACATGAGGATGTATGCTTATTAAACAACTATATTTGAGAACATGCACCATTTTGAAGGCAAGACTATTTTGGATGTAGGTGTGGGAAGTTTGATGCAGGCTCCTACACCTGACCCGACATCCCACCTGCTTACCTATGACTACGATCTATGTGTTTCCCTGCTTGTCAACTACATTTGCTCCAATTCTCAGTTGGATTGTGCCTAAAGGCCCATCACTATGACTTCAACTAGGCTACTCGACCACGTGTGGTGGCTACTAAATCTACACTGACACAGGTCTAGCTAGCTCTGGTAGCACTCCTCCATCCACAACTTATGCTGAAAATTTCCCTTCTATCGGTCATTTTTGTGTCTTTTCCCTCACGATTTCTCAACAATTGAGTGGTGCCAACTAGTCTAGCTTGTGTTGCTTCCTTCCTAGTGAGTTGCCACCTTATGCTTCTTATGGTTTTGTTTTTTTCAAGTTCATATTTGTATGCAGGCCATAGTTCTTCCACCAATGAATATTGACCATACCTTCCCACCTATCCTAGAAAAATACACTCAAAACTACGTGCTTCTTTGAGGTGATACTAGTAGATCATTTTCTACCAACCGAAATGTCGGCCACCCCTTCTTCGCACAATTTTATTTTCCTATTGGCAGAAGGGTTTGACCCTTATTTCAACCACTATAGTTTTGCCATGACTGACACAGACTTGTCACTTATGGATCATTTATTAAACCCATATACAAAATATAAACTTATCTATATGACTCTTTTTCAATCCTTAAAAAAAATTAACAATTGCTTCAGGGCACTATACGATCGATTTACTTTGGTCCTAAAAAAATTGCTTTTACATGATCAAAATCAAAAAAAATTTCAAAAGTTTTGGAACGAACGAGTTGGGAATCTCATATATGTTTATATGTATATAAATAAATTTATAAATAATTTAATAACACATTATCTTGCAAGAAAAAATGGAATAAGACCCATAGATGACAAAATTAGGTTCCTATTAGTCAGTGCAAAGCTTAACAATTCCCAACACAGGGCAGGGTTGTTCGAGCATATAAAATAGGATAGGTTACAAAGCTAATAGGTTGTGTAAAAATAATATTTTAGAGCCTTCTGTTTACTTCAAGTATATCAGACCTTGTAGTTTGGTATTGTTGAAAATATATTTGAGCAAAAATTTAAAACTGTGAAGGTTTCCAACTAGTTAAATTTTTCTACATATGCCTCACATCATCAACCATGGCATCCACTATAAAACAAAAATTTCCTAAAAAATAATAAAAGCCTCTAATGATCAATGAGAAAAATCATCATATCAAAAAATGGGTAGAGCCCAACATGCATAGCGTAATAAAATATGTGCATATAAATGTGTGTTAGTAGCATCCTAAATAAAATATACCCAACAATAACTAGCCACTTTGATTAGGGAAAAGTATAAATTTAAAGATAAAAGGGGTTAATAGATCCCTTGCATACACCTAAGAAGGTGTGCATGAAAGAAGGGTTTGAAACTCTAAAATGAAGATGATCTAAAAACCCTAGTCCTACAACCCTTGGGGAAATGACATTGGCCATTAGTCTAACTGATCGACTAAGTAACCAAAAAATTCCATCGCTAAGAAATTCCCTTGATCAAAATAGTAAAAATTGAGCCTTACTTGGAAGCTCTAAAAGGAATAAACCTTAGAAAAGATGATTTTGAACTACTTCTAGATCAACATTGTAGTGTTCCATTGAAGATGGGTGAAACTCTAGGAATAAAATTTAGAAAATCCTCGAAGAAATGAGATAATCCAAAGAGGCAAGTTCACACCTACTCTGATACCATGTTGAGATTACAAGAGATAAACAAGGATTGAATGTAAACAACCAAAAAACCATAAATAAATAAATAAAAAGAATAAACACAAAGAGGAGAGAAGATGAACCCATGAACATGAGAAACATGAGATGTAGGTACCCATAAGCTAAAGAATCACATAAGACAACACTTAGCTCATGAAAAAAGAATTTGTGATGAAAATAATGATGACAAAGCTAGTCCTGAGGACATCACCAAATCCCAAGAAGATTTGGAATGTTAATAGTCAGGACATCTTGAAAAATTGAGGATAGATGTAGAGATGGCTAGTGGGGTGCTAGCTCCAAGGAAGTTGACTACGTTGGCCTTAGCCTAAAATAATATATATTGAAAAAATACAATAAAATGTTGTGGTTGCTCATGTATATAGTTATAGCCTTCATTACATGTAAGGTTGGCATGAGGCCACAAGTGAATATTACACCATCATTTCAATATTTTATGGGTATTACAAGTCTCATGGCATTCACAGAGAAATAAATGTTGCAAAGGAAGGATAGATGTAGAGATGGTGAGGAGAATGATAAAAGGTAAAATCTATCAAATAATTTTTAAGTTGAATCAATTATTACACTAGTGTATTTTTTTGATAGAAATACAATGAATATTGCAAGGAATATTACACCTAAAGAAGCATGAAGTGATGAGAAACGAGGGGAGAGTCATCCCAAAGTGTTTCTTTGCAACGTTTGTGTACTTGTTTCTCAAAAAAGTGCATAAGAATGAGGATAAAGGTTACAAGTATTTTTGATAAGGTACTGTTGAGTCCCGAATTTGCCTCTTTTCCATACACTTTTCCATATATTTTTCACTCACCTAAACCTCCAAAATTGTCAATATCATGTGCAAAAGGGTATCTAACATGGTTTTTAATTATTTTTGTGTGTTTTCTATTTGATTTAGATTTTGTTCATACAGCTGCGGAAACTTGTCACTTTCCGCAGCTGCTGCAACTTTCCGCAGCTATTTTGTGGAAATCGATGTTACGGGTGTCTACGAAGGAAACGAGCCACATGGGCAGGCTAGGAATGACAAGGACATGGTTCGTGTCCTATTGGTTCAAGTAAATTCGTCAAAGAAAGCCGCGGTAAAAGCCATCCACGTGGAAGTCAACTATGGAGTTCTATGTCGGCTGGACTCTGTTTCGTGGCATATAAACATCCATACGGCCGTTTCCAAGCTTGCGGAGGTTAATTGACATCTGTGCAAAGTTCTGGAGTTGAATTTAAGCGCCCACCTTCCATAGATCCGTTTTCCAGCATGGCCATACTCCTATATCCGTGGCCTTAGTGGTCTACGTGCTGGCTGCTATCATAAACTTCAGGAGACAGTTACAGTTTATTGCTTTATATAGAGCGTTTGCATACGCACGTAGAGTTAGTTGATAGTTGCTGAGTTGATAGTTGTTGAATTGTTAATTGATAGTTGATGTGTGTACTCTGTTATGTAGTGATTACGCTGCCTTGAGCCGTAATACTACCAGTCTGTAATGAACTGCCTTTTAATGTGAAAAACTCTGTTTTCAACTTAATTTGTGTTGAGGATTGTTACCAAAGCTGCGTAGAGGGCCCCTGCTCAGCCGAGGTTCTGTGTATTAATGTTTATATTTTTCATTTCATTTCTTTAAACAGTCATTGTATCATAACCCATTACATGTCCATATTTCATAGTTGCTTCATTTCTGTTCATTAATTTCCATTGCATTCTTGTCTTTCACGTTTTTATGATTATTAAATCACTGATCAGTTTTATTGTGCAGGTTTTAGGTAGACAGCCCGGGGCATTTTCATAGTATTTTGGCTAATGATATGAAACTGACATTATTCTGCTGCTAGTTTTCTTTCCACAGCTTTTGTTTAACTTCAGTCTTGTTTTGTACATTTCAGTTTTGCTTATCTGATTCAGTAGTTAAATTTAAATATATTAAGCTACTCATAGTGTCTTCGGTTACCTCCGAAAGCCACAGCTGGACTGATGGTGAGGGGCTGCATGATGAAATGTGTAGTTTAGTATTAGTTTCATTTTCTGCAAATTAAATAATCAGTTACACAAGTTGTTTATGATTACTTCCGCAAGTCATAGTTGGTCTAATGATGAAGGGTCAGAAAATGAATTGATGTAATCTGATTTAGATTTATTTCATTGCAATTTTGAATTTCCATAAGCGTAGTTTCTTTTGTGTTCAGTTGGCAGCAAGAATAGTTTAGTTTTCATGTTCACTAGTTTCTTGTTTTGATTCATTAGATTAGCAACACTTTTCATTTCAGCAGTTTACTTTCTCTTGTCATTGTAATTTCAATTTTCTTTTAAAGTTTCAAGATTGGTAAATCATTATAGGGGATATCACTTCCTTGAATAAATATAACCAAGCTTGCTTTTCACTTTAGAATTTCCATTTTACCTTAGAAAGACCACAAACGACAAAAATTTAAGAAAGAGGTTATCTTGCACATATAGTGCGCCGCACTTCATCAGCTTACGATTCTCGGATTGACAATTAAATGCAGCAATTTAGGACACACTAAATTGACCAAACATTTTGGCGCCGTTGCCGGGGAAGTGTAACTAGGTAGCCAATTTCTTAAAAAAAAAAAAAAAAACACATAAAATCATAAAAGAAGGGAAAACTTGACAACTTCTTGAAGTATGCTCTCCTCTTGCACCTAGTGTGATCTAGAGGATCAGAAAAGAGAGTTATTGGTTTAGTAATTTCTTAAGTATGCTCTCTTCTTGCACCTAGTGTGATCTGGAAGATCAGAAAGAGAATTATTAGCCCAACTTTTTTTAAAATAAAAATAAAAAATGACATGCATAGAGCAAGAGATTCTAGGGGAAGGTTTATAGCTAAAGCCAAGAGTTCGATTTTCATAACTCCATCTTCTTCAAGGCATAGACCAGATTCACCAACATCTACCCCTAGCCTTAAGATATTTGGAAGTCAAAGAACAACTGAATTAGAGGATTCTCCTATACCACCTACTAAAACCCACTTAGAAAACAAAGAAACTTTCTCTCATCCTTCCTTGGTAGAAGAACTAGAGGACTATAAGGACTCTAAAGAAACTATCATGGCAAAGGAAGTAATAAATAGAGGTGGAGGTAGAGGAGGAGGAGATAATGAAGATAACAATGGTGAAGGAAATAACGGTAGAAATAGGGACAATTTTCTTGGATTCCCTATAGTTTATGAGGAAACTCATGCAACAATGAAAAATATCTCACCATCTGTTCTCCCTAACTTTTATGGATTACGAAGTGAGGATCCTGAAACATTTCTGTTTGAGTTTGAAGTAGTGTGCCGAACTTATGACTATATGGAAGATTCTCAAAAACTCAAATTGTTTCCTTCAACATTGAAGGGATCTGCTTTGAAATGGTTCATGGGATTACCCACTCAATCTATCAGGACTTGGAATGATATGAAACAAACATTTTTGGATAGATACTTGGATTATTGTATGCCCACCAATCACAAGGATGAGGTATTCAAAATGATGCAAAAAGAAGATGAAAATTTGGAAGACTTAATTGAAAGATTTCAATACAACTTGAAAAGAGAAAAGATGAGCAATTTAGATAATGAAACCTTGAAAGCCCTCCTATTAAAAGCCATTAGAGATGAATGGATAGAAATTTTAAACATGATGGGGAAAGGAGACATTTCTCAACTCCCATTTCATGATATAACAGAACTATGTATCCAATTCTCAAGGGGAAGATCTAAAACTGGAAAAGGGCCTAGGGATTCTTCTCTTATTAGGGCTAACAAATCCGCAACTGGATCAGTAAGTAGGGCAGAGATTGGTAATATGCTTGATGAGTTTAAAACTGATATCTTAGGGGGTCTTAGTGAACAACTAGACACCCTTAAAATCCAAAACAAGCAGAAAGCAGAAACAGATGCTTTAGCCATCTTTTGTCCGAAATGTAGAAATAAACATGCTTTAAGGGAATGTCCCTTGGATGCAAAAGTTGTAGAAACATGTATGATTTGCTCAGAAAATCATGAGATCAAGGATTGTCCTTCAATCCCCGGACTCAAAGCTGTTTTTCAAGAAGATCCAAATTCAGTAGAATCTCTCTGTTTTGTCGCAAGGAGACCTTGGCAGGGACAACAATCTCAAGGGTTTAATAACCCTATGAATCTTCAAACCCCACCAAATTGGACTCCTTGGCAACAATCTTGGCCCCAACATCAAAATTTATATCAGCCATGGGTACAAGGGATGCAAAATCCTTATGGGAGATTTTCTCAATTTTATCAATATCCTCCATCTTTTCAAAATCAACAAGCTCTACAATTTCCAAACCAAAATCCACAACAACTTTCATTGCCATTTCCACAACAACAACCTTTTCAACAAAATACAAATCCTCAACTCATGCTCCCATACCAACAGAAGACAAATCAACTTCCAGCTCAGCCATTGCCAAATCCTAACAATAAGAATCCTCAAACTACTTATATGGTAGAAGGACAACAATTTCCTACCAATATGATTGTTCCTCTCAACGATGTACAACTCAGATCTGGTAGAGTTTTAGAAAAACCTTCTATAGATATTCAAGAGCAAGATACCTCTGAGGAGGACTCTCTTCAAGTCAATAAGGGTTCTGAGAAAGAATCTCTTCAAAATTCAAAAATTCAAAAAGAAAAAGAAAAGCTAGCATCCACAACTCCTATAGTTGAGCAACATGTATCTTCATCTACACCTCCTTTTCCGGAAAGACTACAAATTGATAAGGTGGTGGAAAAACAAATTTTGTTGCCTAACTATGACTTTCTAGATGAATTGAAGAATGTTTGTATCAAGATTCCATTGCTACAAGCCATTCGAGAAATTCCTATTCTAGAAAAAACCATAAAGGAGTTGAGTTTCAAAAGACCAGGAAGAAAGCTAAAGGACACAAGAAGAATCCACCTGGTAGGAAAGATTGCAGATATTATGATGGGAAAAATTACCATGCAGAAGTATGTAGATCCAGGAAGTCCAATTGTCAAGATACATATAAATGGGATAGAAATTCCAAACACATTGATTGACTTAGGGGCTGCTATCAACATTATGAGTAGACAGACTATGGAACAGTTAAAACTTCCTAACCTTCTTTTTACACCTACTTTATTGCAACTTGCAGATCGATCGGTTATTAAACCAGATGGTGTATTAGAAGATATTTCAGGCTCCTTAGATTCTTGGGAATATCCAGTAGACTTTATGATTTTGACTCCCAAAAGTAATCTAGGAGGACATCCAATTATCTTAGGAAGACCTTGGCTGGCCACAGCTGATGCTTTTATTAGTTGTAGATCCGGAGACATGTACATTTCTAATGGTAATTCGACAAAGAAATTCAATTTGTATCCTCCAGCAAGAGCAATCACAGAAATAGGAGACAATGAATGGGTCGATGATGAGAACACTATACAACCTGTCTTTACCATTTCTGAAATTAGTGAGGATAGTCAAATTCTGAACACATTAGAAAATTTTGAGATAACTTCAGAATATGACCCCTCACAATTTCAGTTAGAATCTGACATAGAATACTTATCATCAAGACAAATGTCTCTTTACTCTATGGAAGAATTTGGTAATTCTTCTTTTGAGATTTTTCCAGAAAAGACATTGAATATCAACAAACATCTGGAGAAGTCACAACAAGAAGAACTAACCAGAATCTTGCAAAAACATTCTACTGCATTTGCATGGGAGTATATTGACATGAAGGGTATTGATCCTAAGACTTGCATCCATCATATCTATATTGAGGAAAACAATAGACCAATCAGACAACCTCAAAGAAGGATGAATCCAAATCTTAGGGAGATAGTGAAAGAAGAGCTCCAAAAACTTCTCAATGTAAACTTGATTTATCCAATTTCAGATAGCCGATGGGTTTCTCCTTTGGTTATAGTACCTAAAAAGAATGGTAAATGGAGGGTATGCATTGATTACAGGGAATTGAACAAAGCAAATTTGAAGGATCACTTTCCTTTTCCTTTTATTGATCAGGTATTAGATACATTAGCAGGTAAAAAGTACTTTTCATTTTTGGATGGTTTTAGTGGCTATAATCAAATTCAGGTAGCACCTGAAGATCAAGATAAGACCATATTTACTTGTCCATGGGGAACTTTTGCCTACCGAGTGCTTCCTTTTGGGTTATGTAATGCACCAACAACATTCCAAAGAGCAGTACTAGGAATTTTTTCTGATCTAATCCATGATTGTGTAGAGGTTTATATGGATGATTTTACAGTTTATGGTAATTCATTTGCAGAGGCATTAGAAAATTTGGAAAAAGTTCTTATAAGATGTAAAGAAACAAACCTTTCATTAAGCCATGAAAAATGCTTTATGATGTTTACTGAAGGGATTGTCTTAGGACATCATATTTCAGGAGATGGAATTAAGGTTGATAGATCAAAAGTTGAAGTCATCTCCAAGTTGCCTATTCCAAATTGTCAAAGAGATGTTAGAAGTTTTCTAGGATTTACTCGTTACTATAGAAGATTTATAGAAAACTTCACTAAAATAGCATCTCCACTCTTCAAATTGCTTACAAAAGACTGTGAATTTAAATGGGATCCCGATTGTCAATCAGCCTTTGAAACTTTGAAAACAAGAATATCTGAAGCACCTATCTTGAGAGGACCAAATTGGAAACTCCCTTTCCATATTTCTACGGATGCTTCAGATACAGCTCTAGGAGCCGTGTTGGGTCAAAAAGATTTAGTTCCTTATGCCATTTATTATACCAGTAAAAATTTGACTCCCACAGAGTTGAACTATACTGTGACTGAAAAAGAGTTTTTAGCTGTTGTTCATGCAATTAATAAGTTTAGACATTACATAACAGGCTATGAAACTTTTATTCATACCGACCATTCTGCAATTAGATATTTAATGAACAAACCTGTTACTAATGGCAGAGTGACAAGATGGCTTTTACTTTTGCAAGAATTCAATATTACCGTGTTGGATAGACCAGGAAAACAGAATACAGTAGCTGATTTCTTGTCTAGAATTCAAAATACTAAAGAAGATTCTCCTGTAGAAGATAAGTTTCCTGATGAATATTTGTTTGCGGTAACTATTAAGACCCCTTGGTATGCAGATATTGCTAACTATTTGGTTACAGGGAAACTACCTTCACATTTATTTCCAAGTGAAAAACGAAAAATTATTCAGGAGAGTTCAAAATATTCATGGATTTCTAACGAATTGTTTAAAACAGGGCCAGATCTTGTGATCATAAGATGTGTCGGGGAAGATGAAATGCCTGATATTCTTAAGGCATGTCATGATGAACCATGCGGCGGACACTTTGCAGACAAAAGGACGGCCTATAAAATCCTCTCTTTAGGATATTATTGGCCTTCCCTCTTCAAAGATGCAAAACAATATGTCAAAAGGTGTGACAGCTGCTAAAGAGTAGGGAAACCTACCCTTTCAAATGAAATGCCATTGCAAACACAGGTACTCATTGAACCCTTTGAAAAATGGGCTTTAGATTTCATTGGACCAATTAATCCACCATCGAAGCAAAAGAAGTATATATTGGTTTGCACTGATTATGTTACTAAATGGGTAGAAGCTAAAGCATTAGTATCTACTACTGAAAATTCAATTGTTCATTTTCTTTATGAGGATATTTTTACTCGCTTTGGTGTTCCAAGAGAAATTGTAACAGATCAGGGGAGCCAATTTACATCAAATTTGGTGGAGAAGTTGATGGAAGAATACAAAATCAAGCACAGAAAATCTACTCCTTACCATCCACAAGCAAATGGTCAAGTGGAGTCCACAAACAAGGTTCTTGAAAGTATCATCACCAAAACTGTTCATCTACATAGAAGAGATTGGGCAGAAAGGCTTCCAGAAGCCTTGTGGGCCTACAGAACTACATGGAGGAATACAACATGACATTCTCCCTATGAACTTGTTTATGGGAAAGAAGTCTTGTTTCCCATTGAGTTCCAAGTCAAGACCTTCAAGATAGCAGTTCAGTTGGGAATGGACTTATCAGAAGCCCAAAAGCATAGAATGGAGCAATTGAATGAGCTAGATGAGATCAGACAAGAAGCAATTCTAAGAACCGATCTAGTTCAATATCAAAGAACTAAGTGGCATGACAAATATATCAAAGAGAAGAAGTTTCAAGAAGGAGATTGGGCATTGTTATTTGACTCCAAGTTTAAAGATTTTCAAGGGAAATTTCAGACTCATTGGCTTGGGCCATATGAGATTGACAAGATCTTTAACAATGGAGCCGTAAGAATCAAGACCATTGATGAGTTTCAAACTCCTCTTATAGTGAATGGCCATAGATTGAAAGTTTATCATAAGTCACTCTCTAAAGAGGATTTTGTCAAGTTGTTTCAAGAAAGTTCTGCAATCAGGCTGGTACAGAAGAATTCTTCTTCTCCACCAGCCTAGCTTTTGTTTTTCAAGAAAAAGAAAAAGAAAAAGAAAAAAATGGTATAAGCCTGAAAACCAATCATTGATTGGCAGTCTTATACAGAAAATATGGGGTGAAAATCAGGGACACCTGACACTCTATATTTTCCAAAAAAAAAAAAAAAAAAATCTGTTTTTCATTTCATTTCATCTCACCACCCACTCCATTTCATTCCACTTCATTTCATTTCATTTCACTTCATTACACTTCATTCCACTTCATTTCATCCATTTCATCAATAAAAATCTTTTTATGACCATTTCCACCTGGTCATTTGTCATTTTCTCATTTCTATTTCAGCCAAGTGATAGCTGTGTCAGTTTCCGCAGCTGACATCTGTTTCCGCAGCTGAGTCCAGTTTCCGCAGCCAGAAGCAGATTCCGCAGCTACTACTACTCTGTTTTCAAAAAGATTGTACAGTTAGTTGTTATTTTCATAAATCATGAAATAAAATGCAGGAGAGGATCAATGGGACATTCAAGACACTAATGAAGATCAATCAGTTGAAGACCAAGGGCAAAAGCAAGGATTCCAAAGGTATGAATAAATTTTATTTCAAATAGTTCGAAAAACACATTTTTATGTAATTTTAAACTATGAGCTCTACCCATAACGCGCAATGATTATATTGACAGTCCGTAACCTTCCATGATCTCTATGTTATCCTCTTACATTTATTCACAAACGGTTTCATTATTGAAATTCCGACTCTCACTCATGTTCAAATATCCCACCATAGATAATGATACGTATTTGAGTTGACAAAGGACTCTTACAAGCCGCATAACTTCATAATCATTGATTGAAACGTGTTCATATTTATGACACAACCACCAAAAATTCAAAATGCGGCCGAATGCATTATACTTTGTTAACCTCTTTGTCGTTTCTCTGTCGTTTTTACAAAACCCCACTCTACTCATTCTCACTCTCTGTTTCATTCCATTCCGTTCCTTTTGCTCACTCTCATTCCCGTATATCCACCCACAGTCTTATTCCATTCTGTTTATGGTGCTCATTTCCGTTTTGTGATAACATCCCCACAGCATTGTGCTCGATTCTGTGTATTCCATCATTCCATTTCCATTTAAACCCTCACAGAGGCAAGCCTGTGAAGCACAGAGAAGTAAAATGGGAAAATTATTAAGGGCAGAGCCGGAAGGACCGAAATTTATAGAGGGATTTCCACAAGCAAAAGAGATGTTGAGGAAAGCTAAATGGTTGCGTTTTATTCAGAAATTCAGGGGTTACCACAGAGAAGTTACCAAAGCGTTTGCAAGATCATTTGATGGCTCGGAAGCAGAAGTGGGAGACCTCAAGTTTTTGGTTAATGAAGCATCAATAGCAGCAGCCACAGAGCTTCTTCAGGAAGGAGAACGTTGGTTCAAAAACAAAAGTATCAGTGATGAGGCATGGAGAATAATCCTCCGAAATCAAGGTATGGATATCACTGTTTTCAAAAGAGGAATCCCTGTGCATGCAATAAAAGATGAATGGGCCACTTTACTACTCATTGTTCAGAAATTTATCACATGTGAAGGCCGTTTTGGCTCCATGTACATGTATCATACTAGGATATTGATGAATTTTCTTGAAAATCAAACTCTCAATCTTCCTTATTTCCTATATAATAGCTTGAAGAAAATGGCTGTCACTGTGCAAAAACACCTAGGAGATGTAGAGCCTCATTTATATCATCATGGGCTTATAAAAATTTTGATTGAAAAGGAGCTAAAAGAAAGAAAAGATACATGGGAACAATTCTTAGTAAGAAACTTCTTTGAAGAACCTCAGGAAATTCCTCAAGGTAATCCAATTAGAAGGAGTAGAAGAAAGAAAATGGATGTTGAAACCCAAGTTGCTCCTACACAGGAAGTTCCCGCAGCTAGCACAGAAAAAAGAAGTAGAAGGAAAAGAACAGTAGATGAAATCCAAGATACTTCTACTATTACTATGAAGAAAAATGATAGGGAAGAGAGATTGGTAAAAAGGAAGAAGAAGGAAATCAAAACTAAGAAGCCAATAATATCAAAAGGGAAAGAAATTATTGAGGCTGTCCATAAAACTTCTTCTGAAGAAGAAGAAGATCACCAAATTTTGTCTAAAAGATTAATTTTTCTTCAAAAACAGTCATCTCTATCCAAGAAGGCAAAAACAGGAAAACAAGAACAAAAGGGTAGTGTACCACAGCATGTGAGGAGAAGCAGCAGGCTTAAGGGAAAACTGAGAAAAACACAAATTAAAGGTCCTCATTTCATTGATTTGGGTGAGGAGACATTTGAACAGTCTCCAACCGACAATAGTCCATTTCAGTCAGTTAGTGAACCTGACTCCTTTCACTCCCAATCAGACAATGAGCGTACTCCATCTTATTCTCAGCAAAATATTGATGAAAGTTCTCCTCAGCCAAATTTTGAACATAATTCTCCCTTGCAGCACTTTGGGGATAGCCCAATGAAAAAGACACCGGAAGTAGACCCCAAACAGCAGGAGGTCTATGACTATATAGAATCCCTGGAGAAGGCAGCCACAGGCCCAAGTACCTCTTCTATTCAGCCTCATACATTGCAAGATGATTTGGTTCAGTCATTAAAACAGGAGATTTTTGAGCTTGAGCTTTTGAATCGGCATATCAAAAATGAAAATGAAACACTCAAAGAGCAAGGCAAACCGGACAAGATTATCCATGACAATACTATGTTACATTTGGGTATTTGGCAAAAGAAGAATAAGAAGCTAAAAAGGAAATGCCAAAAATTGAGCAGAGCACTTGTGAATATCAAATTCAGGTGCCTCATGAAGAAACCTAGAATGATGGCAGTACCAAAGAAGAAGAGAAGGGGGTTAGATGTGCTGGCTGAAGTCTCAAGGCACATGAATTGAACAAAGAGTGTCAAAATTTTGGTTGCATGAGGACATGCAACACCTTCACAGTGGGGGTATGTTGAGTCCCGAATTTGCTTCTTTTCCATACACTTTTCCATATCTTTTTCACTCACCTAAACCTCCAAAATTGTCAATATCATGTGCAAAAGGGTATCTAACATGGTTTTTAATTATGTTTGTGTGTTTTCTATTTGATTTAGATTTTGTTCATACAACTGCGGAAACTTGTCACTTTCCGTAGCTGCTGCAACTTTCCGCAGATATTTTGTGGAAATCGATGTTACAGGTGTCTACGAAGGAAACGAGCCACATGGGCAGGCTAGGAATGACAAGGACATGGTTCGTGTCCTATTGGTTCAAGTAAATTCGTCAAAGAAAGCCGCGGTCAAAGCCATCCACGTGAAAGTCAACTATGGAGTTCTATGTCGGCTGGACTCTGTTTCGTGGCATATAAACATCCATACGGCCGTTTCCAAGCTTGCGGAGGTTAATTGACATCTGTGCAAAGTTCTAGAGTTGAATTCAATCGCCCACCTTCCATAGATCCGTTTTCCAACATGGCCATACTCCTATATCCGTGGCCTTAGTGGTCTACGTGCTGGCTGCTATCATAAACTTCAGGAGACAGTTACAGTTTATTGCTTTATATAGAGCGTTTGCATACGCACGTAGAGTTATTTGATAGTTGCTGAGTTGATAGCTGTTGAATTGTTAATTGATAGTTGATGTGTGTACTCTGTTATGTAGTGATTACGCTGCCTTGAGCCGTAATACTACCAGTCTGTAATGAACTGCCTTTTAATGAGAAAAACTCTGTTTTCAACTTAATTTGTGTTGAGGATCGTTACCAAAGCTGCGTAGAGGGCCCCTGCTCAGCCGAGGTTCTGTGTATTAATGTTTATATTTTTCATTTCATTTCTTTAAACAGTCATTGTATCATAACCCATTACATGTTCATATTTCATAGTTGTTTCATTTCTGTTCATTAATTTCCATTGCATTCTTGTCTTTCATGTTTTTATGATTATTAAATCACTGATCAGTTTTCTTGTGCAGGTTTTAGGTAGACAGCCCTGGGCATTTTCATAGTATTTTAGCTAATGATATGAAACTGACATTATTCTGCTGCTAGTTTCCTTTTCATAGCATTTGTTTAACTTCAGTTTTGCTTTGTTCATTTCAGTTTTGTTTATCTGATTCAGTAGTTAAATTTAAATATATTAAGCTACTCATAGTGTCTTCAGTTACCTCCGAAAGCCACAGCTGGACTGATGGTGAGGGGCTGCATGATGAAATGTGTAGTTTAGTATTAGTTTCTTTTCTGCAAACTTAGATATATTAAATCATGTATGACATCTTCAGTTGCCTCCGAAAGCCACAGCTGGACTGATGGCGAGGGATTGAATCATATGTGTATGGTTTAGTATTAGTTTACTTTCTGCGAATTAAATATCAGTTACACAAGTTGTTTATGATTACTTCCGCAAGTCATAGCTGGTCTAATGATGAAGGGTCAGAAAATGAATTGATGTAATCTGATTTAGATTTATTTCATTGAAATTTTGAATTTCCATAAGCGTAGTTTCTTTTGTGTTCAGTTGGCAGCAAGAATAGTTTAGTTTTCATGTTCACTAGTTTCTTGTTTTGATTCATTAGATTAGCAGCACTTTTCATTTCAGCAGTTTACTTTCTTTTGTCATTGTAATTTCAATTTGTTTTTAAAGTTTCAAGATTGGTAAATCATCATAGGGGATATCACTTCCTTGAATAAATATAACCAAGCTTGCTTTTCACTTTAGAATTTCCATTTTACCTTAGAAAGACCACAAACGACAAAAAGTTAAGAAAGAGGTTATCTTGCACATATAGTGCACCGCACTTCATCAGCTTACGATTCCCGGATTGACAATTAAATGCAGCAATTTAGGACACACTAAATTGACCAAACAGGTACAATGGAGAGTCTATGGGATATCAGATTTTTTATTTGGAAAAAGATACACTCAGTAGAGATGTTATATTTGAGGATGACTATATCCAAGTGTTGAAGCCTAGAAAATCTCTACTTCAAACATTGGGGAAAACCACCCGGTCGGGACCTTAGGACAGCTCCTTATCCGTTTGGTATGGTGGCTCTGATTGGATTGAAAGGACCATTTTCCTTATAACTAATGGGTTGGTGATGGGTTGATTTGGATGAGTGAAAATGGGACTAAATGACTGAAATAAAACTATCTAATTTAATTTAAACACTAATGAAGAAATTCTAAAACTAACCCGGGTATCATATGTGAATACAACTTAAATTTATTCCAATTGAACAATAACCATAAAAATGTATTAAAGTTTAATTGAAATGTGCAGCAACAAATAAAGATAACTCTGTTTAAGAATTTAAACAGAGTTATATTAGCATATTGTATTCATCATTGTATATCAATTTACATATATTTTTGAAAGGTTAATATTTCTAGTATAATCAAAAATGATATATAAAGAAATATTGTGAAAACGACATATACATAAATGATAACAAATTTAAAAGAGAATATCATATAACACAAGAAATTAACAGTGAATAGATAAAAATACCTTATCCATCTTGAAAGTTTCAAACGAAATTTGATACTCTAATCCAGTAATTACAATTCAAAATCAAATCCAAGGTACAGAAATGCAACTCTTTAAAGATAATTCCACATAAAATCACCAGATGTGATCCTTTATAAAATATAAGAGCCAGTGGAGTACAGAAATGTAATCTCCAAGTCAAAAATATTACAACTCAGGACCCCTTCTCCAATGCATGAGAGGGGTTTAAATATGACATTACATGAAAACAGAATCCTATTACTACTGCTACAATCTATCAACTTAAAAACAGAAATGCTATCTTTTGTGGAATTGATTCATTGCTTTTCCTTCTCGCTCAATGTAGCCAGGTGGCAAATTTTCAACATTTCATGGACCTCTGATGGATGACTCATCTTGGAATGTAACTGTCTAGCGTATGTGGCATCGGAGAATTCTAGAATCAAACAATCAACAACATTTGATAGGAATTTAATAGCTAATTGTTGATTGAGTGGCTTAATCAGATAGGTCCACATATTATCCCAAGATATTGTTTGAAGCATATTGATCTGTTGATTTTTATTCATTATTTCTTCTTTCCATCTGCGATCAGTTTCTTTGACTTTAAGCAAACTGCCTGGAACACAATCTGAAATGAGATTAATTGCATACAAGCTGTCATTGATAAACTGTGTTATATTACCCATCATTCTTCTAGCTCTTGATATAGCTCTCTCTGCTTTCATTAACTGTTGTTCCCACTCTGTAAACAGGATTTCCTTATGTCTTTCTTCTATTTTAGGAAGATTAGCTTTTCTTCCTTTTTCTGTATCTTGCCAAGTAAGAAATTCAGAAATCCTTTCATCGGCATCATCAATCTCTTACCTGAGAGTAACTATGTCCTGTATCAAAGATGATGTAATATCAATAAATGGCTCTGTTTGAGTTAATTTTGTACAAAAATTATTTAACTGCTGAGACAGTAGTTTATTGGCTTCAAGATCTTCTGCTTTGAATTCATTTAATTTGGGAAAATCCTTGAACTTATCTAAAGCTGCTTGAAATTATTTTTCTTGTACAATCTTCGTATTTTTCTCATTTTGCAACAAATTTTGTAGCTTGGAAATTTCTTGATTCAACTATTGCTGTTTGCTTAAAGCCTGTTCATCAACTTTCTTCTTTTATGTGGCAAGTTGTTCTTCTAGCTCTTTAGATCTGAGCTCTTGATCTTGTAATTGTTGTTTCAGTTGAGCAATCTTTTGCTGATTTTCATTAGCTTGTTCTTCAAGTAAAGCTATATGGAGATATTTTTGGGTCATTAACTGAGAAACCTCCGCAGCTTTAGCTATCGTTGCAGCACTGTATGCTCCTGCATATTGGGACAACTTAGTGAGATCCTCAGATGGATTCACTTCAGCATTCTTGTAAACAATATTCATGAACTCCTCTTGTGAAGCAGAAAATATATCTTGATCAATCTTTCTTCGCTTCCTCTATTTTTTAACAACAGCTTTATGTCTAGGACTGTAGAATATATCCAAGGGAGGAATTTCTTCAACCTTCAATATAATCTTCCCTGTAGGATGTTCAGGAATGATTTCAACGTCCTGATCTTCTTGCTCTTTCTCTTTAGGATCATCCTGCAGTCCTAGTTGGTGAGCGAATTGATTATACTGCTTCAAAAATTAAGAGGAAACATTAAGATCAGTAGAGTCTACAATTTTCTCAGTAGTTTCGTTTCCTCCAGGTTGTGTATCTAATTTCTCTGTATTTCCTTCTTGTTTATCAGTTTTGTTGTCTGAACCTTCCTTTGTCTGCGAATGAAAGGATTTGGTGTTCTTTGATTCTGCAAGGCAATAAGCTTTCAGTCGTGATAGAAAAGCAATTGAAAAGTACAAATATAAAAATTATGGGTTCATGATTCATTATTTATTGAATCCATGCAACACTTAAATATTTTTTTTGGGTCACACTCACGTATTCAAAACAGAATCGTAAACCAATATCATTTGATTTGCCATTCAATGTTGATCGTACTATTGGAGTTTTTAGCGCTTGTGAAAATAATATTAAATTACCTATTATGAAGTCTTCCGATGTGACAAGTATATAGTATATGAATAACAATCGCATCGGAAGTATTCAAATGGTGTATAAATATCACAATAAATATTTCTCCGATTTCCGATTGTATTTACAAAACTTCTCCGATTTCCGATTTTGTAATTACGAACTTCTTCGATTGCCGATTGCGATATGGTGGGGTCTATCATATAAGGATTCTTCTCATTTAAGTGAAACAAATGTTTATTTCCTTTTTAAATGTATCTTATAATAAAGCGCATCGCATCGGGGAATTTTCAATTGACCACAAAGAGTTTATTAAAAGTGTTCTGATCATGCGATTGCAATTGATCGCATCGCTTCGAAAATATGTAAATGAAATAACTTAAATCCTTTGCGATTGGACTAATCGCATCGGAGATTTTGAACATGTATGTAAACTTCTCTCAAATATTTTTCTGATTTCCAATTTCCGATTACTGTTCATGGGACTTTTGTAATTGATTTATTTTCTATAATAAAGTCTTTTATATTTAATCGGATCGGGAGTTTTTAAATGTTGTATTTGTTTGTACATACTTGGTAACAAAGATATGTAATGAGTCTTTCAAAACAATGAATCTTTAGTTCTAAGTTTTTATTCCTATATTAAAAGAAGAAGAAAAAAGGACCCTATTTCTAAATGAATTTTATTCTAAAATTCTGGAAAAAGGGAGGGTTGTTGTACAGTACAACAACTGGCGATTCACTGAAAGAAACAGTTATCTCTGAAAAAACAAAATGAATACTATATTTCTAGTAAGTAAAGATTTTTAAAGATAATTAAAACTATCTTAGGATAATCAAAAATAAAATCTAACTATGAAAAAGAATAAAAATTACTTACAATTTCTTTCTAATTTCTCGAGAATAAAAACATTTTTTGGGTTATTTCAAGCTTTGATTGGTGTTAATAATGAAGTAAGTGGATTTCTCCAAGTTTGGTTTTATAATATACTCTATTGTCATAGGTATTGCCTCTGCTGCCTGCAAACGTTCATAGTCTCGACAGGGCTACCTTTTAACCATTAACTTATTCATTGTCCCATCCAACTAAAATTATGACTTTTTAAAAGATAAATTCATAAGACATTTTATCTCATGTTTTTGTATTTTATTTATTTTTTATTTTTAAGAGCCATTGTTCTGGTTTGGTAGCCAGTTAATAACAATGCCATTCACTGGTTGTAATTAAATTGAACAAGCTGGCTCGTGATGAGACCCCTTGTCTTATATTTATAAGCCATTACCCTGTTTTGATATGCAGTATTGGTAATGTCAGTTTTATTACTTCTTATGAACATAGTAAGCAGGCTCGTGATGAGACCTCTTATCTCTTAAAATTTTCATATAATTTCTTAGAATTACATTCTAAAAAATCACAACTTAAATGGATGGGGTGAAATAGTTTTATCCTTAAGAATCAATGAATGAATGACAATTTTCAGAGTTTTTTGAGTACCAAGACTTGAAAAATCTTTACTTTTATAGATAACCTTTCTCTGCTCAATAAACTTATAATGATTTACATTTTCCTCAAGTTTTCAAAAGATTATGAAAATAATTGGAATAATCTTTCAAAGTTTAACATCTTATTTTAAACTATCCAAAAACTATGATCATCTCTTCTTTTTTTAAATTCTTATTTACACAAAATAAATATTTATAATATTCTTCCTAAGAAATTTTCTTAATAGTAAACAGTCAATTAGAGACTTATTAACAACCTTTATTTGCAAAACAATAAAAAAACTTTGCAAAAAGGAATATGTACAAGTAAGAAGGGGTTACCTCCTTATGAAAAGAATTTCTTCAAGACAAGCCCATTTACAGGAAGAGATTCTCTCTTTTCTGTTAAATATTGGAGTATGAATGTATTTGAGCCTATCTTTTCAACAATTTGAAATGGTCCAAGCCACATTTTCTGAAACTTGGTATGCTTACCTTTTTCTTCATGTGCTTTGTCCCATTTTAGAACAAGATCACCAATTGACAAAATCTTTGAGCCGGTAGAACTTGCATCAAAAGAAGATTTTACAAGCTGTTGATGTTTTTCATGAATAATTTTTGCTTTATCTCTATCTTCTTCTAATTTAAGGATTTGATCATATCTTAATTGAATGGATGAATAAGGATTTTCTTCAATGAATTGCACTAGGGCTAATGATGGAAGAGCTAGATTTGATGGTATCACAGTTTCTTTTCCATAAACTAAATTGAAAGGTGAAGTTCCTATTGAAGTTTTTTCAGTAATACGATCAGCCCATAGTGCAAAGATTAAAGGCTTGTGCCAATTCTTTTGATTTTGATCAATGGTCCTTTTAATGATTTTGATAAGATTTTTGTTAGTGGATTCAGCCAAACCATTACGTTGTGGATAATAATTTGCTGAATATTTCAATTTAAAACCTCTTTTGATTGCAAATTCCACTATACTGTTTCCAGAAAAATAAGATGCATTATCAAATACAAGAGCGTTAGTTTCACCAAACCTGGTTATGATGAATTGATCTATGAAATCAATAATTGTATCAGAATTGGCTACCTTCAAAGGGATTGCTTCTACCCATTTCGTAAAGTAATTTGTTGTTGTAAGGATGTATTTGTGATGTTTGGAAGAATGAGGTACTATCTCACCAATAATGTCAAGCCCCCATTGCTCAAATGGTTGCTCAATATTTACTGGTTGCAAAGGAAAAGCTGGTTTATTTTGTCTTCCACTAGCAGTTTGACAAATTTTGCACTTCCTCACATAATCATGCATATCTTTAAAAAGGGTAGGCCAGTAATAACCAGCATGAACTATTTTGTGAGCTGTGGTATCACCTCCAAAATAACCTCCTACTGGTCCATCATGCAATTCCTGCAACACCTTTTCAGCTTCAGTCTTTTCAAGACATCTTAATAGGATTGAATCATAATTCTTTCTGAATAATACATTATCAATGATCTCATATTTAATAGCCTTCAATCTTAAAGCACATTTGTTCTTATAGCTGAGATTAGAAGGAGCATACCCATTTTTCAAGTAATAGATGAGATCAGCATACTGAGATTCAGAATCTGTAATACTTATCTGACTAACTTGAATATCATTGTTTGGATCTTGATTTTCTGGTATGTTATGAGCTCCTGCCAATAATCTGCAAAAACCTTGTCCTCTAACAATCTTAGCCGGCTTAATATCAATATCATATTCTTGCAAAGCTGTTACCCAGTTAGCTCTCTTTTCTCCTACTTCTTTTTGAATTAATAATTGTCTCACTGCAGAGAATGGAACAATGATTTTTGTATGTGTTTTTAAGAGAAAAGGTCTGAAATGTTTGATTGATTTAAACACAGCAAAGGCTTTTTTTTCAACATCGGAATAATTAAGCTCAGCTCCTAGCAGATTTGAGCTAAAGAAAGAAATTGGTGCTTCAATTTTCTGATCATTGAGCTGTGTTAAAACAGCAGCATAGGATGTTTCGGTGGCCAAAGTATACAAAGTAAAATCTTTAAAAAAATCAGGGGTATTCAATGTTGGTGCATTAATGATCGCTTGTTTGATTGCCTCAAAGGCTTCTTTTTCTTTATGCCCCCATTTGAATACTGAGTTTTTCTTGATCATATTTTGCATAGGTAAAACAATTTGAGAAAAATCAGGAATGAATCTTTACAAAATTGATTTTCCCAAGAAATGATTGCATGGATTTTTTGTTATGAGGTAAAGAAATATCAGAAATTTCTTTCACTCTATCTGGATCAATATATATACCATCTTTTGACACAACAAATCCTAAAATTTTTCCTTCATCCAAAACAAAGAAAGATTTCTTTGGATTTAAGGAAATACCAAACCTTTTACATCTTTCAAATATTTTCTTTAGATCATGTAGATGATTGGCTCTCTTTTTTGAAAATATTGTTATGTCATCAAGATAAACAACAACTGATTTATTGATCAGACCTTTAAATGCTATGTCCATGGCTCTTTGGAAAGTTGCTCCTGCATTTATTAGACCAAAAGGCATTTTCTGATAAGCATAGGTTCCCCATTTGGTTCTGAAAGTTGTTTTCAATATGTCATCTGGATGAACTAAAATTTGATTATAGCCTGAAAATCCATCAAGAAAGGACATGAGTTCAGAACCAGCTACCTTTTGAAGTATCTGTTCCATGGTTGGCAATGGGAAATTGTCTTTTAAACATGCCTTGTTTAAATTTCTAAAATCAATACAGATTCTTATATCACCATTTTTCTTCCTTACAGGTACCATATTGGAAACCCAATTGGAATGCCTTACAGGAAAAATGATTTTGGCTTTTAAAATTTTATTAAGTTCTGATTTGATTTGACTTTCGAGATTTGGATGAATCTTTCTTAACTTCTGTTGAATAGGTTTAATATCAGGAAGCATTGGAATTGTGTGTTGAATAACATAAGTATCATAAGTCTTTAAATCCTCATAATTCCAAGCAAAGATATTTTTATACCTACTCAGAAGTTTAATGAAAGCATTCCTTTCCTCTGGAGTTAAATTGAGTCCTAAATTAACATTTTGAGGATTAGAGTCAGAGCCAAGATTTACTATTTCAAACTTCAAAGTGGAACTTTGAAGTTTAGCATTGGTAACTTTCTTGAATATGTCTTTTATATCGTATAAATCCTCCAATTTAACAACAGATTTCGGAATGGGATTTTCATTACCTTTTGAGGCAACTTGCAAATCATGATCATCCTCATCAATAATTTTTTCATCATATGATTTCTCTGAAGTCATGAAATTCAAAATGTCTTGATCATGATAGAATACTCTCCAATTTTTGATATTATCTGGAACTGATGGGCGAAAAATCAATTCTACTAAAAATATATCAGGACTGCAATCTTCAGCAGGAAGGAGTTTGGATGCAACATTAGCTAACAAGTCAGCTGATGTATTTTGATTCCTAGGAATAGAAGAAATATTGAATGCTAAAAAATGAGTGGTAAGATCTTGCACTAGGGTTTGATAGTGTTTAAGATGTCCTGAAAGGCAATGGATAGTATTCCTAACTTGTTTTATGACAATTTCAGAATCACCAAAGACTTTCAAGTATTTAACATCTAACCCTATAGCTTTATAAAGTCCTTGAATCAAGGCTTCATATTCTGCAGTATTGTTTATGTTAGGTCTCTGTAATTTATTAGCAAGATTGGGAGAGTCCAATCACAGAGTTAACATCATTTCAACCAACTTTGGGATTCTAGGATCTAGCCCTCCTGAATCCGGAGAGGGATCTCTCCAATATGTACAAAGATGGATTTTGTCTTTGAAAAGCTTAAGGTAATGATATTAGGCTAGTTATGAAGGCCAAGGGTTTTGTTTAGTTTTGGATGGTTGAGCATGAAATGTTACTTGAGGAGAAAGTCCTAAGTGCAAAAAGTTTCAAAAGTGAGAAGTTGCAAGAAAATAGAACAGTTTTGGCAGATAGATAGATATAACGCTAGTTTTTAGTCCATTGGGCTATGGAGTCATATCTGGGCTTTAATTGAACAACAACATCAAGTGTGATCCAAGGGGCAAGTCATCTATACCATAATATTATTGAGATTAAAATGATGAAATGGAAACATTAAAATGTTCGAGGGGTGGAAACTGATAATAATTTCTTAGAGGATTTATAGTCAGTCCAAACAAGAAAAGCCTCTTAATTAACTGTTTTAAAACCAACCAAGGACAAGGCTAACCATAGACTTCTTGGGCAAGTTCTTATTAAAGCAGCTTAATTGACAAACAATCCAGTAATCCACATAATTACCTTCAGAAAGTATGAAAACACATAAGAAAAATAGAGTGTAACTTAAGATCAGATAAAGTACTTTTAAACCTAGTCTACTTTCAGTCAACACCAAGGGAAACTTTCAGAATCTGCCTTTGGAGAAAAGAATCTAGGAATCAGGGCAAACCATATCTTCTCTAGTCTAACTTTAATAGAAAATAATGGAAATAAAATTCGAGAACAATGTTTGAGCAAACAGAAGGACGAGGGAACGCCAACATTCCTAACTGTTTAAACTGTATTGAATCATTCTTAAATAAACAAATATGAAGAAAACATTAAGATAAATATTTCTCAGCCAGAGAAGGTTACTGCTATACAGAAAATCCTAACCCTGTTTAAACTATTCTTTACAGAGGGAAAATGAACAATATGGCATACATAGAAGGAAAATGATTAACAAAGAAAGAAGAACTCCACCAGTGATAAAGACCAGGATCCCAAGAAAAAGATTTTATATTGATGTCAAACCAGTTACAATCTTCAAGTCCAATGTTTCAGTTCAGCAATCATCTTCACTATTCAACCTAACTACTCTAGCACAAACAGAGCTTCAAGGGCCAATGAACACTATGTACAAATAGAAGTCTCGAGCTCAAGTGTATTTCAAAGTTCTGCAACCAACAATTTCTTATCTTCCTCTGAGGCATTTATAGAAGAATGAGGAGGCGATCTGAGAAAATATCTCTTAGGATAATTGATACAAGTTCAAGACTTCTCGGCCCTTTGAGGGGCTCGAGAAATAAATTTACAGGTGGATCACTGTATTAACTTTTTACAATAAATATCAAAGCTCGGTGGGAGCTTTATTTTGACTTTGGGGCTCTGTGTAATGTGGGGAGTAACTTCTGCAGATATTTCTGCATTGATTACCTCGTAGAAGTAACTCACTGGCTGCTCTGAGGCGAAATCTGATCTTCTTCAATAACTACGGCCTCTGTTTGAAAGGTTTGAGGCAACAGGTGGCTTGGTGGTAGCTGAGGAATCAATTTGCCTCAGATGTAGCGGTGGAGGCTTTCTGTCTGATAAAACACTTTAATTTTTCTTTTAAACTGTGTTTTAGATTGGGGATTAGGCTTTTGATAACTGTCTTAGCCGTAATCCCCGTAAATTGTCTTCGATCTTCATCTGCTGTGCTTTGTCTTCAAACTTATAATCTTTAACTGTGTTCGAATTAAAACAGTGTCTTGTCGATGTGCAGACCTGCACTGGGCTTTACGGCATCAATACTCATAGAGTACCGACGAAAAATGGAATGGAGCCCCGTGGATGGCTTCTCTTTAATGAAACGAGGGCATGAGAATCGTCATTCCCAACCCTTGGCATTTCTTCGTGATACAATGGAAAACCATTTAGAACACCTGCATCAAACACAAAACAATTAAGAAATCCTACGAAAAATATGTTTAAAACTGCTTCAGATGGTGGGGGAGGAGCGTAGCCGTCAGATAAAAATATCTAACGGTGGAGATCAGCGCAAAACAGGAAAAGGAGAGCGGGGAGAAGAAATAATGCGGGGTGGTTTTGGACCGTCCGATCTGGACACGTGGACGGTCCAGATTAAATCGGAAGGTCGCAATCGGGGTTTGAAATCAGGGGGTAAACAAAAATGGACGTGATTGAAAAACTCCGATGCGATTGCGCAATCGGGAGGGTCAAAGCGATTGAGCGATGACCGTTTATCTAAGGATCAGATCAACGATGGGAAACGAATCGGCAGGTTTTGAAACGGTGGCAAGACTTGTGATCGGAGGGAATAAGGATCGTTGGATCTTCGAAGGCGGAGAGGAGATCAACGGCGGACAACCAATCGGGGATCGTCAATCAGGAGTGAAATAAAAACTCATGCGATTTAAAATTTTGCGATGTGATTAAGCGTAGGTCGTCGATCTGAGGACCAGATCAATGGCGGGGAATGAATCGGAGGGGAGAAACAAAGGGTGTGATTGGAAAACGCCGATGCGATTGAGCGCAGGCCATCGATTTGAGGACCAGATCAACGACGGGGAATGAATCGAAGGAATCGCAATGGGAGGGGAGAAACAAAGGGCGCGATTGGAAAACGCCGATGCGATTGAGCGATGTCCTTTCGATCGGCGGTGATCGACGGTGGAGATGGAATAGGGGGAAAACCTTTCATTCATATGAAAACCAAAGTTTTTAATAAAAACAAGTAAAAATGGGTCGGGCGGAAAAAATATATAAGTAAAGGGAAAAGGCGCCCGATTGCGGGGCCAGTGGTTTTCACAGAATGTAATATGCCCAGGAGTATAAATACAAGGGCCAATCGCAATCGGGCCATTGAGCCTGTTCTTTCCGATCAACCCATTGTGTTGTTTCTGATTGCGATTGCGCGATCGACTCTTTTCAATCAACCCATTTATATTTATCACGTGATTTTAAGTTTTTAATTTAAAACTTCGGGAAGTGGGTTTTTGGGTTTATAAAGGAAATCTGTACTTGGGAATGGAATATTACAAGCTTTAAGCACCAAGGCAGGCTCTATGGTTATATGAGAAAATAATATGATCGGGGGTTTTATATGAAAGGCTAATCGCAATCAGAGTTTTGTAATGGTTCAAAGACATGCACGCTTGGATATTTGCAATGCGATTAGCGCCGAAAAGCTTTGGCGTTTGGTTTTGACACATGGGCATGTGGGGGGAAGTGGTTTAGGACTTAGCCCAAGGGGCTTAGGTCCATAGCAATAAAACTTTGTTTTTTATGAAAAATTTCAAGGTTTTAAATGGATTTGGGGGTTTCGGCACAGCTCAAGAAGAAGTTTTAAACCATGTCAGGAGGATTTTCATGAATGGAGGGAGAAACTTATGAAAAGTAGAGGAATAATATGGAGAAAAAAGGGGGAGAAAATGAAGGTTAGCTATGAGTGGGAGAAAGGGGAAAAATGATGGTTTCTTCAGCAGTTTCTTACAGGAAATCAGTAGAATTAATAGGAACAGTAATGAGGATTTGGGACAGAGGCATGAGGCCTTAAAAAGACTTCAAGAGCCAACAAATTTTTAGTGATAAAATTTGTTCCTTGGAGGCTCAAAAAAATCTTAGCCACCTTTTTGTATAACAAAATATTATAGGTGGCTAACAGTTTATAAACTCAAATTCTAACCTACATGATAGCATGGTTTTCTCTCCATTTGGATCAATTAATATGCATCCTGCTCCAGCCCCATCACTAGATTTTGATCCATCAAAATATAATGACCAAAATAAAGATTTATCTATTGGCTTATCTACAATTACATCAAAAATATTTACAATTCTGGAAGAATCAGATTGTGAAAAAATTTCTATTTTAGAAACAAAAGTATTTACAAAAAAGGGTGATTTTGGTGCTTTGAAGTTCCCAAGGAATGACTCAGCAGAATATCCTCCAAGAATATTGTTGTTGAAAGCTACAGGTTCATTTGATTGTTCAAATTCAGTAACGGTGTGCATCATATGTTTTTCTCGTTCAACTTTGATTTGATTTGGTTTCCCTTTGTAGGGAAGCCACATATGTGAATAATCAATTGCGATATAACCATTAAGTTTTGCAGACCAGTCCCTGCTTAAGACTAATCCATATAATTCAGGAATATCTGCAATCAAAATATCAATTCTTTGGACAATCCTAGGATTGGAAGCTAGTCTGATAGTAACTGAATTGATTTCTCCTACAACTTGAACTTTAGAGCGATCTAATTGAACAATATGAACTGCTGATTTTTGTGGTTCAATATTCAATTTGGCACAAACAAAAGTAGGCATTATATTAGAGGATGCTCCAGAATCAATTAAGAAATTATGCAGATTCTTATTTTACATTTCATAAGTCAAAATAAAAGGAGGAGTCTGAGAATTTGATCTTTCTCCGATGAGTACAGTATCAGTGGCATCTACTTTATCGGGTGGTTTTCCAGTGCCTTTAGCTGCTTTTGCAACTACACCACTTGGTAAAGGAGCAATTGGTGTAGCATTTAATTATTTTAATAGAAACTTTTGCTGGTGTTTTAGTTTGTTGAGTTCATGTAAGGAAATGTTTGCTTTAATATTTTTCATGTCTTCAACAATGTTATACTCCATAGGATCTGATACCACTAAAGTCTTTGTTGTCGATGTAGGAGGATTAGAAGAAGATGGCTGATTTTGAGTAGGTAATGGAGAAGTTTTCTTTGCAGGGGATTTGTCTTTGGTACTTAGAGTTGTAGTTTTTTTTTTAGGAACTGTTTGTACAGGTTCAGATGTAGATTTACTCCTAGTACTTACAGGCATGGCTTCTTGATCTACCTCACTATCATAATTAGGGAGAATAAAATCCCACATTCCATGTAATTCATCTATTTCTTCATTCTCTTCTTCTTCATCTAATACTGGAGGAGTATATTCTTCTTCTTCCTCTTCTGATTCTGCATTAGAGATTGAATTGGGAGGTTTAGTTTCAACTTGATTTCTTTTGAAATTTCGGAATGGTTTTTTGTTAGAAGTTTCAGCTACTTGTTTTTTTATTTCAACCATTTCATTCGACATGGTTTTAAAAACTTTCTGTAAACCTTCCATGTCGTATGGGTCTTTGGCCATCTTTTTCCTTGAATCATCTTTGAAGCTGACCTTCTTGGATTTCCTTTCCTCAATAGCATTTTTCTTTCTAGAGAAATAATTCGTTTTTCTACTACAATAGCTTCTTTCATATTCTCAGCTAAAGTCGGTTTTGCAGCTCTATCTACAAAGATTGCTATGTTTGAGGGCAAAGCAGTTATGTACCATTCACTTCTGACTTGTTCACTAGGCTTTGAATCTGTAGGGATTTTGTTCAAAAGTTTGTTGAATCTAGCGTTGAAATCTTTAATGGGCTCCTTGGGTTCTGTCTTCAAATTTGAGAGATCGTTGATTAAAGTAGCTATTGATCTGTCATCTCCAAATTTGGTTAAAAAATGATCTGCAAAAATAGCCCAACTTGTTATGGATCCTGAAGGTAATGAAAAGTACCAGGATCCTGCTGCTCCTTGAAGAGTATAAGGGAATAGTCTAACTATAACATCTTCTTCTACGACTCCATTCAAATTTACAGCCAGCATAAAGTTATTAATGTGTTCTTCAGCTTGAATGTTAAGCTCTAGACTGAACTTTGGAAGCCATTTTCCAGGATTGTCAAGTAAATCATGTAAAGGTGCAGGCATGTTGACAGCCCCTGGACTAGCCCATGGTCTCTGTGCCATTATTGTAACAACTGTTGAAGGAGTAGTAGATACTGGTGGTGTCGAAACAAAATTTGTTGGAATAGACAATGTTGAGATTGATGATGATTGAGCAGATGATAATTGAGCAAATGATGTGGAAACAACTGCACTTTGTTGAGTTTGGGTTTCGAAAACAGGTGATTGAATATGAGATGAAGAACTTATATCACTTTCTGATTCCGATTGAGTTCTTCTTGTCTTGAATCTACTAGGTAAAGGGAATTCTTTCGGAGAAATACCAAGTTTTTCACTTTGTAGCCTAGTAAGAGGTTTTGAAGGAACAAATTTTGAGCTTACACTACCTTCAAATATTTCAGACTCATCTAAAGATAATGAGAATCCTTTCAATTTATGGATTAAATCTTGTACTTCAGGAGACTCAGGATTTTGGTTGTCTGATTGTTTTGAGATTTTGGTAGTGGGTGTATGAATATTCTTCTCAATTCTTTCACTAGGATTTTGTAATTCAGAAGAAATTGAAGAAGTTAATGAGGGTGTTTTGCTCTTAGAATGGCCTGTGGGTGAAGATTTACTTGCCATTCATAGCTCATGACCTCCTTCTAGCACCAAAAATGTTGAAGCCTAGAAAATCTCTGCTTCAAACATTGGGGAAAACCACCCGGTCGGGACCTTAGGACAGCTCCCTATCCGTTTGGTATGGTGGCTCTGACTGGATTGAAAGGACCAGTTTCATTATAACTAATGGGTTGGTGATGGGTTGATTTGGATGAGTGAAAATGGGACTAAATGACTGAAATAAAACTATCTAATTTAATTTAAATACTGATGAAGAAATTCTAAAACTAACCCGGGTATCATATGTGAATACAACTTAAAATTATTCCAATTGAACAATAACCATAAAAATGTATTAAAGTTTGATTGAAATGTGCAGCAACAAATAAAGATAACTCTGTTTAAGAATTTAAACAGAGTTATATTAGCATATTGTATTCATCATTGTATATCAGTTTACATATATTTTTGAAAGGTTAATATTTCTAGTATAATAAAAAATGATATATAAAGAAATATTGTGAAAACGAAATATACATAAATGACAGAAAATTTAAAAGAGAATATCATATAACACAAGAAATTAACAGTGAATAGATAAAAATACCTTATCCATCTTGAAAGTTTCAAATGAAATCTGATACTCTGATCCAGTAATTACAATGCAAAATCAAATCCAAGGTACAGAAATGAAACTCTTTAAAGATAATTCCGCATAAAATCACCAGATGTGATCCTTTATAAAATATAAGAGCCAGTGGAATACAGAAATGTAATCTCCAAGTCAAAAATATTACAACTCAAGACCCCTTCTCCAATGCATGAGAGGGGTTTTAATATGACATTACATGAAAACATAATCCTATTACTACTACTACAATCTATCAACTTAAAAACAGAAATGCTATATTTTGTGGAACGGATTCATTGCTTTTCCTTCTCGCTCAATGTAGCCAGGTGGAAAATTTTCAACATTTCCTGGACCTCTGACGGATGACTCATCTTGGAATGTAACTTTCCAGCGTATGTGGCATCGAAGAATTCTGGAATCAAATAATCAACAGCATTTGATAGGCATTTAATAGCTAATTGTTGATTGAGTGGCTTAATCAGATAGGTCCACATATTATCCCAAGATATTGTTTGAAGCTTATTGATCTGTTGATTTTTATTCATTATTTCTTCTTTCCATATGCGATCAGTTTCTTTGACTTTAAGCAAACTGCCTGGAACACAATCTGAAATGAGATTAATTGCATACAAGCTGTCATTGATAAAATGTGTTATATTACCCATCATGCTTCTAGCTCTTGATATAGCTCTCTCGGCTTTCATTAACTGTTGTTCCCACTCTGTAAACAGGATTTCCTGATGTCTTTCTTCTATTTTAGGAAGATTAGATTTTCTTCCTTTTTCTGTATCTTGCCAAGTAAGAAATTCTGAAATCCTTTCATCGGCATCATCAATCTCTTGCCTGAGAGTAACTATGTTCTGTATCAAAGATGATGTAATATCAATAAATGGCTCTGTTTGAGTTAATTTTGTACAAAAATTATTTAACTGCTGAGACAGCAGTTTATTGGCTTCAAGAGCTTCTGCTTTGAATTCATTTAATTTGGGAAAATCCTTGAACTTATCTAAAGCTACTTGAAATTCTTTTTCTTGTACAATCTTCGTATTTTTCTCATTTTGCAACAAATTCTGTAGCTTGGAAATTTCTTGATTCAACTGTTGTTGTTTGATTAAAGCCTGTTCATCAACTTTATTCTTTTCTGTGGCAAGCTGTTCTCCTAGCTCTTTAGATCTGAGCTCTTGATCTTGTAATTGTTGTTTCAGTTGAGCAATCTTTTGCTGATTTTCATTAGCTTGTTCTTCAAGTAAAGCAATATGGAGATATTTTTGGGTCATTAACTGAGAAACCTCCGCAGCTTTAGCTATCGTTGCAGCACTGTATGCTCCTGCATATTGGGACAACTTAGTGAGATCCTCAGATGGATTCACTTCAGAATTCTTGTAAACAATATTCATGAACTCCTCTTGTGAAGCAGAAAATATATCTTGACAATCTTTCTTCGCTTCCTCTGTTTTTTAACAACGACTTTATGTCTAGGACTGTATAATATATACAAGGGAGGAATTTATTCAACCCTCAATATAATCTACCCTGTAGGATGTTCAAGAATGATTTCAACGTCCTGATCTTCTTGCTCTTTCTCTTTAGGATCATCCTGCAGTCCTAGTCAGTGAGCGAATTGATTATACTGCTTCAACAATTGAGACGAAACATTAAGATCAGTAGAGTCTACAATTTTCTCAGTAGTTTCATTTCCTCCAAGTTGTGTATCTAATTTCTCTGTATTTCCTTCTTGTTTATCAGTTTTGTTGTCTGAACCTTCCTTTGTCTACGAATGAAAGGTTTTGGTGTTCTTTGATTCTGCAAGGCAATAAGCTTTTAGTCGTGATAGACAAGCAATTGAAAAGTACGAATATAAAAATTATGGGTTCATGATTCATTATTTATTCAATCCATGTAACACTTAAATATTTTGTTTGGGTCACACTCACGTATTCAAAACAGAATCGTAAACCAATATCGTTTGATTTTTTATTCAATGTTGATCATACTATTGGAGTTTTTAGCGCTTGTGAAAATAATATTAAATTACCTATTATGAAGTCTTTCGATGTGACAAGTATATAGTATATGAATAACAATCGCATCGGAATTATTCAAATGGTGTATAAATATCACAATAAAGATTTCTCCGATTTCCGATTGTATTTACAAAACTTCTCCGATTTCCGATTTCGTAATTACGAACTTCTCCGATTGTCGATTGCGATATGGTGGGGTCCATAATATAAGGATTCTTCTCATTTAAGTGAAACAAATTTTTATTTCCTTTTGAAATGTATCTTATAATAAAGCGCATCACATCGGGGAATTTTCAATTGACCACAAAGAGTTTATTAAAAGTGTTCCGATCATGCGATTGCGATTGATCACATCGCATCGAAAATATGTAAATGAAATAACTTAAATCCTTTGCGATTGGACTAATCGCATCGGAGATTTTGAACATATATGTAAAACTTCTCTCAAATATTTTTCCGATTTCTGATTTCCGATTACTGTTCATGGGACTTTTGTAATTGATTTATTTTCTATAATAAAGTCTTTTATATTTAATCGGATCGAGAGTTTTTGAATGTTGTATTTATTTGTACATACTTGGTAACAAATATATGTAATGAGTCTTTCATAAAAATGAATCTTTATTTCTAAATTTTTTATTCCTATATTAAAAGAAGAAGAAAAAGGGACCCTATTTCTAAATGAATTTTATTCTAAAATTATGGAAAAAGCGAGGGTTGTTGTACAGTACAACACCAAGGTAATTCAAATTAAATTGAAGTGCCATGGCCTATTGAAGAAAGAGGTAAAAAGGTAGCAGAAGAAAGCATTCCAAGTCAAGAACAAAGGAGCAATCAAGAATCCAGTGATAATGAAGTCAATGATGCCAAAGCTAGTACTAAATACATCACCAAAGCCCAAGAAGATTCTGGAATGTTAATAGTGAGGACATCATCAAAGCCCAAGAAGATTTTGGAATGATAGAAATGAGAACATCATCAATGCCCAAGAATATTCTGAAACAACATTTGTGAACATTAGATGGCTCAAAGCTACAGGAACTACTTGAAAGCAATAAAGGAAGCAAGAAATCAAGAAGATTGCAGCAATCTGCTTTACATCAGTTATATATGGCTTTGATCACAAATTCACCACAATTCTAGTAGAATTTGATTCAATGCACATGGAAAGAATAATGGGACAAAGTAACAGAGGTGGAATGTGATTCCATACAGAGAAATGAAACATTGGAACTTGATGATATGCCTAAAGGAAAAAGTGAAAATGGTTAAATGGGTCTTCAGGGAAAAGTGCAAAGCAGATGGCTCAATTAACAAACACAAAGGAAGACAGTGACAGTAGCATTATTTTTTCCTTCTGTTGAGGTGATATTCAAGTCACCAATCCTCCAAGATCATAAAAGACTGCCTATTCTTGTTCTTGTCATTTTTCCGACTAGGGAACTTGTAATGTACTCCTCTTCTCCTACCATGTAATGACTCAATGAGACATCACATCATCTAATGAATTAATGAATCCACTAGAAATGCTACCACATAAATTGTTTCTCTAAACTAAACATTTAGAAATGAACAGGAAAGTATGTATATGCATCATGAGAGGAAGTAAATAATGATAAAAACTTCAAACATGTTAAGAGGGAATGCCACTAAAGCATTTTTTTATAGAAAAAAGTAATGTTGGATCACAATCATCCTTAAAAAACAAAAAAGTACAATTATATGCATTGTTTTGACAGGATTTGAAACTAAAGACATCAATTACAACACTTCTAGAATAGTAGATTTCCAACTATACCTGTTTACCAGCTCGCCTATAGATATTAAGAGCGTTAATAGCATCATGGTGTTGCATATTAAAGAACTGAAGGTAAACGGTTGCAGCCATCAGTAGCTACAGATCAAGGATGCAGTTGTATAAGGAAGAAATTGATGCTTTGTATAATAAGGTCAATTCAACCTTGATGAAGAGTTCATAGACAACAAGGAGTATAAGTCAAGGAGTGCATGATGAAAAGTCAAGAACTACATAGAAATGGCTAAATTTGGGTAAGGATTTCATGATTATGTATTGAGCCTTTCTAAGAAAAAAACTTTCAAACCAATGTTGTCAAACCCCCATTGATAAAAAAGCCAGTAATGTGTGGTGAGGACTGATTCCAAAATTCTAGAAATGTATGATTGTAAAATCTAGATATGTTTTTTAATGTTTTTGAAGAGCAAGATATAGCTTAGATTTAGAGAGGAATATATATAACAATTACCATATGACTTCTGCATTGGTGTGCTTGTCTACTTATAGTCATTGGGCTACCTACTTTTCCTTTGACACCATATATAACTTGTGAATATTTAAGAAAAGAGAATTAAATATACTTAGGTCAATTCATTTCCCACTTATCAACATACACATACTTATCCACTTTCCCAAAGTATATGTTTGTTCTAAGTGCTATTGTGCATGGTTATTACTTTGGCATAATTCAAATTTTAGTTCATTATTGACATTTAATAGGTCTGTGTAGTTATTCTGCATTCAATATCAAACATGGGAGGTATATCAAACCTAATTTTGGATATCAAACCAGGAAATTATAAATCTTGAGTTCTGCATATGTCTGGTTGTAATATTAATATGTTGAGCATTTGGGTTCTCAAGAAATGCACCGGGAATTGCCAATCTCAATGTGAATGTGTCCATATTCAATGTATACAATGCACCATCACACACAGTTTGAATGAATTAACCCATCTCCTCCTGGCTTCCACAATGCAACTTGATTGGAGATCTAGTCATGAGAAAATATTATAAAATAGATAATAAATAAGAAATACAGGAGAATCAGCCCAATCAAAAAAAAAATGTTTCTAGGTTTGGTGAAGGGGGAATATTAACCTAGCACACACTAGGGTCAATCAGTACTGAACCCAGATATTGTCAAGCTAGAGATTGCATAGGTCTTAGTTCTAATATCTGATATGATGACCATTTGGGTAAACTCAAGAAATGCACCAGAGGTTGGCAACTTCAATTTCCATATCATGACAAGGGTTAGACGGACCTATGCCAGTATTCCTACTCAATGTGCCCAATGTACAATGTAGATTCAATGCACTATTAGCCCCACCATTGCCCTGGTTGTAAAATTCCTTGCAATATATTTCTGGTCTTATGTGAGATTTTCGTTCATATTTATGTCAAACAATTTGTCTAGGTGCACTATCAACCCCACCATTGCCCTGGTTGTAAAATTCCTTGCAATTATTTTTGGGTTTATGTGAAATTTTCGTTCATATCTATGCCAAACAATTTGTCTCGGTACTGTTGTAGGTGCTTTACTAACAATTTTAATTTAGAAGATAATCACATTAAATGACATGCACCGAAAATAAACCACCCAAAGTTCAAACTGACATATTCCAAGCATAAGATTCACACAGGACTACCAAATATAACTCAGAAATAGGAGTAACGAGATATTCATATTAATTCCTAGAATGACATCCACTACAGCCAGAAGATTACCAATATTTTATGCTGTCAATAAAAACATGTAAATAAGGGACACTGAGTATAGAAACCTGGGATTGGTGTGTTCCTTTTTCTGGTTTCTAGATGACTGTCTCACACATAATGAAGAGTCTAGAAGTTCATTTTATGCCCAGATGTTTGCATTCACCCATACCAGAGATAAGGAACTCGTGTTTCCCTTAGTGAATAGAAATAAATACACGAGTTAGTGATGCTAGGACCTATGGATAGTGTAAACTCAGACTCATTTTTCTTATACGCAGCCTTCAGGGTGCACAACAGCTATTATAAAGTTACGAAACTCGTGCTAATAAATATGATCACTCAGCCCTTCTCAGCATATTCGTCCACCAGATGGAATGTGGAATATCGGCCCTCAAGCTTAGGTAGATGCAGCCCAAAAAATCCAACCAGAACTGAGAACTTGTAAATGTATGTCTCATCTAGTAAAATATTGTAGCTCGACCAGAAAAATAAAAGGGGACTCCTGCAGTGAACTATTAAAGTTTTGTTTCTATCCCTTAGAAACTCATACAATTCCACCCAAAAATTCAAGGTGCTGCAGATTGGTAGTCGTGCCTATTTCTTCTTCACATTGAACCAAAAAGCAGCAGATTCGACTCCCTTCCCTTGGCGTTTGAAGAGGCGAGGGATGAAAATAGAATCCCTTCTTCGTAATGACCCTATCCTCTTGTGAATCGAAGTTTCATCGCATGACATCGAATTGGAGGGGAAATCAAAGGGATTGGAGCCGAGAGGCGTCACTGGGATGAGAACGAGTGATGGGAGATTGAGCATGTTGGGCGATAAGATTTTAGGCGGCGGCACTGCCCTAGTAGATATCCTTCCATTTAGATTTAGGCAGAGAGGATTGATCCCCAGACCTATCTACAAATTTCTCAAATTCCGATGCCTTTTGTGCAGGTTGAAGATGGGTTTTCAAGGACCCACTTCGATTCTGGGAAGTGAAAGATTAAAATTTCATTTCTATCCCTTAGAAACTCATACAATGCTTCCCTCCACTCAAAATAAAAAATTCGAGGTGATAAATATTTCTGCCACTCAAAATAAAAAAATTGCACAAAAATTCGAGGTGCTGAATATTGGTAGTGGTTAGCTTGATTGGTTCAATTCCTTTTTTTATTCGGTGTTATTCTTGGACCATGATGTAGCCTCACTAGTGCCTAACTTCAAAATAACTTATCAAAAAAAACCCAGGAAGAAGTAGATAAACCCAACCAAAAAAATTAATTTCTAGGTCATGTCAAATGGAATACTAAACTAGCGCAAACTCATCTAACCCCAACTATTCCAATCAATACTAAGCCCAAATATTTTGAATATTGAGTTTGCATATGACTAAGTTCCAATATTTGATATCTTAATGATTTGGTTAAAGTTGAGAAATGCACCATAGATTGGAAACCTCAAGTTGACTACCATAACGACATTTAGACTACGCAATTATTTAATTTGATGATTTTAGTCTTTTGGAAACTACATGTAGTATTTTTGGCTCAACGGTGCCCATGCAATAAATTCTTGTTGAGCAAGATCCATATTACTAAAAATTAGATTTTGTGCTTATAGGTATTTGTATGTTCTATGGGGCTTGGATATAGCCAATATGTATGTCTTTTTAGGGGAAACAAGAGATATAGACTATGAAGAGTTGATTGGAGGAATGCATAAAACATTGATATTGAAAGGGATCATCATTGATGGAAGTGAAAATATTTTGAGGGGTCCTACGAGTTATGGATGTGAAGATGTTTTTCCTCAAGAAATTCCAAATATAGTGTAAGTTATTGTAAGTGATGATAAATAAGAATTCAACAGCCAATAAATAATTGCATCTCTACATTGGTTTGAGGGATAAATTTGCATCCTATCATATGTAGTTACTTCTCATTATCATAAGTCATGATGATAAAGAAAAATTAAATAGCCAAAAAATATTGAATTTGGATGCAGAGTTAGCCTATTGTATGTAGTTACTTCTCACTGTCATCACTTTTTGACATTTGTACTTATGTGCATGAAGAAAAATCAAACCAATGATATATACTTCAAAGGAATTGTGAAATAAGTCTAATATTGATGAGCAAATTAGAACTTATTTGGATAATAAAAAAGCGCAATATTGATCTAATGTAATAATTCCATCTGTAATATAAATGACTTCACTTAAATTCCCTTGATAAAGTTTCACATTTCATTGTCAATAAAGCAAATCTAAAAGTGAGGGACACAGGATTCATCAATTACCCTTACTGAAAACATAACTCAAAAACTAGCATCCATAATTTTACCACATAGTTGCATAAACTCAAGGGTACTATTGTGCCCAAGCAGTCATAATAGAGGTGGGGAACATGATACAAATTTGAAATGGTAGATCACAGCTGACAAAATAAGTAAAAAATGGGACCATGTTTATCTAGTGAATATGGTGGCATGTCATTAGGCCAACCATCAAGATTCACTTCTTCACAGGCATAAATTAGAGGTTTGGGCGAGGTGCAATTTATGGGTTAACCAAAAAATAAGTGTGATGAATCCTTCCAAGCCTTTTCTTCCACAGTTATGGCACCCCACATCTTAGGAAGAGTTGAAATGAAACCTTAAAAAATTATTGATACACACCCACAAAAGGAAGAACATAGCATTTTTATTGCAACATTCACTTGTCATTTACCCTAAAAGAAACATGGAGAAAATGATAATAAGTGTCACTGATCTATCCCTCTTGCATGCACAACTTCTCTACTCAATCAACTGCCAATCTAGGAGGCCTTACTAATAGAAACAAGCAGATGTAGAAATAAATGAAAGATAGAAAGATATATAATAATGAGAATGAGCATATGTTAGGTCCATATATTACTAGTATAGTCCCTTATTGTTGTTAATGTAACCCCCTTATTGTTATTATTGTACCCTTGTAACCCCCATATTGTTATTATTGTGCCATTAAATTATTATTGTTAGGTCATCTAGGATTACATTGTGGCCCCATGGACTCCTATATATAGAAAGGATATTTTGTAATTTGAATCATCCAAGAATTGTTCATTCATGTAATGTATTGGAGGTCGCCCCCTCGATGTGGCTTATTTATAAGGCGTTAATATCTCTTTCTTCTCTTTTTGGAAATTTGGTTACACAACATTTTAGTATCGAGCTTTGGATACTAGGGTTTCGCTCCTCCAAACGAGTTCATCGTGGAATTTTACGCATAAATTTTTTCTGCGAAGTTTCAGAAGCTGAAATGTTTAGGGTGTGAAGCTGAAATGCGAAGCTCTCGTCAAAAAATTTCAGAGCTTGGTTCACAATATTTTTTGAGATATTATCTGTCAAGTTGGGTCTTTTTTAGGCTCCTAAATAGGTCATCGTGGCATTTGCACTATAATTTTTTTTCTACGAAGGTTCAGAATGTGAAATTTTTAGGGTGCGAAGCCAAAATCCTGAAGAAACTCGTCAAAATATTTCAGATCTTAGTTCGCAATATTTTCGGAGATATGATTTGTGGAAGGTAGTGCTTTTTCAGGCTCCCGAATTTCATCTCAAAGAGGTGATCGTGGGAAAATATTCATAACTCTCTCTCTGAGCATCGGATTGGAGTGTCGTAAAAATTAGTTGCAAGTACACAGACTATAGTTTCTTGGCTATCAATTTCAGAGCCGAAGGATGAAACAGTGACACGTGGCAAGTCATACAAGTTCACTCTACTGAACCAGTCCATAACTAGGTCATTGTGGGAGATTGGACACAACTTTGTCTTGGAGAATCCAAATCGGGTCAGACCTATGACATTTGTAAGAGAATTCAGAGGGCTACGTCGGTGACAAATTTCAAATATTGAAGAGTTGTAATCATAGAGATAATCCAATTTCAATATCGAGCTCCTCAAAAGAAAGAAAAGGGTGTGTATTGTTTTTCCAAATTGCATAAGTCCTTTTTGAAGAATCAATTTGAATTGATTCCAAGGGCATATTGTAGAATATATAGCAGTATTTGGTTCTAAAATATGCCCCGTAAAAATAATTAAACACCCATTAAGCCTTCGGAAGGCTCTATTATGACTCATGAAGATGAAGAATTGCAACATGATCTATCAAGATTACAAGAGCAAGTGAAACAAATTTCACTCTGCGAAACAACAAAAAATGAAATGGAAGTTTTGAAGAAAGGCATGGAAACAAATATGGACGGCTTGAAGAAAGGTGTGGAAGCTAATATGGATGGCATGAAAGGCTGGCATGGAATCTAAGATGGATGACATGAAAGACAACATGGCAAACATGAAGAATGATCTAAAAGCAGACATGGAAGGTTTAACAAAGTTGATACAAAAAATGTTTCCTAATGGTGAAAAGATAGTAGAGTAAATGCATGATGAGAACAAAATAAATGTTAATCGTGATTTCATAAACTCTAATGTTAGTGGGAAGAACCACCATATTCCAAAAATGGATATGAGGAAGTTTGGTGGAAAGGATCCTGTAACATGGATACTATAGATGGAGCAATATTTTGATCTCAATAATGTGCAAAACACACAAAATTTATGCATTGCAACTTTACATTTAGAACAAAATACATTTGTATGGTATTGATGGCTTTTCTCCCGTAAAAAGATTGTCACTTGGTCAATTTTTACGGAGGAAATGATAGCACATTATGAGGATACAAAGAGCAACACCTTCTTTAGCCAATTGATAAATCTCAAACAAAAGGGTTTAGTGGGGTAGCACATTGAGGACTTCCAAAAATTGAATATAAGGGTAACTAATATTCCAGAGGAACACAGGATCGATCTCTTCATAGACACTTTAAAGGATAAAATCCAACATGAATTTCGTGTTTTGGAACCGGATTCATTGGAGAAGGAATTCAGGTTTGCAAGAAAAGTTGAATGTAAAATAATGGCGACAAGGAAGCCTACCACTCAATTCTATAAATAAGGAAGTGTTGCTACGCCTACATTTCCACAACCTACAAGGTTGACACCACAACAATTAGAAGAAAAAAGAGCAAAAGGGCTTTTCTACAGTTGTGATAGCAAATACACTAAAGGTCATAAGTGTGCTGAGAGGAAATTATTTTACATAGATTGTGAAGAGGAAGAATAAAATGAACAAGAAGAGGATATACACCAAGAACCGGCCCTAGAAGAGCCCATAATTTTATTCATTGTAAGGTAGCCAAGGAATTGAATTGTTTCCTATACCCAGCACCATAATGTCAAGTTATGGTTGCAAATGGAGGAACTATAAATTTCTCTGGAAAAAGCCATAATATCAAGCTAGCCATGGGAGAATATGTACTGAATAGTCCAATGATTTCCATTCCAATGGGAGGTGTTGATGTTGTATTAGGAGTACAATGGTTACAATCTTTGGAGACGGTAGCTTTTAATTTTCAAGAACTTTTGTTGAATTTTTTTTTGAAAGGAAAGGAATTTGAATTACGAGGTATCGTGGGGAAGTCGAGAAAGATGATAAGCTCTAATGTCATGACAAATCTTCTGAAGAAATAAAAATGAGGCGTAATTGCACAATTATGCTCACTAGAAGTTCCAACATCAAAATCATCTATTTTTGCAGATCTCCAACAAGTCTTGGAAAATCATTCCAAGGTGTTTGAAACTCCCAAAGGACTCCCACCTATTCATGATCATGATCATGCTATTCATTTGATGCCACGAAGTGTTCCTCCAAACATCAGGCCTTATAGATATCCTTACGTCCAAAAGAACGAAATTGAACATATGATTGCAGAAATGTTAGAGGCAGGTATAATTCAACCTAGTCAAAGTTCTTTCTCTTCTCTTGTAGTATTAGTACACAAGAAGGATGGATCATGGAAAATGTGTTCGGATTATAGGGAGCTCAATAATATCACCATTAAAGATAAATTTCCCATTCCTGTGATTGATGAATTATTGGATGAATTATGTTAAGTCCCTATATTAATAGGATATCCCTTTATTGTATTGAGTGTAGCCCCCCTTATTGTTATTATTGTGCCCTGGCCCCATATTGTTATTATTGTGCCCTTAATTATTATTGTTAGGTCGGCTAGGATTACATTGTGGCCCACTAGGATTACATTGGGCCCATGGACTCCTATATATAGAAAGGAGGTTTTGTAAATTGTATCATCCAAGAATTGTTCATTTATGTAATGTATTAGAGGTTGCCCCCTTGAAGTGGCTCATTTCTAAGGAGTTCATATCTCTTTTCTTCTCTTTTTGGAGCTGGTTACACAACATTTGGTATCAGAGGTTTGGATTCTAGGGTTTCACTACTTCAAACAGGTCATCGTGGTATTTTCGCTATAACTTTTTTTCTACGAAATTTCAGAAGCTGAAATTTTTAGGATACGAAGCCGAAATCCTGAGGAATATTTTCTAAAAATTTCAAAGCTTGGTTCACAATATTTTCGGAGATATGATCTGTTGAAGTTAGGTATTTGTTTAGGCTCCTAAACAGGTCATCGTGGAATTTTTGCTATAACTTTTTTTCTACGAAGTTTCAGAAGCTGAAATGTTTAGGGTGCGAAGCTGAACTCCCAAGGAAGAGTTTCTAAAAATTTCAGATTCTGGTTCGCAATATTTTCGGAGATATGATCTGTGGAAGTTAGGTCTTTTTTCAAGCTCCTAAATAGGTCATCGTGGAATTTTCGCTATAAATTTTTTTCTACGAAGTTTCAGAATCTGAAATTCATATGGTGCATAGCTGAAATCCTGAGGAAATTCGTCAAAAAATTTCAGAGCTTGGTTCGCAAAATTTTTGGAGATATGATCTGCGGAAGGTAGTGCTTGTTCAGGCTCCTGAATTGCATCTCAAAGAGGTGATCATGGGGAAAATCTTCATTACTCTCACAAGGCATGGGATTTGAGTTCAAAAATTTATTGCTAGCACATGGATTTTAGTTTCTTGGATATCAATTTTAGAGACAAAAGATGAAAAAGTGACACGTGGTAAGTCGTACAAGTTCTCTCTACTGAACCAATCCATAATTAGGTCATTGTGGGGGATTGGACATAACTTTGACTTGAAGAATAAAAGTCAGGTCAAACCCATGGCATTCGAAAGAGGATTTAGAGGGCTACCTCAAGGCCAAATTTCAGATATTGAAGATCTGAAATCATAGAGATATTTTAGTTTCAATATCGAGCTTCTCAAAAGCAAGAAAAAGGTGTGTATTATTTTCGAATTACATAAGTCTCATTTGAAAAAAATTAGTTTGAATTTATTCCAAAGGCATATTTTACCATTTTTATCAGTATTTGGTTCTATAATGCCTCCAAAAAATAATTCCATACTCATTAATCCCTCAAAAATCTATACTATGACGCATGAAGAGGAAGAATTGTAGTATGAGATATCAAAATTACGGTACCAAGTGCAACAAATTTCAATCTTACGAAGAGCAATTGAAGATGAAATAGATGGTTTAAAAGCGAGAAATGGAGGCTAAGTTGGATGGTTTTAAGGATCCAAATAATAGAAAATATGGATGATAAATTAATGGAAGATCACATCGAGCATCAACAACAAGTTCTCCAACTCTCGAAAGAATAACCCAACTTTGATCATGATCTAATGAAACAACGGAAGATCAACATCACATCGAAAGAGTTATGAAAAGCGATCGTAAAAACAAGAACTCGACAAGTACGATCAATTTCAGAGTATCTCATCAAGTGGAAGAACTTACCCACTGAAGATTCTACATGGGAGGATGAGAATTTTATACAAAAGCACCCAGAGCTACTCCAGCGTTGAGGACAACACTTTTTTTGAAGGAGAGGGGCATGTTAGGTCCCTATATTACTAGTATAGTCCCTTATTGTTGTTAGTGTAACCCCCTTATTGTTATTATTGTACCCTTGTAACCCCCATTTTGTTATTATTGTTGCCCTTAAATTATTATTGTTAGGTCGGCTAGGATTACATTGTGGCCCACTAGGATTACATTATGGCCCCATGGACTCCTATATATAGAAAGGAGGTTTTGTAAATTGTATCATCCAAGAATTGTTCATTTATGTAATGTATTGGAGGTTTCCCCCTCAAAGTGGCTCATTTCTAAGGCGTTCATATCTCTTTTCTTCTATTTTTGGAGCTGGTTACACAACAAATTACATGGAGCAATTTATTTTACCAAGTTGGATTTCCGTTCAGGATATCATCAAATTAGGATGAAGACTGAAGATATTCCAAAAACAGCATTTCAAACTCATGAGGGTCATTATGAATTTTTGTTCATGCCTTTTGGCCTTACCAATGCACCTTCTACATTTCAAGGGTTGATGAATTCCATTTTCAAACCCTTCCTTAGAAAATTTGTGCTAGTATTTTTTGATGATACACTAATCTATAACAGGTCTTGGAAGGATCATGTTGAACATGTTGACAAGGTGCTCAAACTATTGTAGGAGAAACAATTATATGCAAAAAAAATCCAAATGTTTCTTTGGATTACAAGAGGTGGAATATCTAGGTCATATTGTATCTCATTAGGGTGTTAAATTAGACCCTAACAAAATTAAATCCATTAAGGAATGGAAAGTCCCCACAACCATAAAGCAGTTGCGAGGATTTCTCAGGTTAATAGGGTATTATCGCAAGTTTGTTAAGAATTATGGTAGAATAGCAGCACCTCTAACAAAATTATTGAAGAAAGATGAATTTTCATGGACCCATGAAGCAACTAAGGCCTTTGAACATCTTAAAGAGGCAATGTGCCTAGCACCGGTCTTAGCTACGCCAGACTTCACAAAAACCTTTATTATGGAATGTGATGCCTCAGGAAATGGAATTGGTGTTGTTTTAATGCAGGAAAGAAGACCCATTGCTTTTGAAAGTTTTCCAATCAAAGGAAAGTATTTACAGAAACCTATTTATGAGATGGAAATGTTAGCAATACTACATGCCCTAAAGAAATGGAGAACTTACCTAATGGGTAGACACTTCAAGGTAAAAAATGATCATGATAGTATTAAACACCTTTTGGAACAAAGACTATCTTCAGAAGAGCAGCAAAAATGGGTCACAAAGATGTTGGGTTATGACTTTGAAATAATCTACAAAAAAGGAAAGATTAATGTTGTTGCAGATGCACTCTCAAGAAAGAATGAAGAGGTGGAAGCATTGCTTTGTGCCATTTCTATTATCCAACCAGATTGGATAACCAAAGCAAGATATGAATGGAAGAAGGATGAAGAAGTGTGGACACTCATTCAAAAGTTGCAGCAAGATCTTAGTACATCTGATACATTTAGTTGGAAAAATGATTCCTTATGGTACAAAGATCGCTTATATCTTTGCAAGAATTCCCAACTAAAACAAAAGATTCTTATGGAATTGCACACTTCTCCTTTAGGAGGACACTCAGGATTTTTAAAAACTTACCACAGGGTGAAGAAAGAATTTTTTTGGGATGGCCTTAAATCTGATATTCAAAAGTTTGTGGCAGAATGTTTGGTTTGCTAGCAGAATAAAGTTGAGACAATTAAGACCTTGGGACTTCTACAACCTTTATCCATTCCAAGTCAACGTTGGGAGGATATTTCAATGGATTTTATCACAGGTTTACCTAAGTCCGAAGGAAAGAGTGTCATCATGGTGGTAGTTGATAGACTTACCAAGTATGCACACTTTTGTGCATTATCTCATCCATTTAAAGCAAGTACAGTTGTTACTACATTTATGGACAGAATTCAAAAGCTACATGGAAGCCCAAGGGTTATTGTGAGCGACAGAGATCCCATTTTTACTGGAAATTTTTGGACAAAGTTATTTTCTTGTTTGGGTACTCAATTAGCTCATAGCTCATCTTATCATCCTCAATCTGATGGTCAAATTGAGATAGTAAATAAATGTTTGGAAGGATATCTTCGTTTTTTTGTATCTGATAAACAAACACAATGGGTCAAGTGGTTACCTCTCGCTAATGGTGGTATAACACTTCCTTCCATACTGCAGTAAAAATGACCCCATTTATGGCACTTTATGGATATCATCCACCATCCATCACATCATCTTTAAGGGGAAATTCGAAGGGTCAAGCAGTGGAAGATCACATCGAGCATCAGCAAGAATTTCTCCAACTCTTAAATGATAACATGAATTTGGCACAAAATCAAATGAAACAACAAGCAAATCAACATCGTAGTGAGAGAAGTTTTGATGTAGGATATTGGGTATTTTTACGGATACAACCATACAAACAAATGTCCCTCAAGCAAGCTAAGAAGGATAATAAATTATCGCCAAAGTACTATGGTCCTTACAAGGTGTTGCAAAAGATTGGTACCATGGCATACAAATTGGAGCTTCCTGCTTCTTCGCGAGTACATCCAGTTTTTCACGTTTCATGCTTAAAGAAGGTTATAGGTGAAAATCTTCCAGTTCAAACAATATTACCAGAACTTGATGAGGAAGGAAAAATCATATTGGAACCTAAAGCGGTCACAGAAACAAGAACTCGACAGCTACGGAATCGATCAGTTTCAGAGTATCTCATCAAGTGGAAGAACTTACCCACTGGAGATTCTACATGGGAGGATGAGAAATTTATACAGAAGCACCCAGAGCTACTCAAGCGTTGAGGACAACGCTTTTTTGAAGGAGAGGGGCATGTTAGGTCCCTAGTGTAGTCCCTTATTGTTATTAGTGTAACCCTCTTATTGTTATTATTGTACCCTTGTAACCCCCATTTTGTTATTATTGTGCCCTTAAATTATTATTGTTAGATCGGCTAGGATTACATTGTGGCCCACTAGGATTAAATTATGGCCACATGGACTCCTATATATAGAAAGGAGGTTTTGTAAATTGTATCATCCAAGAATTTTTCATTTATGTAATGTATGGGAGGTTGCCCCCCTCGAAGTGGCTTATTTCTAAGGCGTTAATATCTCTTTTCTTCTATTTTTGGAGCTGGTTACACAACAGCATACCTATGGAGATGGGGTTCACATCTCCATTATCATTAGGATGGACTTGGGTTTTGGGCTTCTTGTCATGATCCATTCATAAACACCTGCCACCACTTTTCACAAACCTCCTTTTCTATCTCTTTTCTCATGACTTATTTTATTACCAGGGACAACCACAAATGTAGATAGATATCTATAGCAATGATAGGCACTGAGGACATTAGAAAATTCCTCCCTCACTCACCACTTTTCTTTCATTTGAATGCCTAGTAAATAGAAACATCGAACATGTCAAACACCTGCCACAACGTTTCGTAGAACCTCCTTTTCTATATATTTTATCATGACTCCTTCTATTTCCATGGATGACCCCAAATGTAGATAGATCTATGTAGTAGCTATAGGTGCCAAGGACATTAAAAAAATCCTCCCTCGCTCACGTTTTCCACTTTATTTTAATTTTAATGCCTAGTAAATAGAAATCCTGAACATTATGATGTGTCAACGGGGGAACTTGTTACTTTGGTCTTCTATGGTTTTTAGTATGTGCGAGTTGTTAGTTTGATAGAGGTGCATGAAGGTGGTATTGAAGGAGGTATCACTAGGGGTGGCAGTGATTTTGTGTGGAACTCTCCATTTCTAGTGCTTGGTCTAGAAATTGGTGTGCCTAGTGGTTTGGTGTGTGGTTGTTGGTGTCTAGTGGCGGTAGGAGAGTCATCCTTTTGGAATAAAAAGAGTTGATATCCTAGTGTGGGTTGTGTAAAGCTTCTTGGGAAGCGTCAGCCTCGGGCGTGTTCCTCCCTCCTTCTCCTTCTCCAGTTGTTCGGGTTCTTGCTGAGTTGCTTCTTGGGAAGCATCAGCCTTGGGCGTGTTCCTCCTGCCTTCTCCTTCTCCAATTGTTCGGGTTCTTGCCTAGTTTCCCAACTGGTGGCAAGATGGTAGCTGGGACATAGTGTGTGGTTTCCTGAGGAAATTTAAGGGTGAAGAGAGATCTAGTTTTTGGGTGTGGTGGTAGGGGAAAGTTCCAGTAGACTAGAATCTGATAACGGTTGGAGTTTGCCTTCCTGGTTTTATCACAATTTGACCATCCTCACGGCGCGGGAAATCCTCACCCCTGGCCAAGCAAGGATCTGTTGGCTCATATGATATTGAAATAGTGGTGGTAGGAGCTGTTACACCAAATTTTGGTCATCTAACCTATTATTATTAGATGAACCCAAGTACACCATGTAAGACCAATTTTACCCTAAGTAAAATTGCTTTCACCATATAAAATAACTTATTTGTTTATATTGGGGAACATGCAACGAAAACCCTAGATGCTGGTGCCTGCAGAAACCCTAGCCGACTGATCAAACATGGCTGCTCTTTACCAGGTTCACGGGCTTGGGTAAACAGCCATGGCAACAAGCTCGGGGGGGGGACGGCTAGACCCCCCCTGCAAATAATGACACTTCACGCGGCAGTCCAGCACAAAACAATGATGGGGCTGACAAGAAGCAGGAAACGACAGAGCCCACAACGACTTCCTCGCAGGCACAACAGGACAAGGTTGCCCCCTCATCCTCCACCTGCAAACCCATTGCACCAGAAATACCTAAGATTTATTTTCCCAGCCACCGCATCAATGCTCGAATCCAATATATGAGAGACCATGCCCTCATCGGAAAATTTATCGGCTTATGGCCAACTGAAAAAGCCCTACAAGGCTGGATTGCTTCCAAATGGAAGCCCAAGGGACACGTAACGCTCCAGCTTGGACCGAAAGGGTTCTTCACGGCAATATTCATATGTCTCGAAGACCGGAACAGAGTCATGGATGAAGGGCCATACTTCTTCAACTCGGCTGGACTGTATCTCAGGAACTGGGTGGAAAGATTCAACCCAGATAAGGAAAATTTCAACTGGGCACCTGTCTGGATACGTTTATACTCGTTGCCGCTTGAATATTGGGATGAAGATTCGCTACAGGAGATTGGCAAGGGATTAGGACAGTTTATCAAAATAGCAGAAGAGACAAAGCTCCGCCGCTACACTTCTTATGCGTGGATATGCGTCTACATGCACTTGGATAAAGCCCTACCTGATGCAGTAAGTATCTACCATGATGATTTCGAGTGGATCCAACCCTTAGATTACGAGCATGTTTCGTTCAGATGTCGCCGATGTCATGCCCATGGACATCTGTTCAAAGATTGCCCCCTCAATGCTTCTACTCAGGACAAAGAAGCTGATACCCAACCAGAAGCAGATGGATTCACCAAAGTTCCTGCTCGTAGACGGCACAACAAGAAATCCTTGACGGCGAGTAAGAAGTCCTCTCCATCCTCCAATGCCCCTTCTACCAGTAATAGCTTTGCTATTCTCTCCAACACGAATCACTCGCCCGATTCAGGCCAAACGCCTCCCAACTCTCACCAACAACCCCTCAATACGACCTCGCCTCATGTTCATCCGAACCCTTCCCCTCCTCAGCAAGAGAAAGCCGCCTCCGCAAACCCCTCAACCAGCCCTTCCACTGAAACTAAGCTCTTAACCTGGCATCCGGAGACCATGGATCTGGATGATCCTAAATCTGGATCCCTCACTTCCGAGGGGGAAAATGCTAATAGCGGTCAACTCAATCCTATGGAAGAAGATTCTGAGAGCTTCGATCTTGGGGATCTTGACATTATTTTCTTGGAGGATGCATGCAAGCGCAAAGACTTCGACAAAATAAAGCCCCATCAAATAGATACATTGGAAAAAGTCCTATCCAAGGCCCAGCAGCAAGAAAAACTTAGTGTTCAGCTAGGCAGTCACTGGGATAGCCTCAAAGTAGCTAAAGAATCCAGAAAGAGAGGTCGAAAGCCCAATTGGCAGCGCACAATCGCCATTGGGGAAATGCTAGTTAACTCAGGGTGATACCCCAAGCTAACACGGTTCTTCCCGCCCCTATCAAACAGTTCCTCATGAAGCTGATATCATGGAATATCAGAGGGCTCAATAGCCCAGGTAAGCACAAAATAATAAAAAATATGTTACAAAAAGAAAAACAAAAAATTCTCTTTCTTCAAGAGACTAAATGTAACAGTGAAGTTCTAGGTTCACTCTTATCAAGATTTTGGCCTAATAGCAGTTCTGTAGCAGTAGATGCCTCCGGCTCTTCATGGGGGCTTGCCATAGCCTGGGACACTCAGTCCATAGTCCTATCCGACTTTCATGCGGCACACAATATCATTCAGGCCACTTTTCATCCCATTGGTACAAACATCCATGGGCATCTCTCAAATGTTTATTTTCCACAGGACCTCACCAGAAAGATAGCTCTTTTGAATACAATGGAAACGCTAAACTCTCACAGAACTCACCCTCTTTGGATCGCAGCAGGGGACTTCAATATGATAACCAGAATGGAAGAACGCAAAGGTGGGAGAACCAGACCGGATCTGGAAAGTGTTCACTTCAAAGACTTCCTAACCAACAGCTGGCTGATAGACCTCCCATTTTCCAATGGTACATTCACCTGGAATAACAAAATATCAGGGGCCCAACACATTGCCTCAAAGCTAGATCGATTCCTCATTTCTGATAATTCCATACATCTGGGAGGAGATCTTGAGGCTTCAATTCTTCCTATAGCAGGATCATACCATTGGCCAATTACGCTTCACTGGCACAATTTTGGTCCCCATCTTAAAAAGCCCTTCAAATTCGAAGCTTTCTGGCTTTCACATCCCTCTTTTAAGGACATGATCACCTCTGCTTGGCACAATTTCACTCCTCCCAAAGGCTCTAGAATGTACCAATTTCAGCAAAAGCTCAAATATCTCAAGGCGTTCATCAAGAATTGGAACATCACAGTCTTTGGCAACATCTTTCAGGAAATAAAAGCCCTCGAAAGGAAAATGGAAGAAATACAACAAAAAATCATAGTGGAGGGTAGAACAGAGGACTCAGCCACCCAATAACAGGAGCTCCAGAAGCAGCTAGAAGAGAGACAAAGACAAGAAGAAATACTGTGGAGACAAAAGTCCAGAATAAATTGGTTAAAGGAAGGGGAAAGGAATGCAAAATTCTTCCATCGATCTACTATTCAGAGAAGAATGCAAAATCGCATCCATCATATCACCAATCAGCAAAGAGAGCAAGTCGAACAACACGAGGAAATTGAACAAGTTCTTTTGGAATACTTCAAAAACACTCTTCAAGAGGATAGCACTATTGATAGGCAGCCATCCATTGATGCAATCTCTCAGCTCATTCCCAAACTCATCTCTAAAGAGCATAACAAGATGCTTCTGCGCCCTGTCTCCCTCCAAGAAGTTGAAACAGTGATGGGACAAACCAAAGATGGGAAGGCGCCAGGGCCTGATGGATTCACTGCAAACTTCTTCCATCACTTCTGGGAGCTCATTAAAATAGAAGTCTGGGAGCTGGTGGAGGAATCCAGAGTAACCCATTGGCTCCTCCCCTCCTTAAACGCCACCTTCATAGCTCTGGTGCCTAAAGAAGAGCAACCCAGCACTCTTGAAAAGTATCGCCCCATCGCCCTCTGCAATGTGATCTACAAGATCATCTCCAAGGTCATCGCCAACAGATTAAAGCCCCTTCTACCGCTCCTCATCTCGCCAGAACAAACGAGCTACGCGGAAGGACGCCAAATCATGGATGGCATCATCATGACTCACGAAGTCATCCACTCTCTCAAGAGCACTAAAAAACTAGGTATGCTTCTCAAAATCGATCTCTCTAAAGCTTTCGATAAACTCTGTTGGAGCTACATTCAGAGCATTCTTAAAGCCTTTGGATTTGACCGGATGTGGATACGTTGGATCATGAGTCTCATCTCAACTCCTCTCTATTCCATCCTTGTTAATGGATCCCCCTCCATTCCTTTTGTATCATCCAGAGGAATCAGACAGGGTGACCCTCTTTCCCCCTTTATTTTTGTTCTCATGTCTGAAGGCCTTAGCAGACTCATTCATCATGTAGTCCTCAATGGGCATCTTCGTGGCATTTCCCTTCATGGCTCTCCCGCCACTACCCACCAGCAATTTGTTGACGATACTATGCTCTTTGGTTTCCCTTCAGCTCAAGAAGCTAGATCCTTCAAATGCATTCTGCACCTTTTTTCGCTCGCTTCTGGCATGACTGTCAACGTCTCCAAATCCCAACTCTTCTTCTTTAACACCCCTCCTTTAATCCAATCCTGCATAGCCCGTATCCTTGGCTTTGCGCTTGCTCACCTCCCTGCGAAGTACTTAGGCGCCCCTCTCATTGAATCTGCCCTTAAAAATTCTGCCTGGAACGTTCTCTTGGATAAAATTGAAGCTCGCCTCTCCTCCTGGACCTTCAGAGCTCTCAACTTGGCCAGTAGACTGGTCCTTATCAAGGTTGTTCTGCAATCCATGCCCCTTTACCTTTTCTCTGTGCTTGCAGCTCCCAAATGGGTGCTTAATCAAATCAAGAACTTGCAGCGTCGCTTCCTATGGGGCTCTTCAACTCACACTCGGAAATGGGCATTGGTCAACTGGAATACATTCTGCACTCCCAAAGATGCAGGCGGGCTTGGGCTCAGGAACCCCCTTCACAACAATGAAGTTATGGGTGCTCGACTTTGGTGGAACTGGCTCTCGAGCCCTCACACTCCTTGGGCCAAATTGTGGGTAGCCAAGTATGCCAACAATAGACCTCCGGATGACTTAATCAGACTCAAACCAGGGATAGCAGGCTCTCTCATCTGGAATGCTGCTAAACAACATTATACTCTTATTCAACAACACAGTTTCTGGGAAATTCGAAATGGACATAATGCCAGATTTTGGGTAGACTCCTGGAAACAATGGCCGAAGCTCACTGACATTCTAAATCTACCTAATGATGAGAGATTTAACGGGCCACAAGAGCTAAAAGTAAGCCAGTGTTGGATTGCCAATTCCAGCAATGATTACAAACATTGGAAACACCCGTCTCTTCTGCATCCTTCTACTCCAAGCAATATTTGGGAAGCGCTCCAGGAAGAAATCCAACATTACAAAATCCGTTGTTTGAATGATCCAGATATCCTTAGGTGGGGCTATTCGCCCAAAGGCATATTCACCACAAAAGAGGCCTTCAGCTTGATGCATCCTGTTCCACTCCCAAAAGATAGACTCTGGAAATTTGTTTGGGCTAAGGGGACCTGGCCTAAGGTATCCACTTTTCTTTGGCTCCTTAGTCACAAAAGAATACTCACCTGGGATAATCTTCTCAAGCGAGGTTTCTGTGGCCCCTCACAATGTCCAAACTGCAAGCAGAACACTGAAACGATCCAACACCTCATGTTGTCCTGTCAGTTAGCTAGCCAACTTTGGAACAAGATTTTCTTTAGAAGTCAACGAAGCAAACCTCAAGGGGACATAACCAGCATACTGCGCCACTAGCCCAAACATCCTTACTGCAGCCCCATTCTCAACTCTCTCTGGCAAATCATACCTGGCCTCCTCTTTTGGTCGCTCTGGAAAGAAAGAAACAGAAGAGTCTTCAAACATCAATCTACTCCCTTGGACATCATCTAGAGAAATTTCCACAGCAATCTTCAAGAGTCTCTTTCTCTTCATCCCTAGCAAGCGGAGGATCTTCCCAACCACCCTAAGGAAACTAAAATTTGGCAAAATTGGAAATTTACAATATCAACCATTCCTAAAGTCAACAAGCAAAACCCTCCTGAATCTCTCTCCTGGATTCCTCCTCCTCCAGGAATAATCAAATTGAATTTCGACGGTGCATGTAAGGGTAATCCAGGCCCGGTGGGATTTGGTGGCATATTCAGAAACTCCCAAGGAGACATCCAGGCTATATACTACGGATCCATAGGATGGGATACCAACAACTCTGCTGAGTTGGAAGGTCTTTGGCAAGGGCTCAACTTAGCGCACATCTACAACCTCTCACCCATCATCGTGGAAGGTGATTCTCAAATTCTTATCAGCATGGCAAATCAGTTGCTCCAAGGCACCAGATTGGCCAAGGTAGTTACCAGCTGGCGGTTGGCTTCCAGAATCGATAAGATCAACAACTGGCTAAATGATAATCAAGCTATCTCCTTTAACCACACCAAGAGAAACGGCAACAAGGTTGCGGATCTCCTTGCCAATTTAGGAGTTGATAGTTTGGACACTCTCAAACACGGCTCTCTTCAGATCATCAATGACAGAGACACTACTCAGAACTGCATCAAGTTGGTGCAAATGGATCGACCATCTCCAGATGCGGATGATTCAATGTGTTAACGGGCCACTTGGCTTGGGTCTGCTCCCAAGGCGACTCACTTGGGGTGGCCACATGGCCCCCCATGGCGCCTTTAATGAAGCCATCAATGTGCCTCTGTGATGGCCATTAATATCACAGCGCCGTCACCCTCCCAGCCTTGGACAGTGTATTCGGCATCAAATGGATCATTTCGGCTCGAACTCTCTGGATCATTTCGGCTCTGTCAACTGACCTCTGCTGCCATTGCGCTCTCTCTGCCCGGGTGGTTGTGCTACGCCAAGTGAACGCACAGCCACTGGTCGTCGATGTTCTCTGCATTGTTGCCTGGAAACCATTCCGGGCTTCCACTACACGCACAATAACTTCTGCCCTGCTAATTTCAATTTTCAGGTTTCTCCAGTTATTGTTGGTCAATTTGCTCCTATTCTTGCAGCTCCCTCTAGCGTTTCGTCGGCTCCTTCTGAGAATCTCACCATGCCTAGGCTCAGGCGGCGGATGACTTACAAGAGGGGTGCCTCTCGGGCCAGGTCCATGAGCGAACGGCCTCCCCATAGCTCCAGTGATGACTTCTCCTTGAAGCCTTCTGAAAGGTGCTCTGCTCAGGCCAATTTCGACTCTCCTAGTCTTATCCATAACAGCCATACCATTGCTCCACCTCTGTCCACGCCCCCGCTTCATGCTTCCGCCGCCCCTCCTCTCCCTAGCAGTCATTTTCTGAGACAGTCCTCGCAACGAGCTAAGCTTCGTTTCGACTGTGCTTTTAATCGTCCAACTATCACAACCTTCATTACGGTTACCCTGCGCGAAGAAGCTTCCTTCCACCCTCCTCTGCCTTCTGGTCCCGTGCCTTCTCCTTTCGTGCCCAATCCCAACCCTACTTCTGGTCCCGTGCCTACTCCTTTCGTGCCCTCTCCCGACGTTCCCCTTGCTCCTGCTCCTTCCTCCTCGGACCATATTCATTTGCAGATGGGAGCAGACCTGTCAGGCGAAGACGGCGCCAAGAATGCTGAAGAAGAACCAGAGGATCCTTATGGCTGTAGAATTGAAGAGGAGCAGCCTGCTCCAAACTAACTGCTATTTCTCCTATATGTCCAGATACAGTATGAATTCTTCTCTAGACTTTTTTGCAATATTTTTGGTTTCAATGATGATACATAGCAGCTACAGCTGCATGCCTATTTTGTCTTTCTATAGCTTTATTATGCAGAATGTAGTTGACTCTTCGCCGGTTTCCCAGCTCATGGGCGGTGTAATTACTTTTATAGGAACTGGTTTCCCGCTATGGGCAGTTCCATATCTAGACAGAACTTGGATATCAAGCCCAGTTTCAGGCTCCCTCAGATGAACCGTGGCAGTTATGTAATTTTATGTTCATAATAGAATTAGTGCAATTTAGCAACAAAAAAAAACTTATTTGTTTATATTTCCTGGTCATATTTAACCCAAAACAAGGAACTTAATTAAATAAATCCTTATTTATTTAATTATTTCCTAAGAATAAGCTATTTAAATCATTTTTTAAATAATATTCTTAGTTAAATTTGACTAAATCATCCATAAATAATTAAATAAACCATTATTTATTTAATTATATTCCCATCATTTCCCTAAAATGATAAATAAACCATTTATTTATTTATTATTTATAAATAAAGGAATTGACCCAAGTCAAGAATCCTTTTCCCTCCAACAAATATAATAAAATATTCCTAAAGGGTGCTTCTAGAATTCGATTAATAATATTTTATGCATGCACCGAGTTCTAGACCACCCCAATATTTTGTTATAAATAGGAGGGTTTTCCCCATTCATTAGTCACCTTCATTTCATTAGACCACACTGGGTCTATTCTTGGTCACCATTTTCCATTTTTGCTTTGTCAGCTCCCATTGAGTTCCATGTTTTCCAGGGTTTTCTACCACAATAAGAGAGAGTAATTTTAGATCTAAAACGCTGACGACTTTCAAGAACCCATCCCATTGAGGAGAACTGGAAAACACCTTTCTTGTTTTCCTCTCAGGTGCCCCATTCTTTAATATAATATAAATAATTCTTTAAACACTTTGTTCTTGTCTTGTCTATTGGATGCATGGAGCCATATTATATTTTATCTGCTTAATGTTTTTTGTGCTTAGATCTGAATTTTTGTAGCAGACTTAAAGATATTTTGCAGCAATAATCGATGTTAGGGCTATTTGTTATGCGTAGCTAAAGTGATCTTTTACGACGAAAGATTCATACTAACAATTGGCGACTCCACACGGGTTTTATTTTACAACCGTTTTCGTTTTATCTATTCCTGCATATCCAGCTATTTCAGACACTAGGGTTTCTCTTCAGTTTCCTATTTTTCCTATTTTTATGGTGCTTTCCATCTATAAACCCTCAAACAGTCAAATTTTTAACTTCTGTGTGTTTCTGGCCCTATTGCGCAGGTGACCGACATCAGTCGCAGCTGAGACGACAATTTTTTCTGAAATCTACCGCAGAGAGTGTTGAAAGTGCAGGTCACACTTTTTGGCCCAAAAAGTGCGTCCTGGAGCTTCAGGTCGTGGAAAACAGCCCAAAAAGTGCAACCTGAGCAAAAAACAGGTCAAAATCTGCGACCTGGCCTTTTTTCTGGAATTTTTCTGAAATTTTTCTGGGTTTTGTCTGAACCTCTGTCAGGGTTGTCTGACCTCCGTATTCACCTGTTTAGACCTATTATTGCTCTGTTTTACTCAACTAAGTGGGAATATTTCCCCTTCGGGCTCTAGTACCCTCCACTTTTTGTGGGAGAGTTTTTGCTATTTTAGAAGTCTAACTTTCCAGGGTTTCAGACCTTTTGCTTCCAGATCTGATACCTCATTTTCAAATCCCTTTAGATCAGCTCTTCTCCCTTTCAAATCACCTCATATAGTTTTGTTTGGGTTCATTTCTAGGGCTGCCTCCTTGTCCCTTCTATTTTTAGTTGATCTCCTCCTTTTTCGCAGCAACCTTGCCTCTGCCTCTTTGCTGTTCTCTGCACCTCTTTTCAGCAGATTTCCCCTTTAGATCCCCGTCCCTCCTGACCTTAGATCTATTGGCCTCTTTTTAGCGTGCTTTGCTTATTTTTTCCCTCTTATAAACTAGTTTTGAGAGACCTGCCTTCTTGGGTTAGATTGATGCATTGGTAGCTGTTAATTTTCTATTCTTTTAGTCTTATTTCCTGCAGATTTATTTTCAATTACGCAGCACACTTTTTATTTTACTCTCAAAATGTCTGGGTTTAAAAAATTAAAATTAACACACACCACACACTGACCCTAAGTGAAGAAGAGCCCGGTTAACACCGCCTGGCAAAGCCTTTAAAATCAATTGACACTACACCTCTCTGCCCTTGTTTCAACATTAATCTCACTTGATTTTACCCCTCCCTGCCCCCGTCATTTTTCTTCTTCCTGTCATCATTGCACCTCCAAGGCATTTGTCCCAGAGACTTCTTGGCCTCCACCCTCAGTTTCCGGTTGGTTGACCTCCTCCTTCCCGTCGTCATCGAATAAGTCCTCCCCCGAGTCTGCACTCTGACTCTTCCTCTGATTGTTCGGGTTCTCCCCCTACTTCTGGTTCTCCCCCTGTTACCTTCACCATGTCTGGTCCAGGACCTAACGCTAGTGGCAACCCCGGCCCTAATGCTAGAACTGTTACTAGCGGAACCGCCACAGGAACTACCTCGACTGCTCCCTTGCTCCCCTTCATGGTAGGCCTCAGTCTCCCCTATTTCAATCAGTTGATCAATGATCCTATCTTCCATGATGTTAGTTGGCCTTCTATGCCAACCAAGCTCCCCTCCGACATTCCCAAGTTTGAAGGCCTTGCTGGAGAGGATCCCTCCAACCATATCCGATCTTTCCACATGTGGTGTTCATCCCATTCCATTACTGATGATTCCATATGTCTTAGATTGTTCCAATGCATGCTTACAGGCGAAGCTTCTAAGTGGTATGTTGATCAGCCCACTTCCTCTCATACCACCTTTTCGACTCTTGCTCGGGCTTTTTTATCTTACTTCCAGCTTCCCCTTCGTTATGACACTGGTATTGAACTTTTGACTTATTTCCGTCAATCATTTGTGACTCGCCTATCCGATCATGTCCAGGAATGGCGGAGAAGAAAGAGCCTATGTCAATCTCCTACCTTCGAAGACCGTGTCTACATGGAATAGTTCCTTAGATCTCTCTTGCCACCTATCGGGAAATATGTCGCATCGCATTTTCCTCAAACCGAAGAAGTTGCCCTACAAATGGCATTAAAATATGACCTGACTTATGCTTATACAGGTTATATTTATACTGTTCTACCTGATCTCCCCAGACCCGGTAATGCCCATGCACCGGGGGCACCTCATGCCACCGACAGTATCATTGGAGCTATCTCTCATCCATCCGCTCAACCTCCCATGAACTATGGTTTTCCTGGGGGAGGGGGCACCACTTCTTCCACTTCTCCCTCTCCTGGTAGCACGCATCCAGGATCCGGCATGCCTCCTCTTTCTGCCCAACCCCCTGTTTACCACACTATTACCCAACCTCATTATCATCCATCTCCACAGCCTAGTGCTCCAACTCCTCCAGGATTACCACTACCCCGCCTGGTCAACCCAAACCTTATCTCGCTTTGACCCCGTTTCAACTGGTCCCCATGACTTCTCCCACTGCAATAGTGCCTCAGCCGCCTCAACAGGAACCACCTCCCGTTGCGACCGCTTCGGGTAAGACTGGCAAAGCTCGCAGGGGGGCATCAACTGACAAAACTGCCCCGACAAACCTTGCCCCTCCTCGGCCTCCAAAGCATACCATCCAGTGTGCTTTGTGTGATGTTGTCGGTCATGTCACCCATACCTATCCTGAACTGCCTCATCTCAAGCCCATGGTTAATGTTGCGTTCCCTGAGTCCGCAGTCCTCAAGGCCTTTGTTTCTTCCACGACCGTGGCCAAGAACCCCAAGACTCTTCACACCAACCACCCCTGTGTTTTGTGTGATCTCCATGGTGATTACACCCACCTTTTTCCCCACCTCAAGGACTTCTGCACCTCTCTCATCGCAGTCCTCCAATTCGCGGCCACGCACAATGAGTCCACCTCTCCCCTATTTGCACTTTTTGCTCCGGCAGAACTACAGACATGATTTCTCCCTTTGACATTCCCCCTCCTAATGTCAAGATGACGGAGCCTTCGTCCACCATTTTCTACCTATCATCATCCATGAGACCCTCGGGGAACATTCCCTCTGAATCCTCCCCTGTTTTTTCGCTTGACCTTCCTCCAGCGATCACCTTGGGCTCAACATCGGTAGATCCTTTATCTACTTACTCTTCTTTCACCCCTTGTGACGATGCGCATGTGAACCTCTCTTCTCATGATGATGAGTCAGATAGCCTCGCCGCGTCAGGTGGTATTTCTTCCACCAATCACCACATCTTCTATCCCGATGACAACATTATGGATGGAATCATCTCCCCTGACTTTCTCTATTCCCCCTTACATCGAAACCATGCGTTCGAACCACATACACCTTGTGGACATTACATTGCAACACAATGTTTGGGTAAGGGGGCACCCATACTTGAGAAACCAAGAGAAGTCATTCTCCACAACTCTCCTAGTGTATTTGGTCATGTCAACTCTAGTACCATTCTCCTTCCACATTTAGAAGAACCTCTAGCGTCCCATACCACTTCAGATCACTCTCGAGATGATACCCCTTATCGTTCCTTCATCTTACATCAACAAACCAGTCTCCTCGACATTGTTGATGACCAACCTATGGGTTTTCTAGGAGAGCATCAGTTCATTATCTCCCAATCGTCTCTTTGGGATAGTGACACCAGGTATGCCAACCCGGAACCTTAAAGTCCATTTGATTCATATATGCAGTACCAAAAGAGATTGGTCATCCTCCATTTCCTTTCTCATACTGCATAACCATAACAAAAACAAATGGCGCACCACATCATTAAAATGTGTTTAGCTTCCCCTTTATACATTTTGACATGACCACAACATGCTTGGGGGCACATACGCCCCTCAACCATAACTCTCCTCAAAATCGTATTTTCTCACTTACAACACCTTTCATTGGGGGCACCACTTTGCCTCCATACTCATTCATGTTCGTGTCAATTTCCGTCATGAGATACCATCTTGTACTCATGTTATTTTTATGGTCCCCTTTGGATCTTCCCCCATTCCATCGTCATCATTAGTGTCTATCTATCCATCGCTCTACTATTTTCTCTCGTGCCTTAGTTGGGAATCTCTTATTGCCTCACCTATGGTGGACCTCATTCTATCAACATCAGCTAATTTACTCCAGAAGCTCGGTCTAGAGGGTGGTGTACCTTGGTTCCAGCTCCTTTCATCATGATCATGATCTGTATACTTGATGGTCCAATGATGCAACAGTCGCTTTTGGTGATTTCCGGGTGTGTGTGAGACGTCTCAACCCTCATAAGGGGGTGGCCCTGCAGGTAGCCCCCCACATGCCCGGACGACTTCTTCCTTTCAGCCCCTGATGCAGCTCCTTCTATTTGATGATATCAGCCTCAGCCACTTGCAGCGCCTCTTTGATTTGTATATATCAGTCAAATTTTATGAGCCCTTCCCCGTGTGTAGGGGGCATTTGGCGCATATTTGTATCTCATGTACTAAAAATCATTGTATAATTCCTGACGGTTATTCCAGGCACAACATGTATGTGGGATTCATCATTCTATTTATCTGGCTCATGTTTAGGCCAACACATGCTTCATTATTGTGTTCCGTGGTTTTCTGAGTGCCTTATTCTTTGTACTTTGTCTCGGCGGGCATAAGTATGCCTCCCCCACTGCCTTTATCACAGGTACCACTTCATAAACTAGAGACTTGTTGCACCTATAAGTCTCGTCTCCTCAGGGTCTAGTCCTTTAGCACATCAGACAACCTTACATTTCTCTCTCTCACTTCCCTCCTGATGTCTAGTGATTGAGTTTTTACAACGTACTTCGATCATACAATTTTCTCCTAACACTCGTACGTTGGGGGGCAATCTGTTACACCAAATTTTGGTCATCTAACCTATTATTATTAGATGAACCCAAGTACACCATGTAAGACCAATTTTACCCTAAATTAAATTTCTTTCACCATATAAAATAACTTATTTGTTTATATTTCCTGGTCATATTTAACCCAAAACAAGGAACTTAATTAAATAAATCCTTATTTATTTAAATATTTCCTAAGAATAAGCTATTTAAATCATTTTTTAAATAATATTCTTAGTTAAATTTGACTAAATCATCCATAAATAATTAAATAAACCATTATTTATTTAATTATATTCCCATCATTTCCTAAAATGATAAATAAACCATTTATTTATTTATTATTTATAAATAAAGGAATTGACCCAAGTCAAGAATCCTTTTCCCTCCAACAAATATAATAAAATATTCCTAAAGGGTGCTTCTAGAATTCGATTAATAATATTTTATGGATGCACCGAGTTCTAGACCACCCCAGTATTTTTTTATAAATAGGAGGGTTTTCCCCATTCATTAGTCACCTTCATTGCATTAGACCACACTGGGTCTATTCTTGGTCACCATTTTCCATTTTTGCTTTGTGAGCTCCCATTGAGTTCCATGTTTGCCAGGGTTTTCTACCACAATAAGAGAGAGGAGTTTTAGATCTGAAATGTTGAGGACTTTTAAGAACCCATCCCATTGAGGAGAACTGGAAAACACCTTTCTTGTTTTCATCTTAGGTTCCCCATTCTTTAATATAATATAAATCATTCTTTTAAACACTTTGTTCTTGTCTTGTCTATTAGATGCATGGAGCCATATTATATTTTATCTGCTTAATGTCTTTTGTGCTTAGATCTGAATTTTTGTAGCAGACTTAAAGATATTTTTCAGCCATAATCAATGTTAGGGCTATTTGTTATGCGTAGCTAAAGTGATCTTTTACGACAAAAGATTCATACTAACAGGAGCACACCGAGGTGGTAAGACTGTTGGTCACTCCCAGCTTGTTGGTGTGGGAACACGAGGCAGTCGTGGTGGAGGAAAATAGGCCTTTCGTGGTGGTGGAAGTCTAAGGTCACAACAAACGCAACATCGGGGTGGTGGAAAGCAAGGAGGAACACCTAAATGGGGAACTTGTAGGCATGTAGCTCCTAGCCTGCGGTAACTTCAACATTTTTTTCTAGAAAACTATCAAGACCTAATTCAAACTCTGATAGATCGAGTGGACACAGAGGAATGGGTTCATAGGGAGGAGTATGTCGATTTTATGGCCACTTTGGATAGGATGCAATACTTCTAGTGCTAGGTCAGGGAGCGAGTATTGGTGGAGGTCTAGCGAGGCCAAAACCACCTTGTAGAAAAAATGGAAAAGTTGGACACTTGGATTGCACACTTCGAAGGGCACATCCATTTCAACTTTCGTCCACCACCCCCTCTAGGAAAAACCCTAGAAAACCCAATTTCTATTACGTCGGATGACTAGTATGCTCTCATTTTTTTTTTATGTATTACATGTATTTTAGTGTCTTTGACCCTCTCATTTATGGATGTTGTCCTTAGCCTCATTTTTGTATTTTTTTCACTTGTTGCAAACATTGGTCAACAAACCTAGTCGAGGTGAGACCACCTATTTTTTCTTTGTTGGATGTAAATATTTTTAACCATATGAATGAATATCGACTTACAAAAAGAAATTTTATGTTTATTTATTCATTAAATGTAAATATGAATATTTGACCTTAGATTTAAAACAAGAGTCACACTTTTAACATAAATCAATGAAGTTTAAAGATTAAACTTTATGGCCAAACAAATATAAATATACATATTAATTTGACTATCTAAATATTATCTTTACTAGAACTATAATGAAGGCATTAGTGTAAAGTAGATAGATGATACATGCAATATTTATGTTAATTGTAGATGAATCCATCTGCAGTGTTAAAATTTAGAGACAAAAGAGTATTCGGAATTTTAACAATGTAGATGGACTCAAAGACCCCTTTGTCTCTAAATCTTAACACTGCAGATGGATTCAAAGACTCTTTTAGTGAAATGTAACACTTCAGTATCAAAATTGAAAATTTTCATTTGTGGAGTGATACGATTAAAAATTACTAACATAAATGACTAATTCATATACTTTTTGTACTTGTTATTTGGTCATATTTTTATTCTTGGACTATAATAGTCATTTGCATTAATCATTATTAATTTTGTCACTTATTATCTAGTCATACATTTTAATCCTAGACTAAATTAGTTATTTATGTTAGTCACTTTTACTTTAGTCATTTATTATCTAGTCGTATATTTTATCCCTAGACTAAATTAGTCATTTAAGTTAGCTGCTTTTAGTTTAGTCACTTACTATCTAGTCGTATATTTTATCCCTAGACTAGATTAGTCATTTAAGTTAGTCATTTTTAGTTCGGTCACTTAAAATTTCTCAAATTTAGTAGTATTTCACTTGAAATAATTGTGGGGACTAACTTTTTCAGTCACCTAGTCATTAATTTCATCATTTTATACTAGTGATATAGTGCTAGTAGCAGTGTTAATATTGGAAAGATCCTGCAAGGATCATCATGTAGGTTTTAACCCTGCACAGAAATTATCTGCAAACGAATTCTTAAAAATAGAAAATAAACAATAGTTAGAGCATAAAACATAAAACATATATACACATATATTTTCCCCTAGATCCAAAATTGGGACTATCAGCTTTATTTTTCATTATTATTCCTTCCAATTTTATAACACATATATATACATGTTGAAGCATTCATAAACCCAAATCCATTAACCCTGGATTAGAACATAATTGTAGTTCCCTTGACCGGATCTACAAAATACCATGAGCATAAAACCATCATGCCCAAAACCATGTGCAAACCCATGCATAAAACCATAGGAGGGTTCGCCCACCTAATATAAGGTCTAAAAAAAATTCCCCGGGGTGTTGTCCCAGACCCCGTGCAAGGGGGCTCCCTCCCCTCTGCTACGATTATATTCATGGAAAGAATATAACACACACACACAACATTCTCCCACTTGTTGTTTTATTTCCCTAGGGGGCATGAGAGAGCTTAGTCATTGGTCCAACCCTACAACACCCTTTTTTTCTCTACACCAAGAGAAGTTCTCAGTGCTCAAAGACTTCATCAATACATCTGCAACATTGTTCAAAGTTACCACCTTTACCAGCAACACCTTTTTATCCTCAACCATATCTCTCACAAAGTGATACTGAACATCAATGTTCTTTGTCTTTGAATGATAAGAAGGGTTCTTAGCTAAGAAAAATGCACTTTGGCTATCACAGTCTATCCTTATAGCTCATTTCACCAACCCCATACTTGAACAAAATATCTGAAACCAAACTAATTCCTTTCTTACATGAGCGGCTTCCATGTATTCTTCCTTTGTAGTTAACAGAGCCACTACAGACTATCTTTTACTCATCCAACTAACTGCACCTCCAAATAGGCTAACTCATATCCACTTATAGATCCTCTTTGATCTAGATCTTTGGCCCAGTCTGCATCAAAAAAGCCACGGATGTCCAAAGCTATGTCCAATCCTCGTCTTCCTTGGTAGCACAGACCATAATCACTAGTGCTACTCAAATATCTGAAAACCTGCTTCATTGTTGTCCAATGCTCCTTCTTGGTTTTGATATAAACTTGCTCAATACTCCCACTGCCTGTGAAATGTCTGGTCTAGTACATACCATTTCATATATCAGGCTACCCACTGCACTTGCATATGGAACATGGGACATGTCCTCTTCTTCTTCTTGTGTCTTGGTACATTGTTCAATATATAACTTTACACCTATGGGAATAGGAACCCTCACTAGTTTACTATCCTACATATTGAACCTTTGCAGTATTATCTCGACATACTTACCCTAGTTTAAGCAGAGCTTCCTCTTCATCTGATCTTGTTTAATTTCCATGCCCAAAATATGGTTTGTAGCACCAATATCCTTCATGTCGAATTTGGAGAACAATTGGCTCTTCAAATCCTGGATAGTTTCTTTGTCATTTCCAACCAACAACATATCAGCCACATACAAGACCAAATAAATAACATGGTCACCAATTAATTTAAAATACACACAATGATCCTCTTTTCTTCTTGTGAAGCCAAGTCTCTATATATATGTATCAAATTTATGATACCACATCCTTGGTGACTATTTTAACCCATACAGAGACATTTTTAACCTCTATACAAATTCTTTCTTACCCTTCAACAAAAATCATTCAAGTTGCTTCATGTTGATCTCCTCTTCCAAATCCCCATGAAGAAATATTGTCTTCACATCCATCTATTATACCTCAAAATAAAATGCAACAACAACATATAAAATTAATCTAATAGAAGTAACCTTGGCAACAGGAGAAAAAAATATCACCAAAATCAATTCCTGGCACCTGGGAATAACCTTTTTCTATCAAAAAAGCTTTGTATTTCTCCACCTTGCCTTCTGCATTCATCTTCTTCTTAAACACCCATTTTCTCCCAATGGGCTTCCTTCTAGGCAGCAACTCCACCAGATCCCATGCCTCATTTTTGTGCAAGGATTCCATTTCATCAACCATGGCCTCCTTCCAGAGTTTTCCATCATCTGAATCCACTTACTCCCTAACATTTTTGAGATCATCATCGGTGATAGATAAAGCAAAATTTAAACAAAAATCAGATGTACTATACCTTTTTATCTTCCTTCCTTCTCGAACTAATCTTCTCACAGCTAGAGTTTGTGGCTCTTCATATTTTGAATCTTGTTCTGATGTAGAGTCTGATTTTCCTCCTTTAGCTCAAACTCTATCTTATTAGGTTCCTTTGGTAGGACTTAATGTTTAACAAAATATTTAACCTCTCTAAACACCACATCTCGGTTGTACACAACCTTCCTTGTTTATGGGTTCCAAAGCTTATAACCTTTTAAACCATCCTTATACCTAATTAAGATGCACCTTTCAGATTTATTATCCAACTTGGTTGTTTTCTCCTTTGGAACATGTAAATATTCATCACATCCAAATACCCTCAGATGTGAAAGAGAGGGTTTCTTACCACTCCATACCTCATGTGGAGTCTTATCTTCCAACGCTGATGAAGGTGATATGTTAACCAGATAGCATGCAGTCTCCATTGCCTCTACCTAGAATTCTTGTCCTAACCTAGTACCACTAAGCATGCTTCTTGCCTTTTCCATCAACATCATGTTCTTTATTTCTACAACTCAATTGTGTTGAGGTGTGTATGGAGTAGTATTCTGTCGTGCTATACTACACTTATTATAGAACTATTCAAATTATTTCTTGAAGAATTCTCCTCCATTATCTATCCTTGGCACCTTTATCTTCTTCTCTTTCTGGTTTTCCACTAGAGCCTTAAATTATTTAAACCTATCAAAGAAATTAAATTTCTTCCTCAGTAATTAATCCATGTATTCCTTGAGAAGTAATCTATAAATGACACATAGTACACAGACTCATCCAGTGATGGAACTGACACATGTCCAAGCACTGTTGTGCACAATATCTAATATCATGTTCGCCCTCTTAGCACCAAAAGGAAAACTCACCCGATCCTGCTTCCCATATACACAATTTTCACAGAAATAGAAATACAAAGAGAAATTAGAGATACCTTCTACCATACTATTACCATACAGTATTCAAAGGCCCTTCTCTCCAATATTTCCAAGCCTTTGATTTCATAGCATGGTCTTTTCTCCAGAGACCGCTAAGCTTTCTTCTCCACTTTTAGGAACCACAAAATTGTTGCACCCATCAATAACAATGCTACCTAGAAGATTGTATAGAGTTCCAATCCAAACTCCCCACATCAATACCAGTGCTCCCCAAACCATCTTATAGGTATCATTCTTGAACACTATTTTTACACCTACATCATCCATCCGTATTACAAAAATAATATTTTCGACTAATGCAGGAATATGCAGAACACCAAGAAGTGTTCTAATCCTTCCACCTTACATCTTCAGATTTAATTTTTCACGTCTGACGATTCTAGCCTTCCTATCATCCCCTAAGAAGACACCATCACCATCATACTGCCCATACTCTTAGAACCACTCCCTATGGGGAGTGAACTGAAAGGATTCACCCGAGTCAATCAACCATGCCTCATGATATACATGTATAATTGAAGAAGAAGCCAAATACACATCCCCACCTTAATATGAGGTGGATTTCACCTCTGCAGAAGGAGCATCATGATATCCATTTCCTTTCTTAGGAGCTTTAGATTTGCAGTCCTTTTTTAAGTGCCCTTCCTTTCCGCATTTCCATCACACCTTTACAATTTTTCTTGGAGATTTATATCTCCCTCTAGATTTAGATCTCCCACTCAAGAAATTATTTTTGGTTTTGTTATGGGACCGTCCTCATACAGAAAAGGCATCTCCATTTTTGCCCTCCATATTTTTCCATATCATTTCCTCTGACAGCAAGGCTAAGACTATTTCATAAAAATTCAAGGTAGTTGTATTTCTACCTATTGCAACACCCAGACTAACCCACAAATATAGTATAGAACACAAAAAACTGATGCACTTATTTTCATTTGAGATTTTAATATCAACATATGACAATTGACTTACCACAGTATTGAAGGTGTTCATATGCTCTGTCTCTGAGTCTCCATACCTCATCCTTAGGTTATACAACATTTTTCGTAGGAACAATTTATTCACCAAAGACCTAGATTGGTACAAATTCCCTAAATTCTCCTAGAAAGCCTTCGTTGTAGCTTCCCCAGATACATTCAACAATACCAAATCTAAGATACAAAATTGTATTATGCTCTTTTCCTTTCGTTCCATATTCACCTAGTCTTCATCTGACATTGTCGTTGGTTTAGTACCCAGATATACCATGATCCACTGATCTTTATCCACCAGTAGATACACCATCTTGATCTTCCACAACTCAAAACTCTGACCATTAAATTTATCAATGTATATATTTCCACTGCTCTCTATCTTCTTTCACTGCAGGAATTGATCTTGGAGATCTCCCACTGAACAAGGTCTACCACGGGCCCGAGTAAAAAACCCCTCAGCAACAAAGACGTCCCTTTGAAGCTGGAAAAACTTTGACACCAATCGTATTTTTTAACCACGTACAAAAATTATTTGCAAATGAACTCTTAAAACAAAAAATAAAACAATAGTGGGAGCATAAAACATAAAACAAATATACACAGATATTTTCCCCTGGATCCAAAACCCAGGACTACCAGCTTGATTTTTCATTATATTGTTTTCAATGTTACAACACATATATATATTTATGCCGAAGCATTCACACACCCCAATACATTAACCCTTAATTAGAACATAATTGTAGTTCCCTTGACTAGATCTAAAAAACCATGAGCAGAAAACCATCATGCCCAAAACTGTGTACAAACCCATGCATAAAACCATAGGCGGATCCACCCACCTAATATAGGGTCCAAATGTTTTTTCTCGAGGCATTGCCCTAGACCCCATTCATGAGGGCTACCTCCCCCTGCTAACCCCTTATTATGCTTGGCACAAGCATAGTGGATGTACCGCCCCCCTCTTACCCCTTTCTTCACGCCTGCTTCTAGTCATGGAAATAATATAACACAAAAACAACACCACATGCATTCCTATAAGGTTTTTTCCTAATATTGGTCACTATGGTTACCTTCGTCCCATAGGGGTGGTCAAGTCTTGAGCTTCTTGGTGATCAGACAACGCACAAAATTCCCTATCATGGGTTGGGTAGCCTTGAGGAGAACCACTTGCAAAATTTCCTAGCCTAACCCCCTCTGAATCGAGTTTCTGATGCACTCTGACTTTTACCATGGGATTGTGAAGGCGTTTAAGCTCCCTAAAAATTCAACTTCTGCCTCAATGTAAATGATCAATGGGTGTTATTGGAATCCTATCCCAACGATCCTACACTTAACTGCATAGATTGTTTGGCCCTGATGACTAATTGGGCTTAATCTATGTGTGTTATATTAGTAAGTGTGGTGTTTAATGTCTTGATTTGGTGGTTTTAACCAATTTCACGTTCACTTAGGGTGTGTATGTGTGTGAAAAAATGTGTTTAGTGGATGAGTAAATTGAGCATGTTTTGTGATGCCATATGCTGCTAAAATAAAATTTTGAAATAATGTAGTTAATGTTGAAATATGAAGAAAAAAAAAATATCAAATTAAGCACAAACACCACCCAAATAAGGCTCTCAAACAAGTAATAAAAAGGAGGAAAACAAGCTACTGAAAACACTTGAAAAGGGCCTATAATATCTAATGTCAATGGGACTGGGATCTAAGGCTTTATGCTATTAAAAATGGTGTAGACTAATAGCAAAAAAAAGAGGTGAGATCAGCTGCAAAAGATAGGTAAGAATCTCAACAAACCAATGAAACTCAAGGGCATCCTAGGGGGAAAGATAAAATAAAACTCAAAATGGAGTTATGATGGCTAAAAAACCTATCCAAAGGGGTTGTAACAAAATGGATCAGACCCTGAAACAATGGTTGAAAGTACTAAAAACACTAGACTCCAAACCCTAAGGGGCTTGTTTCTACCTCAAAGAGACAAATTGAGCATTTCTAGGCCTAAGGAGGGCTGAAACAGTGGCCAAAAAACCCAAAAGAGTACTCTCGACAAATACAGAAAAAAAAAAGCTTCCGGGAAAATATGAAAATGTAGGTTCTGATCTATTTTTGAAGGAAAACACATTTTTTGGGCCAAATATGACATTCTTATCCTCAGAAATCACTTTTGGGGTTGAAAAGTGTGTTTTGGTCTTCGTGGCTCTAGGGCAACAAGTCTCGCACAAACTTGTCATCTCCTGCTCGCTTGGCACCCGTGACTTGAAAAAAACACCAGAAAACCACCAGTAAATGGAAATTTGAAAAAATAATGGAGATAAATATATAAATAGTAAAAATAAGCTAAAAATAGTTACAAAAAACCCTGAAATTTCTTAAGCAAAAGTCACCCAGGAAACTGAATTGTTACATCGGTCGAGTTGCCATTTGTTAGTATGAAATTTCTTGGAAGGTGTACCAAAATTATCTCACTTAATTAACAAGTGACTAGTGACCTTAACAACAATTGTGGCTGCTTATACTTCATATCTGTAAAAAATATGTGAGAAAAATAAAGGAAGATAGATGTATGAAAATTTAAAATAACAAATAGCAAAAATAAATCAGATGTAAAAACTCAATCTTGGAAAATATTTGAAAGAAGAATATTTTATGAATAACACCTAACAAAGGAGTTTTACAAAGGGTTGTAAGTCGCCCTCAATGGGATGGTTCCGTTGATGTCCTCATCACTTCAATATTCAGATCTTCCTCTCTCAAATGTGTGAAAACCCAAACAATGTAGAACGCAAAATGGGAGCTCGAATGGTATGTGATGATAATGGTGATGATGATAATGATTATGGTGAGAAATGAATGAAAAACCCTCTTATTTATAGCAAAGTATTGGGTTGATCTTGAAAATGGAGAATAAAATAATACTATTTCCCAAAATCTAGATCTAACCGATTGGAATACTTTATTATATTTTTGGAGAGAGAAAAGATATTTAAACTGGTTAAATATTTTTATTTATAAATAAGTAACAAATAAAATTATTGTTTTTATTTATAAATAAGTAACAAATAAAATTATTTATTAATTATTTCACAAATAATAAGAAAGGTGTGTAATGAAAAAATTATTAAATAATGATTTAATAATTATTCCAATGATGGCGATAAGGAAAAACAAACAAATGATGATTTATTTAATTATTCCTAGGTGATTTAGTCAAATGTGACAAGAAATAATTATCAAACAATGATTTAATAATTACTCCTAGAGAAAATTAAATAAATAATGGTTAATTCAATTATTCTCATCGGTTTTAATAAAAAATAACTTAATAAAAGTGGTTCATTAAATTATTTCTTATAGTGACAGTGATTTTACTATGGTAAAAATTAAACTCACATGGTGTATTTCGATCCACCTAGTTAGGAATCGCTAGGTGATAACCATGGAAAATTTTAGGGGCTAATATTCGCAAGTGGGCTAATTTTCCATGGTTTTTCCAAAAAAAAGATTCGCCAATTTCAATTTTTTTATAAAAATGATTCGCCCAAATTTTACAGTATAAAATTATTTTACTTTTAAAATCACCAAAATTATATAGAAAATATATATAATATCATTATAAATTTGAATAATTTTATAAATACATCAATAAACATTTTATAGTTTGCATATTAGGGACTAGTGAGATTCGCCAATTTTTTAAACTTCAAGATAATTTTCCATCCTTAAAATTATCCCTAGTGATAACATAGAGCATACTTAATAAAATACAAGTTTACATTCATAACTTAGAGCCACGAGAAGCCCTAAAACCCCAAACTAAAGAAGTTATGATATTCTTTCTCTTCCATACAATGTGAGAGACTTTCGAAAGAAATATGAATATATTAGGTTCCCTTAGTTAACACAATGAGAGATAAATATTATAACCTGTATCTAAGAAAAAAAGTATTGTCCTTACAACAAAGAGGCTTTTAAGAAAAGGTTTCAATTCGCATGGCCCTCAACATATCACATATATAACTATTTTCATTTCCAAGTGAAATATTTATACAATCATTCCCATAGGAGTACTCCAGGAAATTTGCAACCATACCCTTGTATATAAATTTGAACTGTACAAGAATCCACTAATATTTTCTCAAGTTAAAATGAGAAAGCTTAGTTCATATCCATATTGCATACCTTATAAAACACACAACTCAAAAATAAGAGTTGAAACTCTGCATCAAAAAAATAAGGATCATTCATATGGAAGGGGTATTGAGAATGGTATCATTAACATAATATTGGATTGTTTCTTAACCAAATCTAGAGGTCACACCATAACCATATCACAAGGAAAGTTAGTTATATATATATATATATATATATATATATATATATATATATATATATATATATATATATATATATATTCGGATCTGATCATATGGAATCCATCATTGCAAATGAAATAGGGCAACAAACCTTTAAAACATTGTAAACATTAGAGCTTGGATCTAAACACAAATAAATAAACCAGACACCAAACCTTCGAATCAATCCATAAATAATCAATCATGTATATTAGAGCATGAAAAAAAATAAAAGAACATAGGACAACGAGCTAGGTTGGTGGACCTAAACCAATCAACACGTTTTCCTTAAAAGAACTAAATCATGAACTTCAGCAAAATCAAAGAAAATAATTATATAATCTTAACATCAACTTGGTATTAGAAACCTAGAGTCTGGTACATGAGAAAGTGATAAAGTAGAGTTCAATTCCAATTGTCATCACATGGGATCATCCCACCATCCTGAAACAATAATGAAGTCTCTTCTTTATAATGGCATTTCTACCTAACCTATGCTTCCTTTTCTGAAGTCCTTAATCAATTTTTTGTCAAATTATTCGTACAAGGAAGATCAAGGGAGAATTTATGCAATTTCCCCAAAAATTTCTCATCAAATATTGGTTAATATCGCACAATATTGACTAGTTAACATCTTTAGCTAGAGATCTTGTTATATGGGATTAATTTATTGGAATTTCCTCTAAGAATAGCTTGGTCTAGCTTAATTTTCTAAGGAATTACTTAGTTTGGGCATAACTGAGCCATGGATGAATATTGAAAATTCCCCTTGAAAGAACCTTTGATATCTTCCAAACCACACACTTTCTATAGAAAATACTCACCAATAACCTAATTAAGCATGTCCTAAGAAAAACCCATGTTTTATATTTTCTAGATTATACTTCATTTGCTCGAAAATCATGCCCAAAGTTGATGACCTGATTTTTCTTGGAACAAGCTATCATGACCATTAACCATTGCCTATAGACCTCTGGAATCGCCCTGGGTGTGAAATAAGAAACATGTAACCATGTCAAAATGTGCCATGGAATCTCCCATAGGGTCTCATGGATATGCCGAACTTAGAAGTTTATTATCGTACATGCATAGAGGTTGCAAGAACTAAGTAGGCAAAAACCATTGTTAATAATAAAACATTTTTAACCTATCTAATTCATCAAAAACAATGGAATTAGGAATTAAATTAAAAATTTAATGATCTGGTCCACCATGACATTTATTCATTAAACAATAATTGCAAAAAGGTTGATGTAAATGCAAAAAGACACGATACAAATTGGATATCAAAGGTGAAAAAGAAGTGAAGATAATGTCATTTTTTGGGCTCGATACCCATATGAGCACAACTTAGGTGTGCAATCTGTAAATTCATGTTTTTATTTCATGTTATTTTTGTTTCAAAAAGGGTGTACAACCCTTCAACTCGGGTGTATCATGAGCATCATAATCAACCTATTTTATTTTCCACCCTTAAGCTTTGGCATCATGAGAAAAATATCTATTGAGCCAACCAATTATTTATTCACTTGTACTTTATAAATGAATTACATGTAATATAATTTGGGAGTGCTTTATCATATTCGATTATGAAATATTTGAATTTTATGTATGTAGGATGAACATGTGTTAGTATTAGGCTTGAAAATGAGCTATGTGTGTTCTCTTTTTCTTGCTATGGATATCATATTCATCATAGAATAAATATCTACTTGTTCCATCAACACAAATCAATTTTCCATCAACATGGCTATCATATTATAGCATTAAGCATAATTTTAAGAAAACTATTTTATGTCTGGTCTTAATACATGATGCTTAGATCCACTTATAGGAGGACCTGCAATATTGTTGGTTCTAATCGCTGCTACAAAACTACCATGGAAGCCCTACAAGTTGATGAGATCTTTATATTGAAAGGGTTGAAAGATTTTTTCACTGAAACACCTACAAGACTACTTGAAATCTATTTTTATTGCTTTTGCTTGAAGATGATGGTTGTAGGTAACATTTACTATTCAAAATTATTGTTGTCAATCTTAGTTATTGGTTGTAGGTAACATTTACTGTTCATAATTATTGTTGTTACCTAGAAGATATTGATATTTTTTTCTTTCTCCTGCCAAGTCTCAAAGATGAAGATACCTACTATTGGGTTTTGTTAAGACCCCGATTAGGACTTGAAATTATTCTATATATGTTTGTGCAAAACAACTAGCCTTTCTATTTTATGTTTTTTATAATAGATAGTACTCACTTCATGGTTATCTTGTTTTCACATGATGGGGCCTTGTGGCACATTTTTTTATTTCTAAATTTAGTGCCTTGGTTGATAGAATTATTTTTCTCATGGCAATTGCTTTAAGAAACTTTTTTTTTCTTTTTTAATTGACTTGTATATTTTTCATCGTATTAATTGTTAAAGGAGACATTTTATTCTGAAAAATGGATTATTTTATCTTCCCATTTCTATTTGTGCAGAGATATTTCTTCCAAAAGGTCTTGTGAAACATGAACTATCTGGGTATGTGTACATTATTTGTATTAAGTGTTCTTGTCAAGTTTTCCATGTGTTGTAAATAAAGTTTTATAGTCTCATAATATTACAAATAATGATCAAAGTTTTAGTAGATATTTTAATTGAAAAAGAAGATGAGATCACATTATTAATAGTTAAATGAATATTTGTTGGTTGCAGATCGAAGGTCTCAGATTCATCTTCCAGCCTTGGACTATCCAAAGAATGGTGCTTCTATTCCACAACATGACTCTCAAATGGTGGATGTTATTACACAATTTTAGAGGCAAACCATTGAATGATTTGAAAGGTGGAGACACATATGTGCAAACCAATGACCAAATTCATGACTAAATATACAACTAGACAATAAAATTGAGATATTCAATTAAAAACTAAGTTAATTATGACTAAATTGGTCGTGAAGATAAGATACTATAAATTATCTGCTAATGGTCACGTGACCAAACATAGTCATTTATATGCAGTTTTTAGTGGTTTTTTCAGTCACTAATTTATGTTTTTCTACTAGTGCTTGCTTCGAACTCTAGCCAAAATTCCATGTTCAACTCAAGCTATGGTGGCATAAGGATGCCTAGTATTGGCTAGACCATTGCAGAATAAAGGAGGACATCATCCTGCAAAATTTAGATAGTATTAGAAATATTTTTACTTCCAAATATAAGGAGAAATTGCGGGGAAATAAATACTTCGAGGGAAAAAGAAAATTATAATATTATAAGGACGTAATCAACCTCAATCATCATGACTAGAACTAATTCTCACGAACTTCATAGTGAAATTGAACATTGATCAATTCCTAAAACACCATGGGATGATGAAGTTTGTCACATGTCCAATCCTAGGAGGGTTGAAGATGAAAAACACTTTCTCTTAGATTTTCCATTCTATAGTCACATTTGATCTCATTTTCCAAATATATGTCACACTGTAAACCTTCTTGATTTTTTCACTCAACAATACTATGGTGATATGGGAGCTCTTTTCTCACTTGTTTTTGAGCATATACAAAAAATGTTAAAGAATTATAATGAATATCTTACGTTCTTAAGGTTTGGTAGACACTATAAGTCTTAGTGGACATTAATCATTATCAGGCTTTTTGAGCATATACATAAAATATTAAAGAATTCTAATTAATATATTACCTTCTTAAAGTTTGGTAGACACTATAAGCCTTAGTGGGCGTTAACCATTATCATGATCATTTTTTAGTATTAAAAAGTAATAAATTTAAAATATATAAATAGCAATAATGATGGATACAATTTAGATATTTATAAAATAAAACAAATTATGAAATATAAATTTGGAAATGGTGAGATTGTAAGAATAAAAACCATGAGTTAGAGGAATGATTGTTATTCTTCCTATTTGAACTTGATTTTGGTTGTTATCCTCTTCATCTAGATTTAATTTCCACTTTGACATGATGATTTTATAATAAGTATATGATTGACTTTGAATCTTTATGTTAAATAGCTTTGAAACCTCAAAAATATCTTATTCTCACTTATACATTCAATGACAATTCTAATCAACAATTAAAAATGCTAATTTGATAATTTTATTGAGTATAAAAGTAAAAAAAATGTTAAATAAATTAAATTCAAAATAAAAATTAAATAATAGTAATAATAATAATAAATTAATTTTTTTTTTAAATAATTATTAAAAACGATTATAATTATTTTAAAATATAATAATTATAAATTCCGGATGATGAAAAAGTAAACCAAATCGCCAATATATGATTAAAGGTCGGTATATTTTTATAAACTCTCCAAGTTATTAGGGATTCATACTCTCTCATTGGCTCTTTATTGTACTTCTGTGTGACTTTGGACAACCAAATAAAAAATATTTGTTTTTTTTTAATGATATTGGGGATTTGGATTTTCTTATTAAATCTTTATTGTATTTTTTTTTGGGTAATCAATAATAATAAAGTGTACTTTGTTTTAAATTTTGTGAAAATAATAAAATAGAATTTAGAAAATAAAATAGAATTTAGAATTAAATAGTTATATTATTAGATATTATTTTTGGGATTCAACTGCGTTAATTTAGTCATTTATTTATGATCATTTCCATGAGAAGTAGTCGTAACTGACTAATTTCTCATGTTTTTGAATAGTCCACTTAGCACTTATTATAGATTTCAATCACAGAGATCTTATTTTCTTAGCAATTTATTTAAAAAGTTTCATTAACATTATCAATCAGTGTAATCTAAATGGTTGGAAGTGAAACTTCTTGTCATTTTTATTTAAGTTTAAATCCAACAATGTCGTAGTGGAGATTTATTTACAAGTTGTGAGAGATAAGTTATATATATGATCTATTCAGAAGTTCACATAAATGAAGAGAGGTAAGTACCTTCTAAATTCTTTTCTCTATAAAATATAAAATACCCATGTGACATCCAAAAAAATATTAATAATATATAGCATTAATCACATTACAAAGATAGGGAGTCTAGGTGACTTCAGCACTTTGTACATAAAGCTCAAAATACTAACCACTAACTTTGTACATGGGAATGATAAGTTCATGTCAAACTCTCATAAAAGTAGAATAAGTTATGGAGTAATAAATTTGAAAGAAGAAAATTATTATAAAGAGTTTATGAAGACTTTGAATGTCTAAATGGTTAGGTTGGGATGAGTGGTCAGGAATATTGATATCACAATTTTTTTTAAGAAAAGTAAGGAGCCGTTGATATCATAATTTTACTTGGAAAATTTTGAGAGTCAATTTGGAAAAATAGAAAAATAAAATTTATTTGATTAAAATATATTTTAAAAAATAATTGATATATAAATTTGTCAAAAATGTTTTTCAATTGATAAAATCACAAACATTAATCATTAATATTCTAAAATAAAAATATTTAGAATTGTTAATAGTAATAGATGTTCTGTTAAGAAATTTTTTGCAAAAAAAATCATACGTGATTTACATCATAAATAACAATTTACATTAACAAAAATTGCAATTTCAACAACTCTTTTATAACCAAATTCCAATAATAAAAAATCACAAAAATATTCAAAATTATAAAATACTTCACTATATATATCTCAATGAAATAATTAATATACGAACAAACATGCAATTTTCCATGTAGAATTAATCACAATGGGGTTATTAAAGTCTTTTAACGAGAATTTAGTTGACACTCGGTTATATTGGTATGATTAGGTATATTCAAAGACCAAAATTTTGGGGTAGACTAGATTTTCTCAATATAACCCGTTGTAGGAGCAAAGTAAATTGAGTTTATTTAATCCAATAAACTAAAATTTAAAATTAAATAATTTAATGTGTTTATTTAGCATTCATGTTTTTAGGTTAAAATATATTATTTAATATTAGTTTAGTATGTTTATTAGTATTTATGTTTTTTGAAAGAGTTGTTTTCAATGTGATTTTTTGGAGTTGACTAGATTTTTGTTGTACAAGTACAAAATCAATAATATGGGTGACTATAGACTTCCTAAGTTAGCTTTAAATTCCAACCAAAACCACTTAAGGCTCAAACGAGGTTGATATAAAGATACCAGGCCCGGTTAAACCATTGGGAGATGGAGGAAAATGTTGCATTGCAAAATATTAATAACATTAAAAATATTGTTACTTCTAAGTTTAAAGAGAAAATGTGGTGTGAGAAAGATTTAGAGGCTAAAAGAAAATTAAGATATTATAAGGAGGTCATCAACCGTATTCTAGAAGACCAAAAGCATCTCTTTGTTTTAACTAGCTCAAAGAAAAAAATTAATATAGCCAAGATGAGAACGAACTCTCATGAGCTCCATAGTGAAACATGTCATTGGCCAGTTCCTAAAATACATTAAGTGGTAAGGATCAACCATCTCTATGAGAATATGAACATTGAGGATGAAAATCACTTCTTCTTAGAGTGCTCTACATACACCCACATTAGATCTCAATTTCATAATCTTTGTTGCAATACCGACCTTCCTAGCCTTTTAACATGTCAAAATTATAGTGAGCTCGGGAGGCTTCTCTCCAAACTCTTTGAGCTTAGGAGTACAATTTTAAAACAAACTAAATAATTCATTTCTCTAGATCCGATAGACCAAAGTTTAAGTTTGGTCTCAGTAGACGTTAACTATCATCATCATCAAAATATTAATAATATATATAGCATTAATCACATTACAAAGATAGGGAGTCTAGGTGACTTCAGAACTTTGTACATGAAACTCAAAATACTAACCACTAACTTTGTACATGGGAATGATAAGTTCATGTCAAACTCTCATAAAAGTAGAATAAGTTATGGAGTAATAAATTTGAAAGAGGAAAATTATTATAGAGAGTTTATGAAGACTTTGAATGTCTAAATGGTTAGGTTGGGACGAGTGGTCAGGAATATTGATATCACAATTTTTTTTTAAGAAAAGTAGGAAGCAGTTGATATCATAATTTTACTTGGAAAATTTTGCGAGTCAATTTGGAAAAATAGAAAAATAAATTTATTTGATTAAAATATATTTTAAAAAATAATTGATATATAAATTTGTCAAAAATGTTTTTCAATTGATAAAATCACAAACATTAATCATTAATGTTCTAAAATAAAAATATTTAGAATTGTTAATAGATGTTCTGTTAAGAAATTTTTTGCAAAAAAATTCATACGTGATTTACATCATAAATAACAATTTACATTAACAAAAATTGCAATTTCAACAACTCTTTTATAACCAAATTCCAATAATAACAAATCACAAAAATATTCAAAATTATAAAATACTACACTATATATATCTCAATGAAATAATTAATATACGAACAAACATACAATTTTCCATGTAGAATTAATCACAATGGGGTTATTAAAGTCTTTTAACGAGAATTTAGTTGACACTCGGTTATATTGGTATGATTAGGTAAAGACCAAAATTTTGGGGTAGACTAGATTTTCTCAATATAACCCGTTGTAGGAGCAAAGTAAATTGAGTTTGTTAATTTAATAAACTAAAATTTAAAATTAAATAATTTAATGTGTTTATTTAGCATTCATGTTTTTAGGTTAAAATATATAATTTAATATTAATTTGGTAAGTTTATTAGTATTTATGTTTTTTTAAAGAGTTGTTTTTAATGTGGATTTTTGGAGTTGACTAGGTTTCTGTTGTACAAGTACAAAATCGATAACATGGGTGACCATAGACTTTCTAAGCTAGCTTTAAATTCTAGCCAAAACCACTTAAGGTTGATATAAAGATACCAGGGCCAGTTAAACCATTGGGAGATGGAGGAAAATGTTGCATTGCAAAATATTAATAACATTAAAAATATTGTTACTTCTAGGTTTAAAGAGAAAATGTGGTGTGAGAAAGATTTAGAGGCTAAAAGAAAATTAATATATTATAAGGAGGTCATCAACCGTACTCTAGAAGATCAAAAGTATCTCTTTGTTTTAACTAGCTCAAAGAAAAAAATTAATATAGCCAAGATGAGAACGAACTCTCATGAGCTCCATAGTGAAACATGTCATTGGCCAGTTCCTAAAACACCATAGGTGGAAAGGATCAGCCATCTGTATGAGAATATGAACATTGAGGATGAAAATCACTTCCTCTTAGAGTGCCCTACATACACCCACATTAGATCTCAATTTCATAATCTTTGTTGCAATACCGACCTTCCTAGCCTTTTAACATGTCAAAAGTATAGTGAGCTCGGGAGGCTTCTCTCCAAACTCTTTGAGCTTAGGAGTACAATTTTAAAACAAACTAAATAATTCATTTCTCTAGGTCCGATAGAACAAAGTTTAAGTTTGGTCTAGACGTTAACCATCATCATCATCAAAATGAGAATAAAGTGATCCAAACATAATTATATATTTACATTATTATACCATTATTATATAGTATTATTATAATAATATCAATTGGAGCATTCATGTTTTTAAGTTAAAATATATTATTTAATATTTGTTTATAAATTTTAATTATGATAATAGATATTTTATTTGACATCCATTTATTAAGAAATAAATCAAAATGTTCATGAGACATCTAAGTAAAATGATTGAAAATATATGGTAGGGTGTTTTATTACATCTTATTGATTGAGCCTAGAGGCTTATTCTACACTCTAGTATATGAGAGGATGTGTAAGTTTGTCTATATGTCCTAGTAATTTTATAAGTTTATAGGGTGTTTTATTACATCTTATTTATTGAGCCTAAAGGCTCATTCTATCTCATACTATATGAGGGGATGTGTAAGTATGTCCGAGTTGACACATGCCCCTTTAAAATAAAAATAAACTAGCAATTGCACCACATGTTGCAAAAGAAGCGTCGTAAGGAAATAGCATAGGAAAGAGTAGCCTAGAAGAAATAAGATGTTCTAGAGAAGGAGTCATTGTGGAGGAATGAAAATCAAAATTTTCTTCGATGGAAGGAGGTAGTGTAACCTTAATGAAATATTGCTTCCTTGAGCCTTACAAATCATGAGGCCTATGTTGTAGTTAAGTTAAATACCTTGTTTGATCATGCCAACATGAATGCCTCATGAATAAAGAAATAGATCGTGATTTTCTACCTTCAAAATCAAAGGTTTTTTTGGTGTATTTCCTCCATATTTAATATTGATCCATTCCTATTAAGTCACCTATGTATTATTTCCTTCATGATATTTGAAAATATTCAAAATATCACATTCTTATTTACCACTGATGTCCCTCGTGTCTTCCATGTTATTGTTTTTTCCAGTATCGTTGATATGAAGTTGGTTTTTTTTGTTCTTTGTGCAGATAGTAAAAAATGTATGGAGAGGTGGATTTCATCACTTCAAGAGTAGTAAAAATAATGTGATTGAGGAAATAGCTCCAACAACGGGAGAGATTTGGTAGCATTTATGGAGTTGGCGAACATGTCTTGTTCTGTGGTGTTGGCTACTCAGCATAGCTTTTTTGATCTTCTGTAGAAGAAATGAATCTTTATTTATCCTATATTACATTAACCATGAAATTTACAAAATTCATGGCACACTTTCCATCACATTTGTAGAGAAAATTATAATAGAGTATCACACTTTTCTTATCAGAGATAAATGCTCCTATATGCAACAACGATGGATTTCATCACAAAAAACAACTCGAAAACATTTGTACATAAAATTATAACACAATATCACACTTTACTTATCAGAGATAAATGCTCCTATATGAAACAACGATGGATTTCATCACTTAAAGCGGTAAAAACAAGTTTATTGAGAAAAAAAATCCAACACATTTGTAGAGAAAATTATAACACGATATCACACTTTTCTCATCGTAGATAAATGCTCCTCTATGCAACAACAATGGATTTCATCACTTAAGAGCAGTAAAAACAAGTTTATTGAGAAAACAACTCCAACAATTTGTAGAGAAAATTATAACACAATATCACACTTTTGTTATTAGATCTAAATGCTGGACTATATGCAACATTGATGACTTTCATCAGTTCAAGAGCAGTAAAAACAAGTTTATTGAGAAAACAACTCTAGCACTGAGAGATATTTGGAAGCAACTGTTGAATTGGTGAACATGTCTTGCTCTATGGTGTTGGATATTGGGCATAGCTTTCTTGATTTTGTATACAAGAATATAAATTTTCATGTAGCTTATACTACATTAACCATAAAATTGTCAACATTTAGTGCACATTTCCCATCACATTTGTAGAGAAAATTACAATAAAGTATCACATTTTTCTTATCATATCTAAATGTTCCTATATGAAACAACTACATTGTGCCTCGTAGTTTAAATTTGTGCAAGGAGGAGGAGAGGAGGAGCGTCAAGGTGCAAGCTAGAATATGAAGAGAAAGAAGAATCTTGTTTGGGACTTGAGATAGGCTCATTCTCTGCACATCTAGAGTAAAGCTTAGTAATAAAAAAACTCCCCATACTTTGAATTTTTTAAATAAACATCTTAAAAATTAGAATATCAATTTAATATATTTTACTCAATTACACATTTAACAATATTCATTTAAAAAATACAAATACAAATTGCTATTTTAAATAAAAATAGTACAACACATTTAACAATATTCATTTAAAAAAATACAAATACAAATTAATATTTTAAATAAAAATAGTACAAAGAATCACATTAATTACCATGGCCCTCATGTACCTTCCTCTTATTACTTTTTAAATACCCGATGTTTGTAACTTATTCTTAATCAAATAGTGTCAATTTTGTGAAACTATAATCTACAAGTCTCACTTTGTATAGCTTTGGTGGATGGTTATAGATATTTAAAAATAATTTTATTAAACAATTAGTTTATATATATATTATTTATCAGAAGGATCAATTCTCTTTTTACTCTAAAAGAGGTTTGCATATGAAGACATATGATCCCTCTTGGCTCTTGGTAGATCCAAAGTTAAGATTGACCTAGGTCATCTTAATTTCCCTGGTTAAATAACCTACATTCCACATGAATAGCATGGGTCAATACCATGGGCTATTTTTATAGTTTATTATTATTTTATTTTATTATTTTAATTTTTATTGTATTTTGACCTAGTTAAAATGTTCATTACATTATGTCAATCTTTTTATTTTATTTGCTTTTATTTTTATTTTTGTGTAATTATGTTAAATTGAAGTTAAAATCTAACAAAATTTTAATTAAAAGTCACCAAAACTTAAATTCAATCTAACTTATTAAAAAAAAAAAAAAAAAAAAAAAACTAACATTACAAAAAAGCATATAAAAATATATTTACTTGTGGATCTTGTGGATCTTGTGGATCTAATGGCCTAAAATATTTCAATTGTCTAACATTTAATCCAATGACTCAAACATGGACACAGTGGCAGTGGCAGCTAGGGGAGTTGTTTTCAAATAAGAACGCCTTGAGGTGTATTAAATTATGCTCTAAATAGAAAATAAAGTCCACAATGAATATTTATATAAAGTAATTAGAAGTAAAAAAGAAAAAAAGTGAATATCATGTTTAAACGTCATACTTTTCAAAAAATTCAACATGAATATGAAATAAATTATTTGAATATATATTTTTATCTAATTTATATAATTTATGTGGATATCAACTTCATATATATCTATATATAAATTTTTTTTGTTAAAATAAAATATTTTAATTAATGTTGTATATAAAAAAATATTTAAACTATGGAAAATTACTCATTGTATTTTGCAGTCTAAAGAAATTTGCATTTGAAAAAATGTGACCCCCGTAAGCTTAAAATAGATCTATATTGGTTTAATTACAATGGAATTTTTATTTTTCATTTATCTATTAAGAAAGAGTATATATTATTTCTATGGGGCATTAGTAAAAAGGTGGGAAATATAAGTTTTTAGTAATGCAAGAAAATCTATGTCTTTATCTTTATTATTATATTGTTTTAGTTTTGAAATTTCTAAATAGATTCTATAAAGTTCATCAACGTTTTGAAAAAGAACAATATTAAACTAAATATTTTGAAAAAAAAAAAATATTGAAATTTTTTAAATTTGAATTTATATTTTCTGATTAGTTCATTTATATGAAATGACAAATTTCATGGTGTTTAAAATCGAATTGTCACACAAAAAGTAGGAGGAGAAGAATTATGCAACCAAGTGTCATAACATTTAATAAAGAGTACACCTATCAAATCTAAATATTTATGAGAATGAATTGTCATTATACGAAGTATCAAAGCAAATGTCATAACATTTAATAAAAAGTACATGTATGAAATCTAAATATTTATACTTAGTAATTTATTTTTACACTTTAATTTTTTAATATTTATTTGACTATATAGTTTTACTAATAAAATTGTACAATATAATAAATATACTCATTCATATATTATATTATATTATTTTTAATTTGATAGTTTTTAAATTTTTAATTAATAATTAGATAATGAATTTAATATAAAATAAATAACAACACAATATTCTTAAAGTAATTTATTTGCATAACCCATTTAATTTTTCTTTTAAATATAATTTATTTACTCCACCAAGGTTTCAACCCTATGTTTTCTGACCAAACGCCCGTGGCTTAGTACTTTACTAATTGCTGTTACTCAAAGGATAAACATGTACGTCGATAAGAAAAATAACAACTTCCCATCTTAATTAGTCAAATTATTATATATATAACATTAAAAATATTAAATAATATAATTAAAAATATATAAAATTATTAATGTTTAAATTTCAAGTGTAAATAGAAAGAGTCCATAAGTACCGTTCTATTTTTCCCGCGGAGGGTGTGATCATTATAATTTGAATTTATGTTTCGCAGTGTAGTGGTTTTGTTGATTATATTTATATCCAATTTTTATTGATAAAATAAAATTACTTCATTTTATTTAATATTTTAAGATTTATAACTTATTTTATTTTAATATGATGATGATGGATGATTAAAGTTTATTGAGATTAATTTTTTGTTTATCAGATTTAAAGAAACAAATTATTTAATTTGTTTAAAATTGTACTTCTATGCTTAAAGAGTTTGGAGAGAAGTGTTTCGAGCTCACTATAATTTTGACATGTTAAAAAGCTAGGAAGGTCGGAGAGAAGTGTTTCGAGCTCACTATAATTTTGACATGTTAAAAAGCTAGAAAGGTTGGTATTGCAACACAGATTATGAAACTGAGATCTAATGTGGGTGTACACAGGGCACTATAAAAGGAAATGATTTTCATCCTCAACGTTCATATTCATACAGAGATGATAGATCTTTTCCACCCATGATGTTTTAGAAACTACCCAACAACTTATTTCACTATAAAACTTATGAAAGTTCATTTTTATTTTAACTATATTAGTTTTTTTCTTTAAATTAATTAATAATAATGAAAATAATAATAAAAACATCATATCATTAATTATAATAATTTGAAAAATTATTAAATTTTTTGAAATAAATGTATAAAGTGCAAGGGTAAAGGGATGAGCCATTAGGTCTTTACTTTAAACTCATAAAGTGGGAGAGTTAGTATCATGTATGATGTGAAGTTTTGATAAATATGAGAATTGCCCACAATTGAAAAAGAAGTCCCGTTGACATTAAAAGTGGATCAAATCCTTTATTAAGGTTAAGGTCAATGATGTTGATTTATTTAGTACAATGTCGACATAATGCTCCCTTTTGCTTGAGTTGCTAAATACATTTAAAAAGTTTAGGGTGAAAAGATGGTTATTAATCTTAAATACATTTAAAAAGGTTTTCACACTCATTCCTTCATATTATCTATTAAGGGTAAAGGTCCACTTCATCTTAAATGCATGGAACCGAGTTGCTATCAGTAAGGGTAAAGGTTCATTTCATCTTAAATGCATGGAAAGGTGGAGTCCATTTCATCTTTCAATAAAATATGAAGATATTGAAATTAACTTTATAATTACCCTCCCTAGCATGGTTAGGGATCCTAACTAAGATTAGGATGATGTATTTTCAATTTTATATTATATTTAATTAGTTATTAATTTTTACTTACAATATTTTTTAGCATTTGATATTTGTATCGATTTGATTTTTATTTCAATATTGGATATTTGTATATTTCGATATTTAGATAAAGAATTGATTTTTATTTTTATTTTTTTTGATAGATTGGAGGTTTTTGTGGTGTAGATTTTGAGATGCAACACTCGGAATATCCACAGTCTTCATTTTTAGTCGACGTTTCGAGTCTAAATCAAGACATATCATCAAGACAAACTTGCTCAGAAAAGAAGAGATTAGGGAAATAAATAGAGGAAAGGAAGAGATGAGAAAGCGTACCGGTTCTTAAATTTTTATTTTTATTAGTTTATTATTTATTTTAGTTTATCAAAATTTTATTTCTAATTTTAATTATGACAAATTATATATTATTGTTTTTATTGAATTTTTAAAAATTTCCCTAATTGTTATTATTTTAGAATTAGTATTATATATATATATATATATATATATATATATATATATATATATATATATATATATATATATATATATATATATATATATATATATATATATATATATATATATACATATATATATTATAGAGGGATTTAAATATTTAAAAGAAAAGTTAAAGTTATCATGCTAGATATATTTTTTTGGTAACTAACCTATGTTAATACGAAATATTAAATAATTCAATACTTTTTCCATTTTTTATTAATTTTTTTTATTTATATCATTAAAGTTAAAGTGGGTGGGAAAAATAATAAGGAAAACATAAATATGTTTTCTCTATTATTTAATCTCACTTATTTTTATATATATTTCCTCCCACTCCACCTTCACTTTCTCTCTCAAACTCACTTTCACATCCAAGATTATTTTGGGTGATAATCAATATGTTAATTAAAGAGTATATATAAAATAAGAAAAATTATTAAAATATTACGAGTCTAGGATCATAACTCTTGAATAGTTGCATTTCATTAAGATAAATTTCATTATATACAATCAGAATGGTGACCCTTGGGATTCACATATCAATGTCTTTTCCTATTCTACTTTTTCTAATTACATGTTTACACATTTTCGCCCAATCTCAAAGGATTAGGTGTCTAACATTTGCCCCCTTAATCTCAAGAGGTGTTTGTGAGTCCAAGCATCATTCTAAATCTTTCAAAATTTTCTCTTCCAATTTGTTTGGTGAAAATGCATGCAATTTTCTCATTTGTGGAACAATGTCGTAGCGGTAAAACCGAGAATGATCAGGAGATCAAGTCTCTTGAAGAAAAATGCTCAAAAATGAAGTTGCTCAGAATGACTCCAAAATAGATCGACTGGAAAGTGCTCGTCAAAACGATCCCAACGCCGCGAACGGCACTCAAATCCGACGCCGTATGCAGAAGTTATTCAAGTTTGAAGATTTCTCAATTTCAATTAAAAATGCCAAATTTGACTTTGAAAAATTTTATTAAAAAAAAGAATATTCCACAGAATATTCTGGGAATATTCCGTGGAATATTCCGCAGAATATTCTGTGGAATATTCCGTTGGCAGCCAATGAGAAGGCGCCACGTGGCTAGCCCGGAGGCCGCCACGTGGCCCCAAGACGGAGTTGAAATGCGTTTCAAAATTTTTGTGGAGTGGTCGGATTCGAACCAGCGACCGGGTAGTTATTAACACAACGTTTTTACCAATACACCACACGCCTAAGTCTTGTTATGAAGCGGGCGCAAACAATATTTGAATCGGATGGTTGTTTTGGGCGGGCCCGAAAGGGGGCCAGCCCCCTCCACATGGAACCGTGGCGCAGAACCCAAAGCTAAGACCATCGGCGCGCAGTTCACGGGCGGTTTAACAACTTTGGTTATGTGTTATATAGTGGGTTTTTATTATTAAACGTTGTATTTATTAAAACACGGTTACAAGACCGCCGAACTATGTGAACACACAATGTGACATAACCATAAACTTTATTGCCAACCATAACCGCGCGGATAGTTGGGGACTCCGCCCCTTTTTGGCGCCACCCCTATTTTGGGGGCCTTATCCAAAGTTTCTCCACAATTGGTGGAGCTTCTCAAGGTGTAACTGGCAGTTTAGTAAATGTGGCATAACTTTTGCTAGGGGAGGTCTTTGAAGACGAATTTTTTTTTGATTTTGGGGGTAGAGATCATTCTGGAGCTGTTGGAGGTGTCTGCAGAGCCATCAAGGCATTCTATCTGCGAATTTTACAGCGCTTTTGACAGTGGAGCCATCAGGGCCAAGGGGAAAGAGTGCTGCATTGGGCTACCTTCCTCCAATGGAGGTGAATTTGTAGTCTATTTATACTGATTTGGATCTTCTGAGTCTGTTTTAGCAGTCTATTTTTCCATTAGAGGATTTTATACAGATGTAATCTCATTTGAAGCCTTTAATCAAAAGAGGACTGAGCCTAATTAGAGGCTTTTGGACCAGCGGAGGTAGCCCAAGAGAGGGGTGAACCGCTTAAACAAATATCTGCTGTTCATCTGTATATTTTGGCTGTTTATTTCCAGATTCTGATAGTTTAAACAGTAAATTTTCATAAGCATGTTTTTCCAAAACAAGTTTATACAGTAAACAAAACTTGTTATTTTATCATCAAACCTCTACACTTCAATTGCAGAACATATCATCTTGCTTATTCACACATAAAAACAGATCAATGAACACTTTGAATTTAAAAACAAAATACTTTCATTGATCTTGATATTTGTGTTTACATATTATTTCTTTAGGCAGAGTCTGTAGAGGGCCAGGTAGCCTCCGGATTCATCCTTTCCTTGAAAGGTGAAACATCCGGTGAATGCCCCTACAGTCCATCTCTGTATGAGAAATAGTTTGTTCTCACGATTTCAGATCAGGTTGGTATCGGAGTTCAAGGTTTTTCTTAAGAGATTGTGAAATTTGTGCAAGTAAATTGTGTGGTTTTGCAAATCTTGATGCTTACTAGGCTGAAATTGCAAAGAGGGGAAGGTCAACTGGTTAGAGAACAAGATAATCCTCAACCAAGGAGGGCTAGAGTGTCATTACATCCACCTTCCATTTCATCCTCCATAGCCTTAGAATAAGCCACAAGCATGTCATCCAGAGAGGGAGAAGTACATGAAGAAATGGATCCCAAGGAAGAAGAAAGATTCTTTAGAAAAGCTTTCTTGGATTTGACTGAGATGGTTAGAATCCTATACCAGGAGAGAAATGACAGAATTGCTGGAGTAGGGTCTAGAAACCAAAGAGAAGAAGGAGGTTCTTCAGGAGGGAAGAAAGACAAAGATGAGTCTAAGAAAGGAAATGGAGGAAATGGTGATCCACCATCTCCATCGTCATCCTCTTCCTCCACATCAACGTCTTCTACTTCTGTAAATCAGTCACACAAAACAAAAACATCTCTTAGAAATCCTTTGTTAAAGCTTGATGTAAAATTCGAGTTTCCAATGTTTAATGGTGATGTTAATGTAGATAAATTGGATAACTGGATTAGACAACTTGAATTCTATCTAAGGATTCAGAATCTACATGATGATGACACAAAAATCCAATTAGCCTCATTAAGAATGGATGGAGCAGCTTTGGTTTGGTGGAAGCCAAGACCAGGGAGGAGATCAAGAAGCATGGTAAGATAAATCTAACATGGAATGAGTTTATTACTACTATTAAAAAACAATTTTATCCTCTTTCTCATATTCAAAAGGCTATCATGAATTGGCAAAATTTTAGGCAACTTAAGGGTCAAAATGTGCAAGATTATACCCAAGAACTCAGAAGGAGAGCACTCTTACTTGGGGTAGACTTACAAAGTCAAGACACTTTGTTGAAGTACATAGGAGGTTTGCACAGTTACCTTCAACATACTATCCTAATGTTTAATCCTACCAGCTTAGATGAAGTCTGTGTCCAGGCTACACATTTAAAAGCTAGAGGAAAGAATACTTTTGATGAGGATAGTAATTTCAAAAACAAAGGAAAGAAAAGAGTTGCAAATACAAGAAAAGAAAAAGGAAAGTTCTTTTTCAATAATTGTTCAAAGACAAGTCATGATGAAGATCATTTTTGGAAGCTTCATCCTGAACTGAAACTAGAAAAATACAAGAACAAAAACAAGACCAAAGAAAAGGAGAAAACTGTAGCAACAGTTGAGCAAGACTTAGGTTCAGACTGTGGACAGAGATGTTGCCATTGCATGGTTTTGAAGAACATTAAGGGGAAAGAAGTGGTGCAAGACACAATTCCTAGTTCTAGCTCTTTGAATTGTCACAAAGATACTCATGATGAAAAGAGGAGGATAGAGATTTTCCATGTAAGGGTAATTTCAAAACATACCAAAATTGACACACTATTTCGCAATGGGTCACAAGCGAATCCTATATCTGAAGATTTGGTCAAGCAGCTTAAACTTGAGACCGTTCCACATCCGAAGCCTTATCCACTTGGATGGATATGAAAGGATGCCAATTTGCAGGTATCAAGGAAGTGCATATTGTGCTTTGCAATAATTGCACACTTTATTGACACAGTTGAACTTGATGTGGTGCCGCTTGATATCTCAGGTATTGTTTTGGGAAGTCCTTATTTATTTGACAGGAAGACCATCTTTCATCGCCATGAAAACAAGTATCACTTGTTCAAAGATGGTAAAGAGTACATTGTGAGAGCTCACAAGAAGAAGCTGGAATATTCTTTACTACATGCAGGTCAATTGAAAAGACTGGTTAATGCAAGTCAAAGTCTAACTTTGTTGATGTTGAAACGACCAGATTTTGAGCATTTGCCATTTTACGATGTTGCTAATGATTTGTATCAGGTTGATAACAGTTTGTCTTTGAAAGAAGATGATGTTATGTTGCGTAAATTGCCTTTTGGGTCAGCCAATGTAGAGAATGAAGTGTCAAAGCTAAGCAGTGCAAGAAAGGACACACAATTCAGCATGGGGAAAAGTTAGTTTCAGTATGGTCGAATTCGCCATGGGAACAGTTTGCAAGGTGAAAGTCATTTTAAGTCTTCTAGGAGGTTTGATCAATGTAGAGAAAGTTTATTTTCTACAAATTACAATTGCTGTTCTGCAAATTTTAATCATTTGCAACATGACTCCGTCAATCTTAGCAATGGTAGATCAGTTGATTCCAGAGACAGATTAACATTTTCTCAAAAGCTTAATTTGATGAAATCGGGTAGATTTCAGTTGTTCAAAGGTGGAAGAGTGGAGAATCAGTCTCCACATCATCAGTTTCAGTAATCAGAAAGCTTTTGAGGGTCCAAAAGCTTCCCATTTGGGAGATGTGATCAGGAGATCAAGTGTCTTGAAGAAAAAATGCTCAAAAATGAAGTTGCTCAGAATAGCTCTGAAATAGATCGACTGGAAAGAGCTCGGCGATACGATCCCAACGCCGTGAACGGCACTCAAATCCGACGCCGTATGCAGAAGATATTATGCTTTAAAGATTCCTCAATTTCAATTAAAAAAGGCCAAAATTGACTTATGAAATATTTTTATTAAAAAAAGAATATTCCACAGAATATTCTGGGAATATTCCGTGAGTTCCAATGCACACTCGGGGAATATTCCGTTGGCAAACTCAATGAGAAGGCACCACGTGGTCAGGCCGGAGGCCGCCACGTGGCCCCAAGACGGAGTTGAAATGCGTTTCAAAATTTTTGTGGAGTGGTCGGATTCGAACCAGCAACCGGGCAGTTATTAACACAACGTTTTTACCAATACACCACACGCCTAAGTCTTGTTATGAAGCGGGCGCAAACAATATTTGAATCGGATGGTTGTTTTGGGCGGGCCCGAAAGGGGGCCAGCCCCCTCCACATGGAACCGTGGCGCAGAACCCAAAGCTAAGACCATCGGCGCGCAGTTCACGGGCGGTTTAACAACTTTGGTTATGTGTTATATAGTGGGTTTTTATTATTAAACGTTGTATTTATTAAAACACGGTTACAAGACCGCCGAACTATGTGAACACGCAATGTGATATAACCATAAAATTTATTGCCAACCATAACCGCGCGGATAGTTGGGGACTCCGCCCATTTTGGCGCCACCTCCTCATTTGGTGGCCTTATCTACAGTTTCTCCACAATTAGTGGAGTTTCTCAAGGTGAAACTGGCAGTTTAGTAAATGTGGCATAACTTTTGCTAGGGAAGGTCTTTGAAGACGAATTTTTTTTTGATTTTGGGTGTAGAGATCATTCTGGAGCTGTTGGAGTTGTCTGCAGAGCCATCAGGGCATTCTATCTGCGAATTTTACAGCGCTTTTTACAGTGGAGCCATCAGGGCCAAGGGGAAAGAGTGTTGCATTGGGCTACCTTCCTCCAATGGAGGTGAATTTGTAGTCAATTTATACTGATTTGGATCTTCTGAGTCTGTTTTAGCAGTTTATTTTTCCATTAGAGGAGTTTATACAGATGTAATTTCATTTGAAGCATTTAATCAAAAGAGGACTGAGCCTAATTAGAGGCTTTTGGACCAGCGGAGGTAGCCCAAGAGAGGGGTGAACCGCTTAAAAAAATATCTGCTGTCACTCTGTATATTTTGGCTGTTTATTTCCAGATTCTGATAGTTTAAACAGTAAATTTTCATAAGCATGCTTTTCCAAAACAAGTTTATACAGTAAACAAAACTTGTTATTTTATCATCAAACCTCTACACTTCAATTGCAGAACATATCATCTTGCTTATTCACACCTAAAAACAGATCAATGAACACTTTGAATTTAAAAACAAAATACTTTCATTGATCTTGATATTTGTGTTTACATATTATTTCTTTAGGCAGAGTCTGTAGAGGGCCAGGTAGCCTCCGGATTCATCCTTTCCTTGAAAGGTGAAACATCCGGTGAATGCCCCTACATTCCATCTCTGTATGAGAAATAGTTTGTTCTCATGATTTCAGATCAGAGAAGGTGGGTTACACTTCTGTGAGAAGCGGGGGCGGAAAATTCATTTTCCCAATAGTTCAGCAAAACATCCATAAAATTTTGGCCAAACTGTCTTAGATTTCGGCCGAAATTTCGAAATTAGTTGGGCCAAAATCATTTTGTCGTTTACATTGACGGCGTATTGATGGTGTGGGCAAACATATTTTTGGCAGAGATGAGAAAACTGACAACTAAATTTCAGCCGAACTAATAGTTCGGTCGAACTCTTAAAATAATCCGGCCGAACTTTAGTTTATAAATACACCAGCCCTAAATCATGAATAGGTTTTGGGCTCATTGTTGTCACATTACCGTTGTGGGCCTATTTTTGTTGTCGTATTACCGTTGTTTGTTGTTGCAGGGTCACAGTTGCAAGGTCACAGGCACAGGTGAGAAATATGTTGGAATTCTGTTTTTTTTTTTTTTTTGGTTAATTTTTTTCATTGTTGTTCTGCCTTCTTGCTATTTTAATTTTATAGTTGTTTTTTTGTTTTGTTTTGTAGGTAATTTGTAATCCGTGACATCCTCTACCTCTTGCTTGTCTTCTTGTTGCGGGCTCAATGTCTTCTTCTCATTGTGGCCTTAATGTCTCTGAATTTCCAGGTTCCTACGTCTCCGAATTGGAAAATTATTGTTTAAATGTAATTTTCTGAAGTCCAATGTTAGATGATCCAAAAATAAAATATTATCATAGGTTATAAAGTTGGAATAAAATAATTATTAATTTAAGATATTAAATTAACAATTATTATTCTAGAATATTTAATTATTTAATGGAGACATTTAGAATTAGCATATTGTTGTAACAAGATATGACTCTCCAAATGTGTCGTATCTTAGGTTTTTTTATTAGCTAGTTATTTTGAATAGTATTTAATGTGCGTGGGTAGTTGTTATTTAATAAGTGATCCATAATTAGAGGTAGTTAGGACACCGAGCTTATAAATAGCTCATTGCAAGAGTGTTTTGTTGTTCTGGTGTAAACTTTTGCATAATTCCAGATGTAATTATTTTTTTTCTGATTAATAATATTATGTGTAAGAGGACACTTCTGCCATTATTGTGGTATCGGAGCTTCAATAATGCTGCAGTGCATGTGAGGAGGAGATTCCAGCTCTACAAGTTCTTGGAAAACTCCATTGAACTGATCAACAAATGATTGGTATGGAATTTTTCAAGTTTTTTTGTTTAAAAGCAACAGAAATTTTATTATTAATTTTATATTTGTAAATTCTAAAATCATTTTTATTATCAAGAAAAAAATGCAAAATCTGTGTGACTTTTTTGAAAAATCTGTGTGGCTATTTTAATGCACCAATGAGCTCGGCCAAACACCCACCATGTATGTGCCTTCCTTTGCTTCATCCCGCCAAGTCCATTCACACAACAAGTATTGTGAAACCTCTTCCTTTTTTTTGCCGACTACTAGAGCTCTCATCCACTTCAAGAGCCGAGCGGTCGTAACCAGGTGGGTCGGGGACATCCCTCAAATAATTGTAAGAATCTGCTAAATCTATCACCCATTTGCAAACATAGTGACCTTTCTTGTCCATTTCGAATCCCAGTTGCTGTAGAATTCAGATATCCAAGTAAAATCTCTCTCTCTTTGCATGAAGTCAAGGCTCTGATCTGCTCCAGTTTATAAAGGCTCTGCTCTGCTCAAGTTTATAAAGGTGTTTCTTTCCTCTCCTCACCAAACAAACCTCTTCCTGCATTATTTGTATGATGGATTTAAATAAATGAAAATCTATAAAATCAAACAGCAGCTCAATATTGTAACTAGATGTTGCTAAATGTCGCTCTAAATCTGAGTAGGAGGCTTGGCCAATTTGCATGTCTTTGTATTTGGGGGATACCACCTTATCTTGCAACAAACATCGTAATCATAACTAGGAGTACAGGCGGCCAGAGCGCGTCCCTCCTGCATGTCCTTACAAGCCGGCCAACAAGAAGGTGGAACCTGCACCTACTATAAATGGAACAGTTTCCTGTGAGAGAACAGCCGAGGAAATTGGCAAGGCAAGTGTGAACAAAGAAGATTGAGTAATGTGAAGTTGAAGACATTGTTTCCTATGAAAAGTACATCCAGCGTGAGAGCCAGCCAGTGCCAGCCAGCCAACGTCAGCTAGTCAAGAACTAGCCTGAAGGACAAGTAAAAAAAATCCTGCGTTTGATAGTGTTTTCTTTTTTAAAGGTGAATCTGAAAAGTCTTTGCTGGAGAGATAAAGTATATATTTTTTTATGTAATTTTTTTATTGGAGCAATAAGGATTTTGTAATATTTATGGAGTAATAAGGTTATTTGTAATTTTTTGGAGTAATAAGGAGATTTTTCTTTGTAATTTATTTCTGGAGAGATAAGTGTGACAAAGTATTTTTTTTTTTTTACTTTAATGGGGGGTAGAATTCTTTTTAAGAAGCAATTTGTAATGGCATTATCAAATTTTGTAAATATTTCATTGTAAACACTGAAAGAGAAATTGGCTAGAGCTAAGTGCAAATCTTAGTCATTTTTCTCCCTTTTTTTGAACGACTATACGAGGGTCAAGGCCAAGCCCCGATAGATCGTTTTTTGCGTGGCGTGTTTCATGTGACAAGTTACTCGATTTTTGTGCTTGATTCTTTTGGTGCACTGCTTCAACACTACAATGTCAAATTTAATTAATTTTTTCTATGAATATGATAAACTAGAAGGAGTGAAATCTTATAAGACATGGAGACGTCTAATTGAAAGCACTCTTATTTTTAATGAATTGTGGCATGACATTTTTGATGGCAACATTAAGCCAAATAAACCAACATATCTAGCTTCACTTGCAAAATGGGAAATAAAATATTCCAAGGCATTAGCTCTTATAAAAGCTTCAGTTAGTAATGAAATGTACATACACATTGAGAATTCCTCCGATGCATGGGCTGCTTTACATACATTCAAAGATCTCTTTGATACACAACTTGAATCAAAGAAAGTTGATCTTCAATTAAAATTGCTTCAACAAAAATTAACTGAAGGTGGAGATGTTCTTGAGTATATTTCACGGCTTAAAATCATCAAGCAAGAAATCATAAATGTTGGTTTTCAAGCTGTTGATGAAAGTTTCTTAACTACAATTTTAATTGCTGGATTGCCATCATCATATACTTATTTTTTGGAAAGTTTACAAGTCACTGGCAAGTTAGAGAAGATCAAATTTGATGAAATGAGTGACATGTTAGTCCAACATGATAAAAATTTTGGGAAGAAGAAGCAGATTGGGGAAGATGTCTTCTTCACCGAAGCCAGCTCAAGTAACACCTCAACTGACAGTTTAAGAAACAGAGGAAGAGTAAATTTCAATCAAAATCAAGTAGCACAAGGTCGTGGTCGCAGTCAAAACAGAGGAAACAATTCCAACAGAGGCTCTAATTCAGGCAGAAACAATTTTCAAGGTAGAGGAAACAATCAAAACAGAGGATATCATCAAGGCATATGACAGAGTCCAGGAAGAGGATAAACTCAAAACAGAGGCCAAAGCAAAGGTCGAGGACAATCTCAAGGCAGAGGACAGTCTCAGGGAAGAGGCACCGATTTGAGTCAAATTGTTTGCAGGCGATGTAACAGAGTTGGTCATTATGCAGCTAATTGTAGATCTTCTATTGAGAAAATTTCTAAGTTTTATCCAAAATCAACACAGTTTGTAAATGATGAAGATGATCCTAATAGTTCCGAATATGTCTTCACCTACACAGAAGCAACAAATTTATAGATTTCAAGCTTTCTCCGAAGTGATTATGAAGATGCATGGATTCTTGATACAGGCGCAACTCAACACATGACATTTCGACGTGACTTCTTTTGGAGTTTCAAATAATGTCATCCGAATTCAATCTATCTTGTTAATAAAACAAAACATACTCCTTCAGGTAAAGGTGTAGTTAAAATTTTTTTACCAGGCATTGGAGAAAGAATGATTTCAAATGTATGGTATGTCCCAACATTCAAAAAAAATTTGTTAACTCTAGTCACAATTCGACAAGCAGGATGTTACACCATTTTTTTGGTCATCTAACCTATTATAATTAGATGAACCCAAGTACACCATGTGGGACCAATTTTACCCCAAGTAAAATTGCTTTCACCACATAAAATAACTTATTTGGTCATATTTAACCCAAAACAAAGCAATTAATTAAATAAATCTTTATTTATTTAATTATTTCCTAAGAAAAAGTTATTTAAATAATTATTTAAATAATATTCCTAGTTAAATTTGACTAAATCATCCATAAATAATCAAATAAACCATTATTTATTCCCATCATTCCCCTAAAATGATAAATAAATCATTTATTTATTTATTATTTATAAATAACGGAATTGACCCAAGTCAAGAATCCTTTTCCCTCCAACAAATATAATAAAATATTCCTAAAAGGTGCTTCTAGAATTCGATTAATAATATTTTATTCATGCACCGAGTTCTAGACCACCCCAATATTTTGTTATAAATAGGGGGGTTTTCCCCATTCATTAGACACCTTCATTGCATTAGATCACTCTGGATATTCTCTTGGTCACCATTTTCCATTTTTCTTTGTGAACTCCCATTGAGTTCTATGTTTGCTTTTCCACATCCATAAGAGAGAGAAATGCTAGATCTGAAACACTGAGGACTTCCAAGAACCCATCCCACTGAGGAGAACCGAAAAACACCTTTCTTGTTTTCCTCTCAGGTGCCCCATTCTTTAATATAATACAAAATTCTTTCATATACATTCTTCTTGTCTTGTTCATTGGATCTATGGAGCTATGTTATTTTTTATCTGCTTAATATCTTTTGTGCTTAGATCTGAATTTTTGCAGCGATCTTAAAGGTATTTTGCAGCCATAATCGATGTTAGGGCTATTTTTTATGTGTAGCTAAAGTGATATTTTACGACGAAAGATTCATACTAACAATTGGTGACTCCACACAGGTTTTCTTTTGCGACCACTGTCATTTTATCTCTTCCTGCATATCCAGCTGTTTCAGACCCTAGGGTTTCTCTTCCATTTTTTGTTTTTCCTATTTTTATGGTGATTTTCATCCCTAAAACCATTTAAACAGTCAAATTTTTAACTTCTGTGTGTTTCTGGCCTTATTGCGCAGGTGACAGACATCAGCCACAGCTGAGACGAAAAATGTTTTCTAAAATCTGCCGCCGAGATAGCCGGATCTGCAGGTCGCACTTATTGGCCCAAAAAGTGTGACCTGAGCCTCAGGATGCACTTTTCTACCCCAAACCTGTGACCTGGACTGAAAACAGGTCAGAACCTGCGACCTGCACTTTTTCTGCACATTTTTCAACACTTTTTATGGGTTTGTCTGAAGCTTTTGTCAGGGTTTCCCAGCCTCTGTCTCTGCCCGTTTGGACCTGTTTCTGATTTTCTTCACTCACTTAAGAGGGAATCTTGCCCCTTAGGGCTTTAGTACCCTTCACTTTTTGTGGACGAGTCTTTAATGTTTCAGAAGTCTGAATTTCCAGAGTTTCAGCCCTCTTTCTCTCAGATCTGATACCTCCTTTTCAGATCCCTTTAGATCAGTTCTTCTCCCTCTCAAAACCACCCCATTTCATTTTTTTTGGGTTCATTTCTAAGGCCACTGCCTTGTCTCTCTGATCTTTAGCTGATCTCCTCCTTTTTAGCAGCAACCTTGCCTCTGCCTCTTTGCTATTCTCTGCACCACTTTTCAGTAGATTCACCCTTTGGATCCCAGTCCCTCCGGACCTTAGATATATTGGCATCTTTTAGCATGCTTTGCCTGGTTTTTTCCCTCTTGTAGACTAGTTTTGAGAGACCTGCCTTTTTGGGTTAGATTGCTGCATTATTAGTTGTTAATTTTCTGTTCTTTCAGTCTTATTTATTGCAGATTTCTTTTCCATTACGCAACACACTTTTTCTTTTACTCTCAAACGTCTGGGTTTAAACAATTAAAATTAACGCACGCCACACACTTACCCTAAGCGAAGAAGCGCCTCGTTAACACTGCTTGGCAAAGAATTTAAAATCAATTGTCACTGCACCTCTCTGCCCTTGACCTCACTTGATTTTCCCCCCCTGCCCTCGTTGGTTTATCTTCTTCCTGTCATCATTACGCCCCCAAGAAGCCGCTCCCGGAGACTTCTTGGCCTTCATCCTCAGTTTCTGCTTGGACGAATTCCTCCTTCCCGTCATCATCGAGTCAGTCTTCCCCTCAGTCTGCACTCTGAATCCTCCTCTGATTGTTCGGGTTCTCCCTCTACTTCTGGTTCCCCCTATTTTCCCTTCACCATGTCTAGTTCTAGACCTAGCCCTAACCCCAGTTCTACCGCCGGGTCCATTTCCAGTGGAACCACTACGTGACCTACCTCGACTGCCCCATTACTCCCTTATATGGCTGGCCTCAGTCTCCCTGACTTCAATCAGCTGATTAATGATCCCATTCGCCATGATGTGAGTTGGCCTGCTATGCCAACCAAGCTCCCCTCTGACATTCCCAAGTTTGAAGGCCTTGCTAGCAAATATCCCTCTAACCATATCTGATCTTTCCACATGTGGTTCTCCTCTAATTCCATCATCGATGACACCATCCGTCTTAGATTGTTCCAATGCACGCTTACAGGTGACACTTCTAAATGGTATGTTGAACAGGCCACCTCCTCCCATACCACTTTTGCGACCATTTCCCAAGCCTTTTTATCCTACTTCCAGCTCCCCCTCCGATACGACACTGGTACTGAGCTTTTAACCTCTTTTCATCAATCCTCTTCGACCCACCTTTCTGCTCATGTCCAAGAATGGCGGCGAAGACGGAGCTTATGCTGCGCTCCCCCCTTTGAAGATCGGGTTTACATGGACTGGTTCCTTCACTCCCTCTTACCTCCCATTGGCAAAGATGTCGCATCCCATTTTCCCCAAACCGAAGAAGCCGCCCTCCAAATAGCCTTGAAGTATGACCTTATCTACGCCCAATCTGGTTATGTTTATACCGTCCTCCCTGACCTTCCCAAACCCGATGGCCCTAATGCCTTGGGGGCATCTCACTTTGCCGATGGTATCGTTGGAGCCCTGTCCCATACCTCCACCCAACCTCTTCTGAGCCATGGTTTTCCTCCAAGGGCCAGCCCCTCCGGCGTTTTCTCCCCTCCCGGTAGAATGTATTCAGGCTACGGCATGCCTCATCCTTTTTCTCACCCTCCTGCTTACCTTACTTCTGCCCACCCTACCCCTTATCCATATCCGCAACCTAATGTCCCCGCTCCTCTAGCATTTGGACCTTCCACTCCATTGCCTTTTCCACCCCCACAACCACACGTACTACCCCCCCCAGGGAAAGTATTTGCACAACAGGGGGCACCTAACGTTCCTCTTTCTCAAATAAGGAGAAGGGGAAATCAATTCGCTTCTGGTAATCATGGACCCAATCCTTCCACTATCAACTCTACCACTGCCAACCAGCCACAGGGCTCTCAGCCCAAGTCGGACAGGCCACTCCGCACCAATAAGCCATGTTCGTGTTGCGGTGTTTATGGTCACTACAATCACGATTTTCCCTTATTACCACAAATGCGGCAACTTTGGGATTCCCAGGCCACCGTACGGGGACAACACTCATCCCCTACTGCCCCTCCCACCCCTGTTACTTCTCAATCTGCTGTGTTTACCGATCCTTTCCTGCAACAAGGATTCGTGGCCATTCAACCACCTCACACCCTGGTAACCACTCACCTTTCCCCTTCTGGTTCCTCTGATTACCAGATTCTCATGATGGCTTCTTACCCACCTCTCACTATCGACCTCAACCTTCAAACTCGGTCCCGTCAGTATTCCACACCTCCTGTTCTGCCTGTCTTTGAGTCTCCATCGTCAGGTCCTACAGAGCCTCTATCGACACCCAATTGTCCCTTGCAACTCCCTCTGCCAAAAACCGAGGTTCATCCCAAGCCTCCTAAGGGACCATTACGCTGAAATGCTGCCTTTGGTCGGGCTGCCCATTCATACAGCATAGTAGACGATCTGGACCAATCTCCTGCTACCATTTCAACAATAGAAATCCTCCAGTCGTGTCCTTCTCAAAAGAGGGCTCTACTATCTACCATGGGCATTGTCAATCCTGTTGATGACCAATTGATTGTTTTCGACGCCCATCAGTCAGACCCTCCCCCTCTTCCTCCTTTAGTTGCTTTCCAAATCCCAGTCAAAATCTGAAACGCCAATGTTCCTCGGTGTATGATTGATGAGGGGGGATCTACCTGCATAATGTCCGCTTCGGTTTGGAAACAACTCGGATCCCCTGAACTTGCCCCTTCCACCATCACCCTTCATGCATGGGATGGCCATGCCTCCCAACCCATCGGCCTATTTCGTAACTGTTCTATCACCCTTCCCGGCAAGACTATTTGTGTTGACGTTGAAGTTATTGACGCCCCTCTTGACTACAACATCCTTTTGGGGCGTAGTTACAACTATGTCATGTCTGTCGTCCCATCTGAAGTCCACCGCAAGATGTTCTTCCCCCATAATGTAAATATTGTCACCATTGACCAATTAACCTACCATGAACCAAAATATCAGACCTCCCCTGAGTCCACCATCTCTACTGTCACCAATAAACCAACGGTTGATTCCTTGACCAGTGTTTCCCCTGGTGTCTACAAAGACTCCTCTTTGCTTGGAACTTTTCCTAGTCCTCCCCCTCCTCCAATATTTGACCCCAACTCAGTGAATGTTTTCATGATGCAATCGTCTCAGGTTGATCTTCCGCAACCTGCTACAGCTATTCAACAACCTTCATCTCGCCTGCCACCTCCTGCTCCTAGCCCTTCACTTCAGTCAACCGACCCTTCTTCACCTGACCCTTCCCATCACACTCTGGCACCTCCCCACCCCCCTGAGTTCGTTCCCTCAAGTCTCCACCATATAGGAGCCATACCCCCTGGTCATTACCCCACCGGTCAAATACCGTTCATTGGCCCGCCCCCCGGCGTCTATTCGGTCCTTGTCATGGCCACCCTTTCCCTACCTAATTTAACCTTGGGAATTCCAGTATGGTATCTTACTCCCCCAGCCGAGACCCCACCAGGCCACCCCAAACCATACATAGCTGTGACACTGGTACAACCGATTCCCTTCGCTCCTTCCACCACCATAGTGCCCCTAGCCCCTCCACAGAACCCTCCTCATACTGCGACAGCTACTGGCAAGAAACGAAAAACTCGCAAGGGGGCATCCAATGACAAGGCCACCGCACCTGACCCTACCTCGCCCCCACCAACCAAGCCTTGCGCCTTGTGTGATGGTATCGGTCATCCCACCCATACTTGTCTTGAGTTGCCCCGTATCCAACCCATGGTTAAAGTCGCGTTCCCTGAATCTACGATCCCTGAAACCTCTGTTTCTTCCACATCCATAGCCAAGAACCTGAAGACTCTCCGCACCAACAAACCCTGTGCTCTGTGTGGTGTCCATGGCCATTATTCTCACCATTATACTCACCTCACCCATTACCGAGCCTTTTTAGAGGTCATCTGCGAGTACGAGGTTGAAAAAAATCAATCCGCCTCTCCCATCCTTGCTTAGTATTCGTCCAGTTTACTTGAGGATCCCCCTGCTACTATTGACATTCCTCCCCCTGATGTTGAAATTTTCGACCCCGCCACTCCTCTTCTATACCTATCATCATCTACGCATTCCCTAGAGTACATTCCTTCTAAACCCACTCCACCTATTCTGCTTGATTCTCCTCCAGACACAGGTTCCTCATATTTTGACCATCTTTTTCCTTGCTCTTCTCTCATTCCCCGTGATGACCAGTATCTGCACATCTCTTCCCATACTGATAATTTTGGTACCTTTGCAGCATCGTCTGGTCTCTTTGACCCTCCCATTCTCTCTCCTCATCACAATCATACCATTCGTATCTTCGATGTTCGTTGTAGCCTGAGTGCTCGCCCTCCTTCCTCTCCTTCTCGTCGACCCATGAGTCCTAGAATTCCTACCCGAACTGCTCGTTCCCATAGCCGTCATTGGAGGTCTATCCTCTACTCACGCTGCCCTCCTTTGTCTCATCCTTCCCCTTTCCTGACTTATGAGACTATTACATTGGCCCTTTCGTCCAGACCTCATCTGGGCTATGCCAATGGAGCAAGTCTCTATTCTCATCATCTCGCTTCCGCAACATGGGCCATCTTTACCCCCTTGCATACCCTGGTCCTTGCAAATGGAGTCTGCATTGGTACGGCCACCAATAATCAAGCTGAATATGATGCAGTTCATGGTCTCTTAACCGATGACCTTTCTCACCGCATCCTCCATCTGCACGTTCATTTAGATTCCCTGCTTGTTGTCCTACAACTTAACGGTGTCTATCGTGTGCATAACCCCCTCCTGTTTAGACAATATTTATGAGTGAAACTTTTGATATATGAATTTAGATTCATTACATTTCACCACATACCAAGAGATAAAAATCACTACGTAGATCAAATTGCCAATCATATTCTAGACTGGCATTTATCACACACAACACAATAACATTTAACACCACCAATCAAATGCATATGCATCATATATATTATATATCATGAGTTTTAGAGTCCGTCTACTCTGAAACATACGACATGCCCATAGCATGTTACAATAACAAAACTACAAAAATGGGGGGCACCACTCGCCCCTACATAGACACTAGGCACACCCCCTGCCCTACATCTAATCACTCTCTGGAGGATCCCGAGCCAATGGCTCTACTCCCGCAGCTCGTAGATCACGAACAACCTGACTGGCCATCGCCATGCGTCGCATGATCCCTCGCCACTCCAAGGGTAGCCCAATACATAACTCTATGTACTGGTCGTCTAAATCCTGCCAACCACGCTTCGATACACTGTTCAGCAGCCCTTCACATCTACGATGAATTTCCTCCACCAAAGCAGTCATATCCTCGCTCTGCGCCGTCCTCGAACCACTTGCACCTGTAGCTCCGGTCGCTGCAGGTCGTCCCATATATCCGGTCGGTTTTACCATAGCTATATCTACATTCCAGAAAACATCACGATTAGCCCCATATAGACTAGTCCCAAGACTCTAAAATAAACATAATAGATTAGTTTCTTGTCACTTACCATCGGGCCCCCACACTCGCCCAGGCAGAAGCGGCAAGTCTGGATCTCCCCAATAACTCATCCCACTATAGGGATAGTTGTCTATGTATAATGGCATCTGATCCCAATGCATGAAGAACTCTGGTCGGCACACCCGTCTGACTACCCCTCCCCCTCCTCTACACAGTAGTTGTCCCCACCGATGCATCCAGGGCTCTCTCAGACCTCCATCAGGCAACTGTACACGAGGTCGTAAGGTCGAGATCTTCTCAAAGAAGAAAGAGCACAACATCTTCCCATAGGCGCAATCATGATTCACTTGCCGCTTGCATAGCGACAACTGTCATTTCACTGACACCAACATCATCTGGGCCCACCCATAGTAGGTCCCACTCAGCACACTCTCCACGATCATCATCTGCCCTCCAGTGATGTGATGGAATGCCTGGCTACCCAAGATCCGCAACACCACTGCAGCCACCGCCTGGGTCTCCAACCTCTCGAGATCACCAATGGATATCCGATTCCCTTTGACTTGAACACCCGATCGACAATGTCGCTCAACAAACTCCATAATGTTATGCCCATGCGGTAACACTGGCTGTGTATTTCCCACCATCCCTAATGTTGGGAGACCAGTCAAGAAATACAAATCTTGTACCATCAGCTCGATCCTGTGCCCCTGCACTACAAACGCCTCCTGATCTAGATCCCAATAAATGATAATATGGGCCAACAAGGGCTCTCCTGCCCTCATCAAAGGGTTCTCCAAAAACTTTAGAACCCTGTACCTAGCCAACACATGACGGACACCCTGATCCACCTAGATCTTCGTCTGTAATGTACCTAAGTCTCTCTCTCTCCACTGGATCCATAGATCTACCATATCTGCACAAAAGCATCATTTTTTTCAGCCTCCAAATCAACAAAACTGAGTTAACTTACATCAAAATAGAATCTCAACCCATAACAACACTAAAACCCCCACATCTCACAGGTCGCACTTTTTAGGCCAAACCTGGGCCAAGTCGCACTTTTCAGGCCAAAACCTGCGTCCCAGGTCGCAGCTTTTGCCCCAAAAAGTGTGACCCGACCATAAGGATGAAGTAGGGGCACTTACTGAGATTTAAAGCCCTAATTTACAACTTGAATCCATAAAAAACAAAGCTTAAGTTTAGGCCTCTTACCTCCAACTGACGGATCGCAATTCCAACGATCGGTTTGTCCGCTACGATTGCCGCAAGATTTAGGGTCTTCTCTCCTCTCCACATTCACCACAGCTACACAAGCAAATGAATGATTTTGGAGGGAAAACATCTTATTAGAAGAAAACCCCTGTTTTTTCTATCGTCTGCTACGACCAAACTGTAGCCCCGTTTGATACACCGTTTGCACCGTTGGAAAGCTCTCACCGAGCACTCAAATGGGTATCTGTCAGTTTTTTATTTTTTGATACTTCACCAGGACACATTTTTTCCATGAAGGGTCTATTCACCTCTTCTAAAAATCGAATTTCTTCACTTACGACACTTGTACTTGGGGCACCACTTTTCCTCCTTACTCGTCTCCATTCGTGTTGATTTTCATCATGAGTTATCCTATTGTACTCATGCTTTTACGATTCCCCATTGGACTCGTTTTATGAGGCAGCACCATCGAGTCGCCCTTGTTTGGAACATCCACGTCAAGTCACCCGCACATTCATGGAGTCTACGCCGAGTCCCTTGGTACCCCACCATAGTCCTCCATCCTTTCCTGCTTGGTCCCTCTCTCATGTCACACATTATGGCCTTCAGTACCCCTGTCCACTATCCCTCATGAAATTGTGTCCGTCGCTGCCAAGCCATTCATCCACTTGATGCTCTAACAAGGGAAGTCTTCCAACCGCTCCTCCATTCCTCTCATTCCATCATCATCATCATCAGTGTCTACTTGGTCGTCACTCTACTATTTCCCCCGTGCCTTAGCTGGGGTTCCCTTATTGCCTCACCTATGGAGGACCTCCTTCTGTCAACATCAGCTCATTTATTCCAGAAGCCAGGTCTAGGGGGAAGTGTATCTTGGTTTGCGCTCCTATCAGGATGATCGTGATCTATACACTTGATCGTCCAGTGATGCAGCATTAGCTATTGGTGATTCTCGTGCATGTGTGAGATGTCTCAACCCTCATGAGGGGGTGGCCCTGCAAGTAGCCCCCCACATGCCCGGATGACTTCATTTCCGCCCCTGATGCAGCTCCTCCCATTTGATGATATCAGCCTCCACCACTTGCGGCGCTTCTTCGATTTGCACGTATCAGTCAGATGTTGCGAGCCCTTCCTCGTGTGTAGGGGGCATTTGGGTGTATTTGTATCTCATATACTACCATATTTTTGCATAAGTCCTGACGACTATTCCAGGCATTGCATGTATGTGAGATTCATCATGTTATTTATCTGGCTTATGTTTAGGCCAGCACATGCTTCATTATTGCGTTCCGTGGTTTTCCGGGCGCCTTATTCTTTGTACTTATTGCTTTCCGTGGTTTTCCGGGTGCCTTATTCTTTGTACTTTGTCTCGACGGGCATAGGTATGCCTCCCCTGCCGCCTTTAGCACAGGTACCACTTCATAGAGACTTGTTGCACCTGTAAGTCTCGTCTCCTCAGGGTCTAGTCCTTTAACACATCAGACACCATTACACTTCTCTCTCTCGCTTCCCTTTTGCTATCTAGTGATTGAGTTCTTACAACGTACTTTGTTCATACGATTTTCTCCTAACACTCGTACGTTGGGGAGCAATCTGTTACACCATTTTTTTGGTCATCTAACCTATTATTATTATATGAACCCAAGTACACCATGTAAGACCAATTTTACCCCAAGTAAAATTGCTTTCACCACATAAAATAACTTATTTGGTCATATTTAACCCAAAACAAAGCAATTAATTAAATAAATCCTTATTTATTTAATTATTTCCTAAGAACAAGTTATTTAAATCATTATTTAAATAATATTCTTAGTTAAATTTGACTAAATAACCCATAAATAATCAAATAAACCATTAATTATTCCCATCATTCCCCTAAAATGATAAATAAATCATTTATTTATTTATTATTTATAAATAAAGGAATTGACCGAAGTCAAGAATCCTTTTCCCTCTAACAAATATAATAAAATATTCCTAAAAGGTGCTTCTAGAATTCAATTAATAATATTTTATTAATGCACCGAGTTCTAGACCGCCCCAATATTTTTTTATAAATAGGGGGGTTTTCCCCATTCATTAGACACCTTCATTGCATTATATCACTATAGATCTTCTCTTGGTCACCATTTTCCATTTTGCTTTGTGAACTCCCATTGAGTTCTATGTTTGCTTTTCCACATCCATAAGAGAGAGAAATGCTAGATTTGAAACACTGAGGACTTCCAAGAACCCATCCCACTGAGGAGAACCAGAAAACACCTTTCTTGTTTTCCTCTTAGGCGCCCCATTCTTTAATATAATACAAAATTCTTTCATATACATTCTTCTTGTCTTGTTCATTGGATCTATGGAGCTATGCTATTTTTTATCTGCTTAATATCTTTTGTGCTTAGATCTGAATTTGTGCAGCGATCTTAAAGGTATTTTGCAGCCATAATCGATGTTAGGGCTATTTTTTATGTGTAGCTAAAGTGATATTTTATGAAGTAAGATTCATACTAACACAGGACATATAGTGATTATGAAATATGTCTTAGTTAGAATTAACTCAGTCAAACAAAACATGCAAACAGTAATGCCAGGTTATGAAGATGGAAAACTGTTAAGGATGAAAGGGACAATTATTCCATGAAATTCTGACTTTACAAGCGCAACAAGTACAGATCTTTCACTGATCAGATTATGGCATGTCAGATATGGCCATCTCAACTTTGATAGTCTCTCTCAGTTACAAAAACAGGGCATGGTTAAAGGAATTCCAACCTTCGAAAGGGAAAATGCAAAGTATGAATCTTGCATTTTTGGAAAACAATATCAAGAGGCTTTTCCTATAAGTTCATGGTGTGCAAACAGGAATTTGCAGTTGGTTCACAGTGATATTTGTGGACCCTTCCCAACTTCACTTGGAAGTTGCAGATGTTTCTTACTCTTTATTGATGATTTTAGTAGGATGACTTGGGTATATTTCTTGAAGCAAAATTCAAAAGCATTTGAAAAGTTCAAAAATTTTCATCAACTTATTGAGAATGAAGTAAAGGAGAAGATTCACACTCTTAGAACTGACAACGGTGGAGAATTCACTTCAAATGAATTCAAAAAGTATTGCATGAATAATGGCATAAAACAACATCTTACCACTGTCTACACTCCATAGTGAAATGGAGTAGTAGAAAGAATGACTCGTACCTTTTTAGGAATGGCGCGATCTATGTTAAATTTCAAAAAGTTAAGTCCTTCATATTGGGCTGAAGCAGTTCATACCGCTGTCTACTTGAGAAACAAATCTCCCACATCTTCTTTAGATGGAATCACACCTTATGAAGCATGTTTTGGATTCAAACCTCGGGTAAAACATCTCAAAGTTTTTGGATCAGTCTTTTATGCCTTAGTTCCGAAGGAAAAACGAACTAAGCTTGATGCACGAAGCTTGAAGTGCACAATGATCGGGTATTCTGATGAGAAGAAAGAGTACCGACTTTTGTCAAATGGGAAATTTATTGTAAGCAGAGATGTATTTTTGATGAAAATGAGAGTAAGAGTGTTGAAGAAGTTGACAATCTTCTTCAAAAGTTAGAAACAAAAACTGATAAAAGAAATGGAAATTTACAAATTCAACTGAATTCACCAAATTGGTATGAACTTGAGTTTTCTTCATATAAATATGATTCAGTCCATCTTCTTCATTAGTGACATCCGAGTCTTCTAGCAGTTCATCCAACTCTCCTAGCAGCAACAGTTCTTCTGAAAATGACTCTCTACCCCCGGAACCTGCAGTTGATCAACAAACATCAGTTTACATCAACCCTCTTTTTAATGATGGTGATTTTTCACAAGCTCAAACCACTGAAGATCAGTTTCTGAAATGGGTAGTGCAACTTTTGAAATATGTAAGGCCTAATGAACAAAATAAAATAGGAACAAGGGGATCAAAACAAAATGAAGGCAATTTTGATTTGATAGCAAATGATTTTAATGAACCTTCTTCTTATCAAGAGGCAGTAAAACATAAAGCATGGCAACAGGCTATGGTTGATGAATATCAGGCAGTTCAAGACAAAAACACTTGGCAACTTGTTGATTGTCCTCGTCATGTTAAACCTATTGGATGCAAATGGGTTTATCGAATTAAGTACAAGAAAAATGGTGATATTGACAAGTATAAAGCAAGACTTGTTGCTAAAGGTTCTGCGTAGCAGGAAGGGATAGATTATGAGGAAACATTTTCTCCTACAACTAAATGGAACACCATCCGCCTCAAACTTGCCTTAGCAGCTCAACAAGGATGGAAAGTTCATCAAATGGATGTAAAAAGTGCTTTTCTCAACGGATATTTATAGGAAGAAGTGTACATGACACAACCACTAGGTTTTGAAATTGAGGGACAAGAACATAAATTTTGCAAAATGATAAAGGTTTTATATGGGTTAAAACAAGCTCCCAGAGCTTTGTATGCCAAAATGGATGAATACCTTCGCCAAGTTGGTTTTCATCGCAGTGAATCTGATGATAACTTGTATGTACGCCAACAAGGTAAAAATTTGGTGATTTTGGTCATGTATGTCGATGATTTGATCATCACGGGAAACAATGATGATCACATTGAACAGGTGAAAAAGGAGTTACATGCAGGTTTTAAGATGACAGATTTGGGACTACTTCACTACTATCTTGGAGTTGAAGTATTCCAACGTCCACATCAGATCTTCATTTCTCAGAGTAAGTATACAACATAAATTCTTCAGTGATTTGGAATGCAGGATTGCAAGCTTGTCCTTATGCCTATGGAACAAAACTTGAAACTTTCAAAATTTGAAGGGGGGGAAATGGTGAATAGCATTTCTTATCGACAGTTGATTGGTAGCTTGATTTATCTGACAACTACTAGACCAGATCTTTCTTATGTCGTCAGTATTATTTTCCACTTTATGCAGGAAGCACGAGACAACCACTAGAATGCAGCTAAAGAGTTCTTCGTTATATCCAAGGAACAAAATATTTTGGTCTTCTTTACAAAAAGACTAAAAATTTTGTACTTGGTGTATTTTCAGATGCCAACTTTGCTGGAAGTATTGATGATAGGGTATAAACCTCAAGTTACTTAATGAACATGGGGTCAGCTGCAGTTTCCTGGAGTTGCAAGAAGCAAGCTACAGTGGCCACTTCTTCAGCAGAAGCAGAGTACATTTCAGCATGGGAAGCAGCATGTGAGATTGTTTGGTTACGTCGAGTTTTATAGGACTTGGGTATTCCTCCAACAGAAGCTACTTCGTTATTTATCGACAATCAGTCAGCAATAAAGCTTGCCAAGGATCCAGTTTTTCATTCAAAGACAAAGCATGTGGAAACCAAATATCATCATATCAGATCTCTCATTGCAAAGGACGTCATCAAGCCAGTGTATTGTCCTTCAGAAAATTAGATCTCTGACATTTTCACAAAACCTCTTAGCAGAATAAAATTTACTAAGTTCAGGGATGAACTTGGTATCTGTTGTAATGTATCTTTGGATCATAGGGGGGAATTTTAGATGATAAAAAAATAAAATATTATCATAGGTTATAAAGTTGGAATAAAATAATTATTAATTTAAGATATTAAATTAATAATCATTATTCTAGAATATTTAATTATTTAATGGAGACATTTAGAATTATCATATTGTTGTAACAAGATATGACTCTCCAAATGTGTCGTATCTTAGGTTTTTTTATTAGCTAGTTATTTTGAATAGTATTTAATGTAAGTGGACACTTGTTATTTAATAAGTGATCCATAATTAGAGGTAGTTAGGACATTGAGCTTATAAATAACTCATTGCAAGAGTGTTTTTTTGTTCTGGTGTAAACTCTTGCATAATTCCAGATTTAATTTTTTTTCTTCTGATTAATAAGATTACGCGTATGAGGAAACTTCTGCCATTATCCAAGTTTGAGCCACTACATGACTCCTCTATGATGACTTTGTTGGACCAGTGAAGTTTCCTGATGTATAAAATTGTTTCTAAATTGCTTCCAATCAAAATAGTTGTATTATATACGTAATAGCTTAATGCTAGGTTTGCTTGCACTCAGTCTGCTATATGAAACCTTAGAAACCTTAGGAGTATTTCTTGCGCAACCTAGGGAAGGGAATCTCAATCACCCAATCTATTTTTCTAGTAGAAAGATTTCACAAGCATAGCATAAATATACTACTTGGTTATCCTAGATAAGATGAAACCTCCTTTATATGGTCTAGTCACCTAGACCGTTAGTTTGAGTCTTTTATAAAGCAGTTTTTTTATATTCTCTTAGCAAGCAAGAAGTATTAGAAAGAAAAAAGAGAATCAAGGATTAAAACCATCTGAGATGGGCACTCATAAACATAATATAACCACTTCCATCTTCCAACCAATTCAATCAGAAACCTGAAGATGGAGGCTAGCTTAAACCTCACAAACTCAACACATGCAAGCTCTAGATACCATTAGAGGCATGGACTACGTTTCACAGTCGATTCTCTCTCTATTACACTCTGTTCAAAAAACTTATTCAATTACATTTCATCCCACCTATGCCCCTGCAATTCCTCAACCCACATAGTTTCATTTTAATCCCATCAATCTACTCAGATACATGTGTTCACTCAAATTTTATTCTCAGGCGGCCTTTTGAAGCTAAGGATGAAAATGGCCAGAAAAGGATGTCGGGGCATAGCTTACCTCTATTATTGATGAATATAATAAAGACAAATGCTTTGGGGTGAAGTCTAAGGCTCCCTCTGTCTTTGTTCAAACTATGTTTAAAGGTAGCTTCACAGAAAATTTTCCCTCTGCTACTGCTAAGCTTGTGTCCAATGATAGTTATGAATATATGTACAGCGAAATATTAGGGTAAATTCCTACGATTCTTAAAACACAAGATGTATTGTCATTATTTCTGCAGGCCATCTCCATACATAACGAGTTTGAGTCTAGTCACCTAGACCGTTAGTTTGAGTCTTTTATAAAGAGATATTTTTTATTCTCTTAGCAAGAAAGAAGTATTAGCAAGAAATAAGGTCAGGCCTTGATCAGCCTACCTACCTTATTAGGTTTACCAGCCATCAAGGGCTGCCCAGAAAGGACCAAAATTTCACAAGTGACATACAACCATATTCTATCTGTTTTATATTTAAAGGCTTCAATTTCGCACTTCTACATTTCATAAAATGCGCACTTCCACAGAGCTTTAGGTTTGACCAAGTTATATTATGTGGTTTCTGGTCAAGTCTCAATAAGGAATATAGAATGAATGTTTCAAATTCAGATTTACCTGGATGTTTCAGATTCACTATATCACTCTAACATCCTAGTAAACAAAATACTATCATCATAATAACAATACGTGTAGCAGCATCAGAGGGTTTTTTGGGGCCATATATTGTTATTATATCTTTATTCTCCATATTTCCTCTTAGCTTTTCCCTATTCAATCTTATCCTCATATCTGTTTGGAGATTAATGTCCTAAAAGAACACATAAGTGAAATTAATAGGTTTCACTGTTGAACTAGTGTGACGGTATTTACATAAGTAAGCTAAGCAGCTTTCTATACAATGAGCATGGTTACATTGTTACTACAGGCCATCGTAGCTCACTACAACCTTATCAAGAAGAGTAATCATCATTTTCAAGCACAGTACTTGTATAGACTATCTGAGAGGTTGTCTCTCGATGTCTAGATGTATTTGCTCTTCAAGTTTTCTCCAAGCAACATACAGTAGCTTTGTCATCCTTCGTAGTATACGCCACATGGTACATTCATTGTTAGTTTTGTCCCTCCAACATCTGACCTGCTTGTATTTTATTAATGCACCTAAATTTACACCTTCCATGATGCTTCCAATCTTGTAAAATGTTAAAAGTGGAGTGTTTTATGATGTAATGGATATAAATAATATATATTGACATGGTTGTATTTTATTAAAGTACTTAAATTTACACCTTCCATGATGCTTCTAATCTTGTAAAATGTTAAAAGTGGAGTGTTTAATGATGTAATGGATTTTAATAATCTAGATTGACATGGTAGTATTTTATTAATGTACCTAAATTTACACCTTCCATGATGCTTCTAATCTTGTAAAATATTAAAAGTGGAGTGTTTTACGATGTAATGGATCTTAATAATCTAGATTGACATGGTTTTATTTTATTAATGTACCTAAATTTACACCTTGCATGATGATTATAATCTTGCAAAATGTTAAAAGTGGAGTGTTTTAAGATGTAATGGATATAAATAATCTAGATTGACATGGCTACAGTGATATGATGATAGTGTAGGTTGATGTTCAAGTTGTAAAATTCTTGTAGATATCAAGGATGAATGATAGTACAAGCCAAAAATGGCATTATTTTAAATTATTAAACAATTTTATAGGTGCTAAATCATACTTCTTATTAAGGACATAACTAATTTGTAAGTTGACATTTTTTTCTTAATGTTCTTAGCCTATTTATAGATGTAAAAGTAAAGGTTTCTATATGTGATTTCTCCCATAAAATTCAAGGCAAACTAAATGGAAAACTAAATTCTAAGGCAAACCCTGTACATGTCATTTCTCACAGAAACTCATAAAGTTTTGACTTTTGACATAACTTCATCAACCACAACCACTAGTTGTTTTAGTAAGTGCATAAAATAATTTTGTAAACCATGTACATGTCATTTCTCCCACAAACTCATCAAGGTGTGACTTTTGACATAACTTAATCAACCACTACCACTAGTTGTTTAAGTGCGTGAAAACCACTACCACTTAAATGAAAAACATGTACATGTGTCATTTCTCTCATACATGTGTCATTTCTATGTCATTTCTCCCACAAACTATAAGGCAATGTCATTTTTTCTATATAATATAAGGAAAACTATGTACATTTCATTTCTATCTTAAGCTCTATGCAAGGCAAACTTTAAGGCATGTCATTTCTAGATCTGATTTCTCCCATAAACTTTAAGGAAAACCATGGACATGCCATTTTTCCCACAAACTAAAGGATTTTTCCCATAAATTCAAGGCAAATTTTACAGCCTAAAAACTGAACTTAAAGTGGCTGAACTTCCATAGGATTTTAGTCTGTCTGTTGAGTGTTAACTTCTAAAAGTTCTAAAGGAAAAGTTTGTAAAGGGTCAGGTAGCCTCTGGATCTCATCTTTTATGAATGGTGACATATCCAGTGAATTCCCCTACAATCAATCTCTGGAATAGATCTAAATAGAAGTTCTTCATTTAATATCCATAAACCACTACCAGATCTAAACAGAAGTTCTTCATTTTAATATCCATAAACCACTACCACTTTAAGGCAAACCATGTACATGTGTCATTTTTCTCATACATATGTCATTTCTCTCATAAACTCTTAGGAAAACTTTAAAGTATGTGTCATTGGTTTTCTCCGATTAACTTTAAAGCATGTGTCATTTCTCAATCCTTTCTCCCATTAGTTCAAGGCAAACATTAAGGCATAAAAACTGAACCTAAAGTAGCTGAACTTCCATAGAATAGGATCCCTCAAACTCAAGGCTTTCTCCCATTAATTCAAGGCAAAATTTAAGGCCTAAAAAGTGAACCTAAAGTATTTTAACTTCCATAGGATAGGATCCCCCAAATTCAAGGCTTTATCCCATTAATTCAAGGCAAACTTTAAGGCCTAAAAACCAAACCTAAAGTGGCTGAACTTTCATAGGATTTTAGTTTGTTTGTTGAGTGTTAACTTCTACAAGTTCTAAAGGAGTCTGTAAAGGGCCAGGTAGCCTCTGGATATCATCCTTTCTTAAAGGTGGCGTATCCACTAAACTCATGGAACCATGTATATGTAATTTCTCCCTTAAACTCTAGGCAAACCAATATTTAAGGCATGTCATTTCTAGATGCGATTTCACCCATAAAATTTAAGGCAAACCATGCACGAACCATGTACATGTCATTTCTCCCTTAAACTCTAGGCAAGGAAATCTTTAAGGCATTTTATTTCTAGATGTAATTTCTGCCATAAACTTAAAGGAAAACCATGCACGAACCATGTACATGTTATAAATCTCCCTTACACTCTAGCCAATGCAATCTTTAAGGCATCTCATTTCTAGATGTGAATCCTACCATAAACTTTAAGTCAAAATTTAAGATAAACCATGCACATGTCATTTATGTCATGCACATGTGTCATTTCTCCCATGCATTTTCAATAAATGTTAATTTAATATTTTTTATTGAATTTATTGTTTTCAGGGATAAAAAAAACCCACTAAATATGGTTGAAAAATGGACATTATGCATAGATGTTTCTTTCTATCCCAATCCAGGGAAAGCACTGATTACATATGTGCTTTGCAATATTGCGACTAGCAAGGTACTCCCAAGGAAAATGAATATACCGGGAAGAACAACAAACAAAGAAGCATATTATATTGCATTGATAGAAGGCTTGGGAACAGCTAGGGAGTTTGGATCAAATGGAATTGTAGTTTTCACCAATTTCGAACTTGTGTGCAACCAGATGAAAGGCGTGTACAAAGTTAATAAGGGGAGGCTAAAACAATTGCATGGAAAAGTAAACAATATTATTAGCCAATTTCAAATTTTTTGTATAAGACATTGTACAAATGTTAATAAGATGTTTTTTGTGTAGGTTTTAACCCTGTACAAAAATTATCTGCAAACAAAAAATAAACAATAACGAGAGCATAAAACGTAAAACAAATATACACAGAGATTTTCCCCTGGATCCCAAATCGGGACGACCAGCTTGATTTTTCATTATATGCCTTTTAGTGTTACAACACATATATATACATGTCGGAGCATACATAAACCCCAATCCATTAACCCTGGATTAGAACATAACCATAGTTCCCTTGACTGGATCTACAAAATACCAGGGGCCAAAAACCACCATGCCCCAAAACCATGTGCAAACCCATGCACAAAACCATGGGCGGGTCTGCCCATCGAAAAATAGGGTCCAAAAAAAAAATTCCCGGGGCACTGCCCTGGACCCCGAACAGGGGGGGTTGCCCCCCCCCCCACGCGTGACTAGTCATGGAAAGAATATAACACATACCCAACATGTTGATCTATTTCGTGGGGAAATTCCAATTCAAGATTCATCTATCAAAGATGAATTAGTATTATACGGGGCAATGCCAGTCCAAGATTCATCTCTCAAAGATGAATTAGTTTTGAGATGTTCTTCTTCAAAAATTCAAGGTTCATCTCTTAAAGATGAATTAGTGTTGAGACGCTCTCCTTAAAAATTTATTGATGGACATTGTAACATATATTGGATATGTGTGTGTTTTGTACTTATAAATGCGTCTTTTTTAATGACCATGTGTTTTTCTCCCAGCATGTAAAACACAACTTGATGAACTTCACATTTGCAACAAGTGGTGAACTTCACATTTTTATAAAATTAAAATGTGAAGACTTGAAATTTTTTTTGTTTAAATGGAGTTTCATGCTTCTTTTTTAATGACCATGTGTTTTTTTCAATTATATACCAAGTTTGCTCCCACCATGTAAAGCGCAATTTGGTGAACTTAACATTTTTATAAAATATTTTCTTAAATTGAGTTTCACACATCAATTAGTGCTTTGAAAGTTGTTTTTTACATAAATTGTGTACACTAACTTACATTAATTTTTTAAAATTTATTTTGAATTTATTTTAAATAGTAATTTAAAATAATTGTAAATGTCCATTGTAGATATATCTACATATATATATCATGGAGGATGAAAGACGAAGATCAACATAATCTCATATCTCTACGAGAGAGGGGAATCAAGGATCGAGAGATGTTCATGGTATTTAAATATAATCTTATCTCCATACATATACATACATGTGTGTACATATGGAATTTATTTTTTATCAATTTTGTGAGTTAAATTAGTTGTTAATAAGTTTTATATTTTATTTTTTAGGAGGTAGGAGGAAAAGATTGTCTACTCCATCAATGGAGCATGGCCATGATTCACGCAATCGTGGTATGGTTCATGCAATTTGATCAATGAATATATACATGTATTTATATGTATGAATGTATTTTTGAATTGATTATAAATTAATATTTTTTTTATGAAGCTTCCCTCTCGTCTCATGAGGTTGGTGGTGGTACACATTCCCTTGGAGGGCTATCAATAGGTGTTGGAAAATTGCGTGAAGGTGGTGATATGTATTCCTCCAAAGGCCAATCAATGGATGGTCGTGTTGGTTCTCAACCAATCAGTGGTTGTTCTAGTTCTCAACAATCTCAGGGTAGGTAAGATGCTTGCTAACCATATCGAGGTGGCCATCAATTTAAATATTATTTTCATTCAATTTGTTTACATGTGTTTTTTTAATACACAAAATTTTATATATTGATGCAGAGGCTGAAAATGTTTCTTGAAAAATACATAGGACAGAATGCGTTATTCAATAAGAAGGTTGTACAACAACCATGACTTATCTGTCTGACATGTATGATATACCTTGGGAATCAAACATGCAGCAATGCACCTTCCAAAGGTGTCAAAATATTCATACAAAATTGACGAGAGATCTCATGGCTTTAACTCTCCCTGCTGAGAGTCAACAAAGCTTGGAAATAGTTACTCACTCTTTAAGTAAACCAATAGATGTGTACCTAAATCTTGGGCCAACTACTGATACTTTTGTAGAAGTGATGAGAAAAATAAAGGAAACAATAATGGGTCCCGATACATGGGAGGTTGTTAAATAAAGAGTTACAACATAAATGGCCAAGTCTATGTTTAATTTAAAAGAAGTGCTAAAAAGAAAGATACTAAAAGGTGCAATATTTCAAGCACCCTCATATAGCTCGTTATTTGTATGATACACACCTTTCGGCCTATGGAAGACTCCCATGGAACGATGAGGTTCTGCTTTATTTTGCAAATTTATTTTATGCAAAGTTATTTTTGCAAATGAAACCCAACTACAATGACCTTCCCTGTGAATTTTTTAGTCCTAGGAAAGGTCGATTGTGTGACCATAGGGGCGCTAGGCATGTTGTTGAGTTGCCTCGCCCTGAGCCACCATTGGTTAGTCGACCTCTTCATGTCGAAACTTTGCGGTCAGATATGGATGTCACTTCTCAAATTAGTCGAGAAGCAAGGGATACCATCATTGATAATGTTTAGAGTGGATTGGGTGGAGTTGATGTTTTTTTAAATAAAAAAGGAGCATGTGATAATGCACGCGCTAATTTTGTGTATTATACAAATGAAGAGATAGACAACATGAGTGTTGAAGATCTCAAAACATATGCAAAGAATTGTGGCATGACCTAATTATTCATAAGAAAGAGGGCATGGGAATAATATGTGCTAATGGTTAGGGTGATTATTTTAACACATGTACAATTTGTAATAAATACATATATACATACATTTATTTATATACAGTAATCTAACAAAAATGCATCATTATATGTTAACACCATTTGTAGTTGCCACTCTTAATGAATGAAGAATATATTAATATCATGGTCGAAGCCTCCAGTTCAAACAATCAAGATGGGTCTCACCATCAATCACACAATCAAGATGGTTCTCGCCATCAAGATATGTTGGCAAATGTTAGTGCTTTTTAAGTGAACATGATGATGTACAATTATTTATTATTTATTATTATATATATCGAAACATGATGACATATTTTTAAAATAATAAGTGTGCACACATGTACATGTATATATATAATAAAATGTTTTAACATATTCCGATTTCGTCCGATGTTTTTGGGATGGTGGTACCTTCTTCTTCCTTGGGAGATGTGCCGAATCCACCATCACAAGTATGAACAATTTTTCACATTTAAATATGTTTTTAAGTTATATATTCCAGCTCAAAAAGTTCCATTAAAAAATGAGATATTTATATCAGAGTTATTTTAATTTTTTTTGAATTTTAGGTTTTTGGAGATTTTCTTTCCGAGCCACTCTTAGGAGATGTGCCAAATCCACCACCACAAGTATTAAATTTTTCACTTAAATATATATGTTTTAAAGTTATAAGTTATAAATTGAAGTTCAAAAGTTTTATTATAAATTGAGATCTAAATCTTGAGTTATTTTAAATTTTTTGAATTTTAGGTTTTTGGAGATTTTATTTTGGAGCCTCTCTTAGGAGATGTGCCAAATCCACTAGCACAAGTATTCAATTTTTCATTTAAAAATATTGTTAGTATGAATCTTTCGTCGTAAAAGATCACTTTAGCTATGCATAAAAAATAGCCCTAACATCAATTATGGCTACAAAATATCTTTAAATCTGCTGCACAAATTCAGATCTAGGCACAAAAGACATTAAGCAGATAAAATATAATGTGGCTCCATGAATCCAATAGACAAGACAAGAACAATGTGTTTAAAAGAATGTTTTATATTATATTAAAGAATGGAGCACCTGAGAGGAAAACAAGAAAGGTGTTTTCTGGCTCTCCTCAATGGGATGGGTTCTTGAAAGTCCTCAACATTTCAGATCTAAAATTCCTCTCTCTTATTGTGGTAGAAAAACCCTGACAAACATATAACTCAATGGGAGCTCACAAAGAAAAAATGGAAAATGGTGACCAAGAATAGATCTAGTGTGATCTAATGCAATGAAGGTGACTAATGAATGGGGAAAACCCTTCTATTTATAACAAAATATTGGGGTGTTCTAGAACTCGGTGCTTGAATAAAATATTATTAATCAAATTATAGAATCACCCTTTAGGAATATTTATTATATTTGTTGGAGGGAAAAGGTCTTTTGAATTGGGTCAATTCCTTTATTTATAAACAATAAATAAATAAATGATTTATTTATTATTTTAGGGAGATGATGGGAATATAATTAAATAAATAATGATTTATTTAATTATTTAAAAATGATTTAGTCAAATTTAACTAGGAATATTATTTAAATAATGATTTGAATAACTTATTCTCAAGAAACAATTAAATAAATAATGATTTATTTAATTAATTTCCTTGTTTTGGGTTAAATATGATCAGGAAATATAGACAAATGTTATTTTACATGGTGAAAGCAATTTTACTTAGGGTAAAATTGGTCTTACATGGTGTACTTGGGTTCATCTAATGATAATGGGTTAGATGACCAAAAAAATGGTGTAACAAATTGCCCCCCAACGTACGAGTGTTAGGAGAAAATCGGATGACCGAAGTACATTGTAAGAACTCAATCACTAGGCATCAAGAGGAAAGTGAGAGAGAGAAATGTAAGGTAGTCTAATGTGCTAAAGGACTAGACCCAGAGGAGACGAGACTTACAAGTGCAACAAGTCTCTAGGTGATGAAGTGGTACTAATGTTAAAGGCGGTGGGGGAGGCATACCTATGCCCACCGAGACAATAGTACAAAGAATAAGGCGCCTGGAAAACCACGAAATGCAATAATGAAGCATGTGCTGGCCTAAACATGAGCCAGATAAATAAAATGATGAATCCCACATACATGCGATGCCTGGAATAACTTTCAAGACTTATATAAGAATATTTTAGTACATTTGATACAAATACACCCAAATGCCCCCTACACACGGGGAAGGGCTCACAAAATCTGACTGATACATACAAATCGAAGAGGTGCTGCAAGCTGTTGAGGCGAATATCATCAAATGAGAGGAGCTGCATCAAGGGCGGAGATGAAGAAGTCATCTGGGCATGTGGGGGGCTACCTGCAGGGCCACCCCCTCATGAGGGTTGAGATGTCTCACACATGCCTGGGAATCACCAATAGCTACTGCTGCATCACTAGACCATCAAGTGTATAGATCATGATCATGATGAAAAGAGCTCAAACCAAGGTACACTTCCCCCTAGACCTAGCTTCTGGAGTAAATGAAATGATGTCGACAGAAGTAGGTCCGCCATAGGTGAGGTAATAAGGGAACCCCTATTAAGGCACGGGAGAAAATAGTAGAGCGACGAACAGATGGACACTAATGATGATAATGAAATGAGGGATACTAAGTAGTAGATGGACGACTTCCCTTGTTAGAGCATAAGGGGCATGAATGGCTTGGTAGCAACTAATAAGATACAATATGGCTCCATGCATCCAATAGACAAGACAAGAAACAATGTTTTTAAAAGAATTTTATATTATATTAAAGAATGGGGCACTTGAGAGGAAAACGAGAAAGTTGTTTTCCAGTTCTCCTCAATGGGATGGGTTCTTGAAAGTCCTCAGTGTTTCAGATCTAAAATTCCTCTCTCTTATTGTGGTATAAAACCTAGACAAACATAGAACTCAATGGGAGCTCACAAGGAAAAAATGGAAAATGGTGACCAAGAGTAGATCTAGTGTGATCTATTGCAATGAAGGTGACTAATTAATGGGGAAAAACCTCCTATTTATAACAAAATATTAGGGTTATCTAGAACTTGGTGCATGAATAAAATATTATTAATCAAATTCTAGAACCACCCTTTAGGAATATTTTATTATATTTTTTGGAGGGAAGAGGTCTTTTGACTTGGGTCAATTCCTTTATTTATAAACAATAAATAAATAAATGATTTATTTATTATTTTAGGGAGATGGTGGGAATATAATTAAATAAATAATGATTTATTTAATTATTTAAAAATGATTTAGTCAAATTTAACTAGGAATATTTTTTAAATAATGATTTAAATAACTTATTCCTAGGAAATAATTAAATAAATAATGATTTATTTAATTAATTTCCTTGTTTTGGGTTAAATATGACCTGGAAGTATAGACAAATGTTATTTCACATGGTGAAAGCAATTTTACTTCAGGTAAAATTGGTCTTACATGGTGTACTTGGGTTCATCTAATGATAATAGGTTAAATGACCAAAAAAATGGTGTAACAAATTTCCCCCCAACGTACGAGTGTTAGGATCAAATCGTATGACCGAAGTACGTTGAAAGAACTCAATCACTAGGCATCAAGAGGGGAGTGAGAGAGAGAAATGTAAGGTAGTCTAATGTGCTAAAGGACTAGACCTAAGGAGATGAGACTTACAGGTGCAGCAAGTCTCTAGTTGGGGAAGTGGTACCAGTGTTCAAGGTGGTGGGGGGAGGCATACCTATGCCCGCCAAGACAAGAGTACAAAGAATAAGGCGCCCGGAAAACCACAAAACGCAATAAGGAAGCATGTGCTAGCCTAAACATGAGCCAGATAAATAAAATGATGAATCCCACATACATGCTATGCCTGGAATAACTGTCAGGACTTATATAAGAATATTTTAGTACATGAGATACAAATACACCCAAATTCCCACTACACACGGGGAAGGGCTCACAAAATCTGACTAATACATGCAAATTGAAGAGGTGCTGCAAGTAGTTGAGGCCGATATCATAAAATGAGAGGAGCTGCATCAAGGATGGAAATGAAGAAGTCATCCGGGCATGTGGGGGGCTACCTACAGGGCCACCCCCTCGTGAGCGTTGAGACATCTCACACATGCCCGGGAATCACCAATAGTTGTTGCTGCATCACTGGACCAGCAAGTGTATAGATCACGATCATGCTGAAAAGAGTTCGAACCAAGGTACACTGCCCCCTAGACCTAGCTTCTAGAGTAAATGAGCTGATGTCGACATAAATAGGTCCGCCATAGGTGAGGCAATAAGGGAATCCAAACTAAGGCACGAGGGAAAATTGTAGAGCGACGAACAGATAGACACTGATGATGATGATGGAATGAGGTATACAAAGGAGCGGTTGGACGACTTCCCTTGTTAGAGCATAAAGGGCATGAATGGTTTGGCAACGACTAACAAAATATCATGTGGAATAGGGGACAATGGGACTGAAATCCATAATGTGCGACACGAGAGAGGGACCAAGAAATGAAGGGTGGAGGACTATAGCAGGATACAAAGGAACTCAAGATAGACTCCATACATGCGAGGATGGCTCAACTTGGATGCTCTAAACAAGGGCGACTCGATGGTGCTGCCACACAGTAAAGGTCCAATGGGAGACCGTAAAAACATGAGTACAAGATGGTATCTGATGACGGAGATCAACATGAACAAGGACAAGTATGGAGTCAAGGTGGTGCCCCAAGTACAAGTGTTGTAAGTGAGGAAATCCGATTTGGAGGAGAGATGAAGAGACCCTTCTTGGAAAAAATGTGTCCTGGTGAAGTATCAAGTAATTAAAAAGTAACAGGTACCCAGAGCTCATGAACAGGCCATGTCGCACTTTTTGGGGTCGGTTCTGCGACCTAGGTAGTAGGTACTGGGCAGAAAACTGCGACCTGTCCTAGGAAATGACCTGAAAAGTGTGACGTTTCAGAGAAAGGGGGTTTCAATGCTATTTTTGGCTGAGATCTGGTCTTTGTATGGTTGAGGGGCATAGGTTCCCCCAAGCATGTTGTGGTCATGCCAAAATGTATTTAGAAAAAAAGGGAAATCTAAACACATTTTAATGATCTGGTGTGCCTATTTGTTTTTGTTATGGTTATGCAGTTTGAGAAAGGAAATGGAGGATTACCAATCTCTTGTTAGTACTGCATATATGAATCAAATGGACTTTAAGTTTCTGGGTTGGCATACTTGGTGTCACTATCCCAAAGAGAGGATTTGGAGATAATGAACTGATGCTCTCGTAGAAAACCTATAGGTTGGTCAATAACAATGTCTAAGAGACTGGGTTGTTGATGTAAAATGAAGGAACAATGGGGGGTATCATCCCGAGAGTGATCTAAAGTGGAATGGGACTCTAGAGGTTCTTCTAAATGTGGAAGAATATTGGTACTAGAGTTGACATGACTGGATACACTAGGAGAGTTGTGGAGAATTTCTTCTCTTGGTCTCTCAAGTATGGGTGCCCCCTTACTCAAACATTAGGTTTCAATGTAATGGCCACAAGGTGTATGTGGTGTAAATGCATGGGTTTGATGTAAGGGGGAGTAGATAAAGTCAGGGGAGATGATTCCTTCCATAATGTCTTCATCGTGATAGAATATGGGGTGACTGGTGGAAGAAAGACCATCGGACGCGGCAAAGCTACCTGTCTCATCATCATCAGAAGAGAGGTTCACATGTGCATCATCGCAAGGGGTGACAGAAGAGTGAGAAGATAAAGGATCTACTGATTGTGAGTCTAGGGTGATCACTGAAGGAAGGTCAAGTGAAACAACAGGGGAGGATTCAGAGGGAATGTTCCCCGAGGGTCTCATGGATGACGATAGGTAGAAAATGGTGGATGAAGGCTTCGTCATCTCGACATCAGGAGGTGTTGGCGGATTAATCCGTCTTGTAGACAAGACCAATCTCCTTAGTAATAAAAGTATCTAGCAACAAACAGCCAAATAAAATAATCTTTCTTGAAGCATATATGATTCATGAAAATCTCTATTGAGGTGTTAAGGACTTACCGTTTGTCCAGTGCTTGTTTGAAGTCGTTGTTGTCCCTCGCACGCTTGAAGGATTTTTTCTCGTAAACCTATAGTCACAAGAAAGAAAAATATTACATAGCACCTGTATAGAAATCATCATAAACCATGCTTATTATAGTGATCAAGGAATCTATGAAATAAACCATTGATTGAAAGCTTTTTGAGAAAAATGAGTATATTTGTATTAATTTCAAAAGAAGAAAATCCCTAAAACCTAAGCCTTGATGTTGCACAAGACTTTCCGGGGTCCAAAGCAGGAATCTCCTTTACTTTGATAAGATCTGCACTCCTCCAACCAAGAAGAATAGAGGTATGTAATCTTTCCTCACAAAAGTCTTAATTAACTGAGTCTAAATCTCAACAGCACTTAACTTCAAATATTCTAAAGCTTCAATTCCCCTTGAGGCTACTCAATGCCTCTTTTTATAGTAGAATAGAGGAGGTTTCTTGTTCCAACTATGAAGGGATAGAATCCTCCTTCAAAGGGATAAGCTCCTCACATCAAGGGGTTAGCTCCATAAGGTAAGGGATACATGCACCTTATAAGAGCGGTTCTATCACCGCAAGATATTTTCTGGAAGCTTCTAGAATTCACTTTTATTGAGATTTTTGGAAATTACTTGCGCCTTTTTTATCTTACAGGGGTCCGCACTTTTAACACAGATAAAGTGCGTTCAGGTACGCAGGAGAACTGAACATTGGATGTGGGACCGTAGGCAAGATAGCGAGAAAGTGCGATACCAAAGTTTAGGAGAATTTTAGGAACCTTTCTCTGATTTTCAAGGCTTGACATGAGGAACTGATATGTTAGACTTGCAAAGGGAGAAGTATGAGTAATAATGAGCTTATACACATAGCAGAATTTCAGGATGACAATTTTTAGTGTAACAGATTGCCCCCTAAAGTGCAAAGTCTGGAATAGATGATGTTGAATTCTGTCATATATGAAGAGTGCAGTACTTTATCATTTCAAGGATCATCCTGTGGTCACCCCAGTCGGAACCTGTAAAAACATTCAATGCAAAATTATATATAGATCATCGCTGAGGTAGGCATTCCCAGACTCAGATCAAAACTCACTATAGACTAACTGAAACTGTTCTGATACATGAATGATTTTGAGTACATCACAATATGGACATGTGTAGACATAGTATGGATGTAGCCATCTATTTGTAAATAGTCTATTGTAAGATAAAAAAATTCCTTACAGCCTGGATGGTAGAAACTAGATCCAGGTTCTTGATTTCCGCATCTCGAACTAGTACGATTCTATCCATGTGAATGAATGTGTCCAAGTCGAACATGGTAGAAACCACTTGATTACTAGTCAATGATGTAAACTATTAACAAGTGTGAGAGTAACCACCAGTAATGTCAATGGCTCTCAAAGTACTCAGTACAATCCATGAAATGTGAATGAATGAGCTGAAGTCGAACATGTCATGGAATCATTCGATCGAAGGTTAATGATGCAACCTGTCGTCGAAGGCGAGAAACCTGCCATTGAAGCATGCAGATTTCAAGGTACTGACGATTTCTGGATCAACTTCCTAGATAATGAGCTGTCGTTGATAGAAAGTGATCTTTCATAGGCAAGCCCACAAGACGAAATCATAGATCAAGTTTTGAAGAAATATATTGGCACGGACTGACTTAGAGATGGTCAACAATGGATGACAGATATTTTGCAGATGAATGGTTTATTTGAACTATTCTCTTGAATACATAACGACACTGCAGATGGCTTGGTGGCAATTGACCCAAAGCTAATACCTAGAAACCGAATGAAGACTTTCAAATGAGGTTTGATTAACTATTAGGAAAAGGATTTCCCAACCCAGGTGATTGAAAGTGTCATGTTCAAGAGTGGTTAACTAGATCTTCGAAAAATAAAAATACCACAAATAAGTCATTTTTCTCTCTTTTCCCCCACCATTTCTAGCAAGTACCTCTTTAATTTTGACAAGCTTGAGGAGGATAACATTTTCTTATTTATAAGCTCATCCTTCGGATGAGTCCAACTTAGTTTAAGATTCAAACCCTAAGAAGTAGTGGTTCGTTCCTGTTGAAAATTAAACAGGTCCTTTACTGTTAAATTTTAACGAGTCCAGTATAGGAGAAACTCGATGTTTTTCAATTTTAGGGAGCCAGAAGAAAAACTTAAGAAAACTCCATAGGTGTACTTTTTCGTAAGTTTAGCCTCTTGAGCCTGAAAAAGGATAAAATAATGCGGGAGATAACTCTATTGACCATAATTAGTCAACGTATACCTTTTTCGTAAATAGTCCATTTCAGTCCGTAAAAGGGGTAAACTTATACTGAAGGGACGATTATTCATTTACTTTAACGAGTTCGAACAATCAAGTACTCGGTAATATTTTCATGTTTAGAGAGTCTGAAAAGGGCTTAAAAGAGAACTCTAATGTTTTTCTTTTTCGTGAATTTTTTAAAGAGTCTGAAAAAGTGATAAAAGTATACTCTTTGTTGAAAAATGATCAATTCTTCTGAAAAATCCAATTTCTGCACAAAAACTTGAAACATTACACATATCTGTTTAAAATAAGTAAAAATGCTTTCAAAATACCCCTTTTAAAGTGAAAAATAAACAAATTAAAATTCATCTATTCGAAAAAAATTATAAAAAGGAATTTTTCAACTTCATTTTTACCATTCAAGTTCAGAGTGAAAAGTAGAAGCTTTTGGGTAAAAAAGTTCGTGTGAAGATTCCAGAAGATCCGTTCGCCAAAATAGAGAATCGTCAGTCCCAGGTAATCCATAACCTCTTAATCTTGCTTTTCATCTGTTTACAATTATTTTTAGGCTTTAGTTTTTATCTTTTAAGGGAAAAATGTGTTTAAGAAATCGCCCGCCGGGGTTCACAGGCACAACACACAGGACCTGCGGACCCCGACCTTTTTTTATGTAGAAAAAGGTTGTGGGTACGCACTTTTTATATAGAATGTGTGCGCTCCTACACACTGTGTATGAAGGAAAAGTGCGGTCCCCGCGCAATTGAATTTCAAAATCAAAATTTTCATTTCCCGCCCAAAAATTTTCAAATTAGATTGTTCTAACTTATCTTTTTATGCATTATAGGATTAGCAAGATGTTGATTTGGAGAGAACGTGAGCATGATGATGTGGATGACACCGCGATGCTCCATTTTCCCACAATGCAGGCTTTAAAAGCATGCGGTTTGTATAAATTTTGGGCCATTCAGGGCATGAGGGCATAGGTAGACCTCCTAACATAGCTGGTAAACAGGTGGAACGTGCAGGACCAGTGTTTCATTATTGGAAGCCACCGGATCGAAATTGAGCTGGAGGATATTTATTTTCTAACTGGTTTTTCCAAGAGGGGCGAATAAATTTCCTTGTTTGGGACTAGGCCGGGTGGCCAAACTGTCGCTAGTCTTCAACAAGAGTTCTGTAATGATGAAGCAGACCCCAGGGACAAACGGATTGATATAAAAAATATCATCCATCCCGAGTTGAAAGTAATTGTGTTTACTATTACTAGACTGTGTGGGAGTGTCGTACTACATGTGGCTACCAGTTCCCAGATGCGTATTTTTGTGGACTGTTTTTGAGGCACCATTTTCAACTGGTGCGAAGCTGTGTTGGCCAATGTAAAAGGCCAACTAACTAGAGTGAAAAATGGAAAAATAAATAACTTTGGATATGGATCCATCGTGGTCACTTTTGCTCTAAAGAGAGTACCCATGCTAGCTCCGCAAAGTATTCTTGTTGATGCTGGTCAACCCCGAGAACCTAGGATGGTTCGTTGGGTTGCATTGATGGCGTGTGACTGTATTTAGGACGCTGAGATTGTTCGATTTCCTCCTTCATATTTTTGTTGGCTAGACCACCAAATTTTTGTCATCGAGGACTTTCTATATGCCGGGATAGACTTCCGTGGTGACCGGGAGATGACTCTCCCAGCAGGGGAACAGTGGGATGAATTAGGTAAAAACATTTTCAACGAATTCTAAATTCTAATTTTTTATTTTTGATTGTCTTTTCAATTAATAACCAAAAAGTTTTTATGAATGCAGATGTGGGTCCACGGCGACCAACCCATCTCTAGCCCTATGACAAAAGACAACCAGTTGCAACCGCACCAGCCCTAGTAGGCCAATCAGTGGAAATTTTGTCTGATTTAGAGCATCATCTAGAGCGTCTAAATCTAGACATTCCAGAGACAGACATAGATGAGATCCCACTCAGATTGCAGAGATACGTGATTGGTGTTCCAGGACCTTTTAGGAGGTTCTTGTGTAGGGTGGCTCGGGCAGTGGTTTTTTATCGTGATCACCATTAGTGATGGGATGATCGTGTTGTAGACTCATATTTTTGACTTTTTGTGTTATCATTTTGCCGATCATAAGGTGTTTCCAACCTATGATCGAAGACGATGTATATTTTTTGAAAAACATTCTATACTATGATATATCACTATTTACCGGCTATCTGTGTTCATATTATGGATGTTGTTTGTTTTACTATTTTGATCATTGCAAATGTCGATTTATCATACTAGAAGCAACTGCGTCTGCTAATGTATTTAAATGTCTTGGAATATGTTGATATTCAAAGTAATCAAATTCACGTTCCAAGAGACAAATTCTTAAAAATAACCGTAATAACACCAGATTTCTAATGGCATAAACCCTGTTTAATTGTAATACAACAAGTTCAGAATCCAACCTAACAATCAAACTCCGAATTCCAAATGATATGGATTCAGATAATAACTCAATCACTACACTATACTTGGCAATGTTATTTGTTGTTTGACCAAGTCTTACCCCATGCATGGATACTAACTCGTCAGAGGGTGAATAGATAACCCAAGCTGCGGAAGAAATGTTCTATGTACTACGACAAGCACCATTAGCAAAACCAATGTAGGTTTGAAGAGACGTCGACATCTGCAATATCAAGAGTAAAACTCAGATAAGCAGGAATAGTGATAAACACACTTCTAAACTAAGCACACTTTTCTAATCTAAAACACACCAACAGTAAGGAAATCTCTTCTAATAAAAAAAATTTCCATACCAAGTTTTAAGCATAGTATCGCTTTAGATAAAGTCCATTTCTGGGTTTATTTAAAGGTACACCGTCAAAATCTATTAGCTCATAGGCCCCTTTCGCTAACTTTCTCTTTACAATGAAAGGGCCATGCCACATGGGCATGAATTTCCCAGCTCCTAGCTTATCATTGGCTTGATCATAAACTAAGACTAGGTCTCCTTCTGAAAAATTTCGAGGGGTAACACTTCTATCATACTGAGCTTTTATTCGTTTAACATGAGCCTCGTTTGCTATTGTAGCATTTCGTCGATTCTCATCCAGCTGAGATAAGTACAAGAAATGTTTCTCCTCCTCACACGTAGCTGGGAGTAATTCTATGGCTAATTTCAATGATGGAATTTCGCATTCAATCGGCAACACAACTTCCAAACCGTAAACGAGTTGAAAGGGAGTGAACCCAGTTGATGTTTTTACTGAGGTTCGATATGCCCAAAGTGCTGAAAATAACATGGAATGCCAATTCTTTATGTGAATACCAATAATTCGTCTAATCATGGTGACTAAAAATTTATTTATGGCTTCGAACAGACCATTAGCTTGCGGATAATACGCAGTGGAACTATCGTGGCGCAGGCCAAATTGATCTGTCAGTTCCGTCATCATGAAATTTCGAAAATGACTTCCATGATTTGTAATAATGGCTTGAGGAACATCGAACCTAGCAATTATGTGATTAAATACGAAAGTTGCAGCCGTCTTGTTGTCAGCCAAAAATGTAGGCATCGCCTCAGCCCACTTAGTAAAATAATCTATTGCTAAGATAATATATGCATGCCCCCCGGCCGAGTGAGGGTTACATGTAATAAAATCGATACCCCATTTCGCGAAAGGACCAACAACAATTATGGGATGAAGAGGAGCGGGTGACGCGCGCATCTTACGATCAAAAAGTTGACAATTGTGGAATTTTCGGACTGCATAAATACAATCTTTGAATAACGATGGCCAGAAATAGCCAGCGTGCAATATCTTTTAGGTTGTAGCATACCCAGACATATGACTGCCACATGCTCTAGAATGGAAGTCATTTAAAACTTTTTCAGCTTCTTCATGAACAAGACAGCGTCAGAAAATCGAATATGCTCCACGACGATAAAGTGTATCACCAATGATATTATACTGTTGGGATTGGAAGCGTATTTTCCGTCGCTGAGATCATGAGATTTCAAGGAGAAAATATTGGGTTTTGAGATAAACAATAATATCTCCATACCATGGATCGAGAGTACTGATAAGAAACAGAGATTCGTCCACAATGGGCTCTTCTACCATAGTTTCAGTATCAGTAGAGGGAAAATCACACATCAGTTCCGCAAATACCAAATATTTCTTTGCCTTGGATTTCTCAAACTCCAAGTCAAATTCCTGTAGGATGACTATCCATTTGGAATACTTTCCCCCTAGAAATTGTTTGGTTAAAATATACATCATAGGGTTGCAATCAGAAATTACCGTGGTTTTACATAACAAGATGTAGTGCCTAAATATTTGGACAGCTTGGACAACTGCCAATGCCAATTTCTCCACATGTGTATATTTGATCTCGGTCAGATGCAGATTCCGACTAATATAGTAAATCACATGTTTAGTGTGAGGTTCATCTTCCTGAACTAACACCATCCCAATGGTGGAATGAGAAGCAACGAGGTACAAAATGTAATCCTGGTTGTATTTGGGAGGATGCAATAACGGTGCATGGGTCAACGCGTGTTTAAGTGCATCGAAGGATCGATCAGTGATCTCGTCCCAAAAGAATGGAATGTTCTGTTTCAGCAACCGGGTAAAACCCTTTGTAAGCTCGGCATAGTTAGGAATGAACCGACGTAAAAAGTTTTCTTTCCCCTACAAAATTTAGAGTTGGCGTAAAGTCGAAGGAGGAGGTAATTTGATAATAGCTTCGACCTTCGACGGATCGACGCGAATGCTTGCTTTCGAGACAAAATATCCCGGTAAACGACCCGACTCTACACAAAAAACACATTTGTGTGGATTCGGCCTAATTTTATAATGTAGACACCTCATAAAGATAGCTCGTAAGTGTGTGAGATGGTCGGCCTTGCGTGATGAATGAGCAGGTAAATCATCGAGATACGGCTGCACAATGTGCTTAATGTCATGAAACACATAAGACATTGCCCTTTGAAAAGTTGCTCCAGCATTCTTCAATCCAAAGGGTAGCTTGCGATAAGAAAACATCCCCCACAGACAAATAAAAGTTGTTTTTAGTTGATCAGAAAGGAGTATGTTTATTTGATTATACCCAGAAAATCCATCCATAAAGGAAAAAATTTCGCTACCGGCACAATCATCGATTATCTGATCGATATAGGGAGTTGGATAATTGTCTTTGGGACAAGCTCGATTAATATCCCTATAATCGATACATACTCGTATCGTTCCTTGTTTTTTAGTTACAGGAACAATATTTGATACCCAATCCGTTAAGGGAATTGGATAAATGAAACCTGCACGAAGTAATTTTTCAACTTCTGCTTCGATAGCAGCAGCTTTTCTAGGATGTATTTGACGTAAACGTTGACGAACAGGTTTGGCATCTGGGTAAGTCTTGATTTCATGTACGACGATTGACGGATCAATTTCTGGCATTTCTTCGTAGGACCAGGTAAACACATCACAAAATTCTTGAAATAGGGCTTTATAAGCTTTAATTTCATCTTCAGTGAAACAAGCACCTATATGAATGTTTTCAATTATTCCTGGTTTTACTAAAATGTCAATTGGAACCGTTCGAGAAATATTTTCCAACTTTAACTCAGAATCAGGATTTTGCAATGGATTTTGGGGTTCTTTGACATATTCAGCAGTAAAAATTGAAGTGAAATCATCTTCAAAATTATCTAGTTCAGGTAAAAACGAAGATCGGTGATGCAGATCTTCCCATGGTAAATAATCAATGGACAAAAATTCATGAATGTGCTCATCAGTATGAACAACATCAGGAAATTTCGTTGTGGCTGAACTAGATATAGAAAGTGATTCCTCACGGATCCCATTCATTGGATCAATCTCGGTTGAAGAGGGGTCGGAAAGTGACTTTACAGCGTGGTATGCAATTTAAAATGGACTCAAAGGCATCATGCCATCAATTGAATCTAACTCGGAATCGGAAGGTATGATCCAAGGATCATCAAACATAATAGTATCTGACGAAATCATGTGAATAATTGCAACAACAGGCGATACATTAGGAGAAGGAAAGGAAAAAGTTCCTAGTAAACCAGAATATTTAACCAATCCTACTCCAACATCCTTATAAGGGATAGCCGCTTTACCAACGTGCTGGATTGTTTCTATAGAGGCTGGGTCAGGAGAGAAATAATTTAACTGATCTATTGTGACGATCTTTCCTTGATATGGAAATTTTATGAGTCGAAAGACCGAAGAAACAACAGCAGTCATAGCATAAGACCAACTGCGACCTAGAAGAAGGTTGTAAACTAGAGGGGCATCAACCACTTCCACATCTATATTTATGGTTTTACCTTTGACCCCTATGGATAAACCCTGCAAAATACCAAAAGGGTGGAAACCTTGACCATCAAAAGCCTTAAGAATCGTCGGAGATTGGTTGAGTGTAGGAGAACCAAGCAATTTCCAACACTGAATCGACGTAATACACGTTGAAGCTCCCTCATCAATCACAGTCCGATAGATCGGTCTGTTTTTTACTAACACTAGTATCTGGAAAGCCATTCGATGAGGTAGATGAGGTGTACTATTTTCTAAATCGAAGATTATAATATTGGAATCCTGAACATATATAGATCCTATAACAGACAAAATCAATTTACGCTGTGCTGGGCATGATTGCAACACTTCCAAAGCTGACATTGCTAAAGGGGAAATAGCTAAGTCTTCAAAAATGTTGCAATTTTGAGCAGCTCTCGCATGTGGATTAAAAGCTGATTTACGAAGAACACCTTTAGCAGGCAATTTGATTATTAAGTCTGGATTTTGTTTCTCAATCTGTAGTGGACGAGAAATAGGAGGAGGTGTAGTTGATGTATGTGCATTAGAAGATTATGCTTCTTTACCATCAAAATATTCTTAGTACCATAATCTTGTGATTGCGTCGCAATCCTTACATGAGACATCATCAATATAGGTTGTTCTGAAGCAGTCGAAGTGGAACCAACCATCTTGCTATCTTGAGTCAGAAAAGGATCCTTCAAGACAAAAGGTTGTTGTGAACCTTTAATGAATTTTGCAACCTCTGCTCGATGTGGGCATTCCTTAGTAAAGTGATCCTCTTCACAAATGTAACAAGGGTAATGAGGTTTGCGCTTTTCGTCATTGGATTCATTTTTATCAGTTTTCTCTTTTGAATTCTTCTTGTTTTTACTCTTCCCTTTCTTTTTACCACCAGATTTAGATTTAGCCGTAGATGTCTCTACGACATGAATGTCGGCAGAAATTTCGGGGGAAGATTCTCCTTTCAGGGAATCTGGTAAAGTTATAATAGGAGAAGCATTCTTTGAAGATTTATTCTTACTTTTAGTATTGACTGTACCAATCATGCCATCAACAGCATGAGACTCTGAAGGAGCAGCAGCTATCTGACCTTGTTTTGGAAGGTCGGGGATTTTTTCATGTAAATTACCTAACTGCGTGTAAATGAGGTCAAGGTACTGAACTTGAGCAATCGCTTGCTCTTTAGTAACAACACCAGCCTTAGCTACATCTTCATTAATCTTGGGTAACAATGATTTAACAAACCATTCTGCCAAAATTTGATCTGGAATGTAAACTTTCACCAAACACCTTCTATGTCGCCATTCATGAATATGATCAAAAATATATGTAGACGTAGATTGTTTTAGTGAAGTTAATAATTCCGTGCCATTGTCGTATCTGACAGGAAACTGAAAATGAGTCAAGAAGGAAGTTGCTAATTGATTGAAATTATTAAATGAGCCTCATGGTAATTCAATGTACCATTTGGCTGCAAGACCAATAAGAGTTCTTTGGAAAAGACATAAGCGAATCGAATCATTAATAATTGAATTAGATGCACACCAGAGGTGATAATTCATGACGTGATTTGACGGATCCTCTCCTGACTTGCCTTCGAATTTTGGTATATCATTGGGCAACTTATGCGGCATTGGCGGCCAGTACGGATAATAGAAAATCAGATAATTTTTAAGGTGCATCAAATCAGGTAAATCCAAAGCTGCAATAAATGGTAACTGACAGTTAGGGTCGCGAAAACCTTGAGTAGCCAAAGCAGTTCCAGGAGGTGGATACCCAGGATAACTGGAAATTGGAGTTGTGTTAGGAATTGTGTAACCTCCCGGAAAAGCAAAAATAACCGGACCAAACTGGGGTTGTTGAGGCTGCTGATAAGTATAGCCAGGGTACGATTGATACTGATAACTTGGATTTTGTGAACCAAGACCGAATTGAGGATATCCCCGGTACGGTTGATACGTAAATTGTGGTTGACTTGTAACAATTGTACTTGTACCGGCTTGTCCTGCAGGCATCTGAAACGAAGTCTAAACTGAAGATGTTGACTGTAGTATAGAGACTTGAGGGATTTTCACGAATATAGGGATAGCCGAACTCGGAGTTACAAATACTCTAGAAATATTTGTTACAGGTTAAACAGATGTTGCAGCAGTTTGAGGCAGAGTCTTAGGTGAACTAGGCCCAGCTTGCTGAACAGAACTAGGTGCAAAAGTTTGAATAGCTGGCTGGACAGGTTGCGGGGTTAAACCAGAAACCAAAGGTTGTCCAAGTTGATAAGGCAGTTGCACGTTAGGCTGCATAGGCTGTTGATACTGGGATGGATCCCACACCATATTCATGCCGGGGTATTGTCCCGTAAAAGGTTGAACATAAGGACCATAACCTAGTTGAACGTAGGGTTGATAAGTAAGTGGTAAATTTCTGGCTCCTTGAAGAGATGATTGACCAGAAGGTTGTTGGTAACCTTGAATTGGGTACTGACCTTGAGGTTGATAACCCTGAGGCGCGTACTGAAGCTGGGGTTGATAAGGACCCTGAGGAGCATATTGAGTTTGGGGTTGACCCTGTGGTACGTACTGTCCTGAAGGTTGATATCCTTGAGGTATGTATTGTCCTTGGGGTTGTCCCCCAAAATAATATGATTCCACAGTTTGTCCTGGGAAAAAGCTACCTTGAGGTTGACCCCCAGGTGGTAACTAAATTCTTGAAGGTTGCCCCCCAGGCTGTAACTAACTACCTTGAGGTTGTCCCCCAGGTGGTAACTGATTTCCCTGAGATTGCCCTCCAGGCGGTAACTGACTGCCTTGAGGTTGCCCTCCAGGCGGTAACTGACTGCCTTGAGGTTTCGGATTCGGAATATTACCAAACATCATAAAAATTTGCTCTGCGTTCGAAGTTTCAGTTTTAATTCCACTTAAACTAGATGATAACACACTTTCAATCGGTTGAGGAGTTGCCCCCGAGAAAGTACTAGACAGAGCCTGATATCCCGAAGGAACAGAAGGACCACCGTGTAAAAATGCTTCCAGTGTCTGGGAAAACATGGATGACTCTCCTGCCATAATGGATGACGGATAGTAACCTCTGGGTGTTGGATGAAATGGAACTCAAGGTGGATAAAAAGAAAGACCCAGATTCTCTAAAAAATTCGTTAAGGATAAGTACCAAGCAGTAGTTCGAATAGGGATGTAGAAAATTGATTCACATTCCCTAAGATTTAACGATTGAGGGGAATTGGGAAGAGATAACTCTTCGTTTGGATTAGTAAGTTCTTCAATAGAAATTAGTCTAGATGGAAGATCGTCAGTGACAATATTTCTTACCCTAGGTGAACCAGGATTGCTAGAAGTTGGTGAAATAAATCATGAGGATGTTTCCAAAACAGAAGGTTCAGTTTCAGGTTCAGAGATTTCAGGCTCATCAGCCAGTTCACTAGTAGGAGAAATACTACCAGTAACTTCAGAAATTGAAATCGGCTCTTGAATGTGTTCTGTTATGGGTGTTTGATAATCAGGATGAACTACTATGGATGAAGTTCCAACTTCTGTTGATTTAATCCTACCGCTACTAGATGATACCAAAGTGCGAAGCCCTTCAAGCTGACTTGGTGAATATTCAGGGGGTTTCCTTTGTAATCTTCGGGATTGTCTTGGAAATTCCACCACAATTAAATATTTAACTAATCACACATAAACAAAGAAAATTTCAATGAAAACACCTAAGGCCTCTAAGAAACAAACAATTGAATCACACGCTTAAAAATCTAAGAGTTAAAACCACACACAAACAGTAACTTCCCGTACTGAAAACACTAGTTGGTGATGAAATCCAACTTAGTAGAAATTTAGTACAGAAAGGGTGGTTGGAACAGTTACCCCGACAACCTGCTTAATGAAACAAACTGGCACAAGTTTCCTCACAAAACCATCTCGTGTGAAGAGAACCCCCCAGAGAGTCCAAGTCAGTCTAGTCGACATCTGCTCCAAGTACAGTGAGATCTTTCCTTCATCGTCACCTTAGGAAATAATATTAAGTTTTGGACACTAAGGTTACCAACAGTAACAAATATAACTGGGGGAACAGTCTACGATCCGATCCCACGCGCAAGGGCAGAGTGACAAAGCTCAATCCCCTTGAAGGTTCCTCAACATGGTTAATCCGAGGTTTACCGAAAAGTGACCCCAGGCTCCTCGACAATGGTTAATCCGAGGTTTACTGTTTGTAATGTACGCAAAATCTTCTATCTTCCCCAATGAAACAAAATTGATTGTCTCAAAGGTTCGGACATGATCTCGTGATTGACTTCTTTAAGAGAAGCTTCCAAGATTATAAAAATTACAATTGGATTTATTTCCTACCGCAAGATTTGTCTACTTGTTTGTTTTACTACCTTAGAGAGTTAATTACTCCCTACTCCAAGATACTAGCATAAGCTATGTTGGTGATAAGAGCCCTAGAAAATAAAAAGATTGCTAGATGAATTTTAATTAAGCGTTACTTTTAGGAGTTGTTTCTTATGTCAATGGTTGCGGAAGTGAAAATCTGATGGTGTGAAGACTTGACCTCCAAAAAACACTAAAAATGCACCTAAAAATGATAATCAGATTGTTTCCTTTCAATGAAGTTCTAATTAAGGAAGAGTTAGAGAATGCAATTCTTTTAATGAACAATTCCTTCTTTAAACATAAAGAACAATTGAAAGAAAATATTTTTGTCTTTTCAGCAATAACTCCAAATGAAACAAACTATCAAAGCTCATAAAAAAAATCCTTTCACTTTCAAAAACTTGAAGCTATAAAACAAATTTCCTTCAAAAGAGATCTACAAAATTTTATAAAAAATACTCAAAACTGTAAAACTAATTCTGAGATCTACAAATTTTAATAACCTATTTGAATAAAAGCTTTACATTTTTTTTTTTGAAGAATGTTTTACTTAGCTATTCAGAAAACTAAGGATCTATTTGTTCAGAATAACAAATAGATCAAAAACACTCAATTATGTTTTTACAAAAAATGAAATTCAAAAACCAATAACAAAGTTTCTTTTCGAAGATTTGCAAAGAAACAAGTAACTCTATTTCTTAATAAAGGATGATTTCACAATCAGGTCAGATTCAGCAAAGGACAAAAGACCAATGTAATCTCGGGTATGTCAAATAGTCAATGCTTCGAATTGCTACAAAGACCAAGCGAAAAACAATCCAACATGCAAAAATTCTAGAAAATCATCAAAACACCAATACTGCTAAGATTCATTCACAGAAAGCTTTTGACAGAAACAATCATCAATCTGGGAAGAAACCAAAAACTCTAAAAAATAAAGATAAACTAAAATAATAAATCCAAAGGTTTTTCAAAAATTTAACAGGGTCCGCAGGCTTTTAGAAGTAATAGGTGCGGTATCGCACTGTTTACTAAAGCAAATATGTGAAACTGCCCGCACTGTGAAAAGAAGGCAAAGTGTGGTCTTAGGAAAAATTAGAGAAAAACACAAAAGATCTCAAAATTTTCAAAAAAAGAGAAAACCTAAGCTACCCAGGCAGATGTCTATCAATCAAAAACTAGGAAAACGTTTCCTCAAATCAAAATAAAAGAGAACCAAAAACAACAAGTTCTTTCCCCAGTGGGGTCGCCAATTTGTTGGTGGATTAATCCATCTTGCGGACAAGACCAATCTCCCTAGTACTAAAATTATCTAGCAACAAACATCCAAATAAACTAATCTTTCTCTAAGCATATATGATTCATTAAAAGCTCTATTGAGGTGTTAAGGACTTACCGTTTGTCCAGTGCTTGTTTGAAGTCGTTGTTGTCCCTCGCGCGCTTGAAGAATTTTTACTCGTAAACCTGTAGTCACAAACAAGCAAAATATTACATAGCACCTGTATAGAAATCATCATAAACCATGCTTATCATAGTGATCAAGGAATCTATGAAATAAACCATTGATTGAAAGCTTATTGAGAAAAATGAGTATATTTGTATTAATTTCAAAAGAAGAAAATCCTTACAACCTGAGCCTTGATGTTGCACAGGAATTTCCGGGGTCCGAAGCAGGAATCTCCTTTACTTTGATAAGCTCTGCACTCCTCCAACCAAGATGAATAGAGGTATGTAATATTTCCTCACAAAGTTCTTAATTAACTGAGTCTGAATCTCAATAGCACTTAACTTCAAATATTCTAAAGCTTCAACTCCCCTTGAGGCTACCCAATGCCTCTTTTTATAGTGGAATAGAGGAGGTTTCTTGTTCCAACTATGAAGGGATAGAATCCTCCTTTAAAGGGATAAGCTCCTCACATCAAGGGGTTAGCTCCATAAGGTAAGGGATACATGCACCTCATAAGAGCGGTTCTCTCACCACAATATATTTTCTGGAAGCTTCTAGAATTCACTTTTATTGAGCTTTTTTGAAATTACTTGCACCTTTTTTATCTTACAGGGGTCCACACTTTTAACACAGATAAAGTGCGTTCAGGTACGCAGGAGAACTTAACATTGGATGTGGGACCGCAAGCAAGATAGCGAGAAAGTGCGATACCAAAGTTTAGGAGACTTTTAGGAACCTTTCTCTAATTTTCAAGGCTTGACATGAGGAACTGATATGTTAGACTTGCAAAGGGAGAAGTATGAGTAATAATGAGCTCATACACATAGCAAAATGTCAGGATGACAATTTTTAGTGTAACAGGAGGGGGAATGTCAATGGGATCATTTGTGTCCTCTAGTTCTATCAAAGCAAAATCTGCAAATAGGGGAGAGGTGGACTTTGTGCGCTTGGCCTCGAATTGGTGGACTGCGGCTAGAGAGGTGTGGAAGTCCTCGAGGTGGGGACAGAGGTGTGTGTAATGGCCATGGAGATCACACAAAGCATAGGGGTGGTTGGTGTGAATAGTCTTGGGGTTCTTGGCCGCGGTCGCAGGAGGAACAGAGGTTTCCGGGACCATGGACTTAGGGAACGCGACATTAACCATGGGCTTGAGATGAGGCAATTCAGGACAGGTATGGGTGGCGTGACCGACAACATCACACAAAGCACACTGGATGGTATGCTTTGAAGGCCGAGGAGTGGCAAGGTTTGTCGGGGCAGCCTTGTTCTTTGATGCCCCCTTGCGAGCTTTGCCCTTTTTACCTGAAGCGGTCGCAACAGGAGGTGGTTCCTATTGAGGTGACTGAGGCACTGTTGCAGTGAGGGAAGTGATGGGATGTTTTCCATGACCTGAAGCTTCAGGATGCAGTTTTTGGGCCAAAAATTGCGACTTGCACTTCTGACACTCTTGGCGGCAGATTTCAGAAAAATTTGTCATCTTAGCTGCGGCTGATGTCTGTCACCTGCGCAATAAGGCCAGAAACACACGGAAGTTAAAAATTTGAATGTTTGAGGGTTTTAGAGGTAGAAAGCACCATAAAAATAGGAAAAACAGAAAATGGAAGAGAAACCCTAGGGTCTGAAACAGCTGGATATGCAGGAATATATGAAACGACAGCGGTCGCAAAATAAAACCCGTGTGGAGTCGCCAATTGTTAGTATTAATCTTTTGTCGTAAAATATCACTTTAGCTATGCATAACAAATAGCCCTAACATCGATTATGGCTGCAAAATATCTTTAAATTTGTTGCATAAATTCAGATCTAGGCACAAAAGACATTAAGCAGATAAAATATAATGTGGCTCCATGCATCCAATAGAAAAGACAAGAACAATGTGTTTAAAATAATGTTTTATATTATATTAAATAATGGGGCACCTGAGAGGAAAACAAGAAAGGTGTTTTCTGGTTCTCCTTAATGGGATGGGTTCTTGAAAGTCCTAAGTGTTTCAGATCTAAAATTCCTCTCTCTTATTGTGGTAGAAAAACCCTGACAAACATAGAACTCAATGGGAGCTCACAAAGCAAAAATGGAAAATGGTGACCAAGAATAGATCCAGTGTGATCTAATACAATGAAGGTGACTAATGAATGGGGAAAACCCTTCTATTTATAACAAAATATTGGGGTGTTCTAGAACTCGGTGCATGAATAAAATATTATTAATCAAATTCTAGAATCACCTTTTAGGAATATTTTATTATATTTGTTGGAGGGAAAAGGTCTTTTGACTTGGGTCAATTCCTTTATTTATAAACAATAAATAAATAAATGATTTATTTATTATTTTAGGGAGATGATGGGAATATAATTAAATAAATAATGATTTATTTAATTATTTAAAAATGATTTAGTCAAATTTAACTAGGAATATTATTTAAATAATGATTTGAATAACTTATTCCTAGGAAAAAATTAAATAAATAATGATTTATTTAATTAATTTCCTTGTTTTGGGTTAAATATGACCAGGAAATATAGACAAATGTTATTTTACATGGTGAAAGCAATTTTACTTAAGGTAAAATTGGTCTTACATGGTGTACTTGGATTCATCTAATGATAATGAGTTAGATGACCAAAAAATGGTGTAACATATATGTTAAGTTTTAAGTTATAAAATGAAGTTCAAAAGTTTTATTATAAATTTTGATCTAGATCTTGAGTTATTTTATACTTCTATATTTTTTTAATTTTAGGTTCCTAGAGAGGATTTATTTTCTCCACGGACTCTAGTGATGGAGTGTATGATGGAGATAGGAACATCCACACCATTTTAACCATTTAAATAAGTTGTCTAACTTTTTTTTTTTAAGATTATTGAAAAATAGTTTATAGATGAATTTTCATTTTAAATTTTTTAATATATATATTTGTACATGTATATTGTACAGTTTATTGTGGAAGATGTTCCAGTGGGGGAAGTTTTAGTAGACGAGCAACAAATGGAGAGGGAACCTCATGAGGTATCACATGGATTTTTTTTACATTTTGTTTTTTTAAATGAAGTTCTATATATTCTCATTCAATTTTAAAACATTAAATTTTAATGTTTGTACACATTGTGTAACAAGTTCCCCATGATTCGCAGGATAGCTTGAGGATCGTGACTTTGTTGGGAGAGACACTACATCCATCTATATTTTTTGGATGATGAACATGCATGTGCAACATTATATTTCATAGATTTAGTCTTAAATTTACTTTTTTATATATAGTCTTATCTAGATGCAGTCATATATAACTTGATACTTGTAACACTATACATTGAACTATATATATATATATATATATATATATATATATATATATATATATATATATATATATATATATATATATATATATATATATATATACACTTTTATTGCTCATGTGAGATACAAATTCTAGACATATTTTATGTGAACTACATTTGGCATGTGAAGTAATCTGAAGTAATGTTGTGATCTATAATGTTTTGTTTTAAAACTCAAGTTTTGGATGGTTGAACTACATTTGGCATGTGAAGTAATGTTGTGTTATAATTTGTTTTGTTTTTAAAACGCAAGTTTTTGATGGTTGAACTACATTTGGCATGTGAGTGCACGATATAATATTTTGTTTTTATTGGATGGTTGAACTACATTTGGCATGTGAGTGCACAATATAATGTTTTGTTTTTATTGGATAGTTGAACTACATTTGGCATGTGAAGTAATGTTGTGATATAAATTGTTTTGTTTTTAAAACTCAAGTTTTGGATGGTCGAACTACATTTGGCATCATAATATATAAAATATAAATATTCTAGATCTTGTTAGATGTGTCAAACAATCATAAAAGTTTTAAAATTCCATTTTATAACATATATATCCAGTACATGCAACTTTTTTCATCAATGCACATACAAAAGCTACTTTCAGTTAATTGCATTCTAGAACATATATATCCAATACGTGAATTTTTTTTCATCAATGCACATAGAAAAGCTACTTTCAGTTGATAGTAAACTAGAAATTACAAAACACGTACCACACATTTTGCATTCAAGAATGAATATTATAATTTACTTTTAATAGACACACATGTCTAAAATAAAATCGTGCAACTTCAAATTTGCATTATATCAACTATGCTAGATACACAGATATGTACATTTTGCAATAATGACATTATGACAAATTGTACCAGAGAATTTTTGAAATCGTTTAGACCAGATAATCTAGACATGTGTATGTGTACACATGTATAAATTACTAGTGTGCATGTACCAAAACAATGTACATGTGCAAACACTTGCACATATAACATAACAAGGCAATTCAATTTTTAGTTGAGTTCTAGAAGTTCTAAAGAATGAATCCAAAGAGAATAAATTGTTGGGCAGTTCAATCAAAAAAAATTCCAATGGAATGTCATCTTCAATGATCTGTTCATGATTGGATTTTAACATTTTCCATTTCTTAATTTTCGTTTTTTCCTTTGATTGTGTTAGCTCATGATCTGGACCCCAGGCTGAAAAAGGGAAAAACAGGGTAACATCTAAACCACGCTCAGCCTTGTCGCTATCCCTACAAGGACAATAGAGGGCTCTCTCTGTGAAAGGATATTCAATAAAGTGAAATAATGGACTGATTTTAGGCTAGATATAATAATGGAAAAATATTTAAATGAAATGAAAGAAATGAATTTTTCAGGGATGTATGGGATAAAATGGGACAGTTTGAAACTGGGAAATTAAATCAGGACATAGGATATTTCATGGGGCAAGGTAGGTAGGAAATTTTAGCAAATAATTTTAAATAAGGGTGGAATGGAAAGACTGGTGAGGAGCTGAAAAGGGCATGGGAGATGGATCCTTTTCAAACAGAAAAAAAAAAAATATGAATGATTTCCCAAGGCAGAGCATAAAAATGGATTCTATCTTTCTATCTTGAAAGTATTTAACCAGAAATGTTTATGAATGAATAATGAAACATAACAAATTTACATATGAAACAAAGGAGGAAACAGATGCTAAAAATCATACCACATGGATCCCACAAATTAGAGTTGCATCTCTTATTAATTCCCTGTCCAAAAACTGTGACAATGCAGCACAGATCTTTCTTCCACACTATTCCCCTACTTCTGAGTTATAGATTCTTTACAATGATTTACAATTACAATTAAATAGGCTGAAATGTAGGAACATAGATCCAAAGAAAAAGGGAGTTGTTTTAACAGCTCAAGTAATGCAATCTGAAGATCGAAAAGAGAACCAACAATCTTCCCTAAAGAAGGAGCAGTGTTATATTTGACTATTTTGGCAGATTTCACTGTTACGATGTTGAGTAGAAAATAGACAATTAAAGGGTTGATCCTATTTTCCTGTTGTTGTAAAAATATCGGTCTGAATGCAGCTCTCGGCCCTTTGACTATTTCTTTGAAGAAAACCAACCTTTTAATAAAAATACCTTTGAAATGAAACTATGCCTTTAGTGAAGGGAGAAATCTATTTTGAATGGGAAAAAGGGAAGGGAAAGGAAGTGGGGTCCGCATCGCAATCGGGATCGGAGTTGATGGAGCACAGGGGATATAATATAATAAAACATTTGAAATACAATGTATGCGATGGTATCATTGCAATCGGGATCGGGGGGATTGAATGTTTTTGAAATGAAGCCCAAAAGCTCCGATGCGACTGGCATATGTGCAATAGAGTAATACAATAATGGAGCGGAGAAATCGCTTTTGAAAATACATAAAAATGGTTTTTCTCTTTTACAAAGGGAGGAAGGATTTTTATTTGAAAGGGTGGAGGGCTCTTATGGTGGGACCGGGATATGAATAATCGCAATCAGAATCGGGGAATTGGGGTGGGCGCATAACACAATAGAATTCCTCCGATGCAATTGAGGAGAGGAGATGGGGGGAAATACTTTGTATAAAACGAAATAAAAAACATTTAGATTTTAACAAAGGGAAAGGGATTTTTAATCATGGAAGGGCAGAAGATAATGTGGTGGGCCCAGGGTCAATCGGCATTGGGAGATCAGAGGAGGGCGGGGCGAAGTGATATATGGAAACATCGATGCTGATTGGGGGAGGACCTTTGTATAAATGAAATAAAACAGAATTCGATTTAACAAAGGGAAGGCCTTTTATTATGAATGGTGGAGGATAATGTGGTGGGACCCAAGGTCCATCGGCATTGGAGATCGGAGGAGGGCGGAGGAGAGATTTTATTTGAAATCGTCGATTGGGATGGTCCGATTAGCTCTCGGCCGTCAGATCGGATGATGAGATCGACAGCAGAGGAGTGGTCGGGGGTTGTCAATTGGAGGGGAGCGATGAAAAGTTCCAATTGGGTATGGGCCATCCGATCGTTGATCGGATTGATGACCAGGATGTAATCGAGCAGATTTCCATCAGAAGTTTACAATCGAGAGCCACTTAATGCAATCACATCAGAAGTTTCGCGATGGGCCAATCAGGGCGCACTTATAAAATGTTGCGATGTGATGGGAAACGGAAGGGAATGTATCAGCAGGGGGGTTTTAATATAAAACCTTTAAATTTTATCATAAGGTTTTTAAAAATGGATAGAGCGGAAGTGGTTTGGGAACAACAGGGATTTATATTTATAAACTTTATTATAAAGTTTAGGGGTAATGGTGGGGAAGTGTTTATGAAATCGCATATGTATTTTGTGTTTAAAGGATTTTATAATGATATTTTGTAATCAGAAGGGGGAAAAAGGGATCTATTAAAGATAATATAAAACTTTAATAAAATGAAGTTTAGGGAAAGGTGGGAAAATGGATTGTTTAAGGGTATTGGGGACTTTTTACTTCACTTAGGCATAAATTTCAATCTAGGAGTCAGTTTTGAGAGTGTAGTATACTGTTGGAAAGCTCTTTTCAGGCTCTTTCTACTGAATCTACTTGGAACATGATTTGACACTGAAAATGCTATGGAAAATTTCTATGAAAGGCAGGGTGATAACTTGTGGAGATAGCAGCTTTTGAAATGTGACTTATTACATATGCTGACATATACATAATGAACGATAATAAAGGTAAAGTATCATGTTTTGACCTCAAAACATGGTTTTGAGGTGAAAATTACATCAAAATGAATAAAATATTTCTTTGATTTTCCAGGTGTTGTGACTTTGAGTTTATTGACTTCCTCATGACCTTGCTGATATTTATTGACACTTGAATCATTAATTTGACCATGGTGAGACTCTAAAACCTAACGAGACCCATCCTATGACCTACTGACATGACTCACAAAGTGAAAGTAACTCATGACTAGAGACCATAGAGAGGAGAATCAGCAAGTTTCACATGAGGGAAAACTGATGAAAAATTACTACCATTAATGAATCCATGACCTAGCGAAATGGTGAAATTTATTGGTATGGGACTCCTAATATGCAAATGCAAAAGAGAAATTTTGATCACTGATGGCAGTATGACTAGACTGACACTAACAGATTGAACCTCTATCAACTTTATGCGAGCTGCACACACCAAGTGACTATATTGGCAACTTATGACATCAGGGTCATAGTCTTGAAAGTAAACAAAATCCCCACTTTGATTAGTTTGTTTGAAAAAATAACCTTTCAGTATAATAGTCCCTCTGTCATATGGAAACTCGTGATCATTATAGTTTTCTAATAATTTCACCTTTCATTCAATGCAACGCATCAAATAATAATTCACATTTTCATCGTTTATAGTAGGCGCAATTACAGTAAAAACATATCCTGCACAATAAAACAAACTGATGTATTTAAATTTAGATCATAATTAACATGAAAAATTAACTTTAAAATAATTTTAGTATCTATTTCTAGATCTCTATCATTTGAAAGAAATTCAAATGTTACCTTCTCTAACAAGATCAGAAACTCGATCACCATCATATGATATTGTAGTCTCCTTTGATTGCATTTCTTCAAACATTGCAACGAACATTTTCCCCTTTCTATTTAGCTTTGTATGTTTGCAATATTTTACATACATTTTTTTTTGAAAAACATCATTGGATTATGTGTTGTCTTTGAAAGCATGACAAAAAAAAAATATTTTCTTGTATCCAATGCAAACACATTTGTGAAGAACTTTGTTTTAATTGAATGCAATTTTTGAGTCCCTTTTATTGTTTCAATGTCATTTCCAATCGATTTATCTACATCGTCGACCCCAATATGCCAAAAAAACCTATATGGAAAATTCAAAGAAGAATGTAAATATGATATCAAAATACCATCAAAGATAAGCATTGTGATAAATGCACACTATTTAAAATTGGATATTCAATAAAAATTAAATTGAATGTACCTTCACACTTCTCTTGATTAGTTAGTCTCATGGATTAGTGCAGCGATGGACCATTGAACAAATTCTTTAGTGTCCATAATTAGGTTTGCAGAGGGGTCTATTTGATATCTCCGAAGTGTTTGTTTTATGCATGCCCCTACACCGTCATGTTCTAATTTTTCATGACCAGTCTCAAAGAAATTCCAACAATGTTTAATGCAGGTTTTCATATGAAGACAACACAACCAAAATAATGATCGTGAAGACTTGATTTGACCTGCACATCCATCTGACCATATCCAATGTTCATTGAATTTTATCCCACAACTTTTCAAGGAGTCAGAAATCTCTCCAAAATAGTGCTTTACAAAATATGTATCATATATACGATCGTCACTAATATAAAAGTGATATTCTTTAATAACATGCTGATTTTCATTGGTGCTTTCTATATGATCAACATTTTGTTCAGCATGTCTATATAGAATATGGACGAGCATGGAGACTTGGTCAGAATGATAGTTTCCACTCTAAATTTCTTTTTTTGGAACAAATGTGTAGTTTTCTGCAAAATCAATTACTGACAAAATGGTCAATGGTCGAAAGAATTCACGAGATTTTTTGAATTGCAATTCCTGCCATCGAGCTCTATATGAATTCTTAGTGTATTTATAAATTTCTGCCTCAAACTTTCTCAAAAAATCTATCACAAAATTTCTTCTTCTTGTAATTCAATTCTTTTAGCACTATATTAACCTTGAATCGATGTATGGATATATTCATATCTCTTCCATTTCACTTTCATGCTGGACAACGATTGATCATTTATATCATTACGATATTTTTTTTGAAATTTAGTCAAATTTCCACAATCATCACATTTTTTACCACCAACACATTTATTTTCATAAAATAATTCATCACTTTCTCTTCCACATAGAATTTGAGATATGAAATCACGAATAGTGAAAGGAGGTGAATCTTTCCAAAATGTTCTACCAAAATTAAGGAATGTGTCATAATATAACTTAAATTCCACATGATAACGACAAAAAGAAGTGTCACATATGGTGATAATTTTTACATACCATGGTTTTTGTTGCACAAAAGCGTTGATTGGGACATCAATTTCACGATTCTCTTCTTTGAAAATTTTGAACAACTCTATCTGAGTGGTGTCCAAGAAATGTTTTGAATGTGTTTCGTACTGATTTTGTGTTATTCTTCTTCGCATCACATCCCTTGCATTTGGTGAAACACATAATTTTTTCTTTAAATATTCATATATTGTTTTTAGCATTTTCTTCAAGTCTATCTTTCTATGGTTTGCTAAAAATAGCTCTCCAACAAGCGATTTCATCATTTACATCTATTTGCAACCGAAATTTCTGATGTTTGTGAAAAGATTTTCGTGAGGTTCCTAATGCTCATGCCATATATTTTACCAAGTGATTCTCTTTAGTACTTGATGAAACCACTGCCATATGTAGTGCTCTACGTGCAACTAAAAGACTTTTCTATCTAGATCTTCTAATTGAATTTATACCACTATTTATATTTTGTATCACATTTTCCTTATTTTTTTTTATCTTTTGTTGATTTTTGAATACCCAATAAATTTGTAGTGTCTTTTAATTTCCTTAATGATAGGAGACCTTTCAACAATTGTGCTTGAACTACCACATTTTCCTTTATGAATTATATCAAAAATGAGATTAACACGATATCCTATAACATCGTCAACTCTTTTATCTCCATATGTGTGAGTGTCAACATTTTCTAAGATATCATCATCGACATTGATTTCATCTATACATATTTGAATTAATAGTAAATAATAATTTTACATATTCAATAAATAACTAAATTAATAAATATGTATAATTTCAGTAATACGTGCATGTGTTCAATATATATATATATATATATATATATATATATATATATATGGTGATTCAATTTCCTCACTTGAATTTATTTCAACATTTTCACCATCTTCAATCATTGGTTCAATATATCTTTCACTTTCTCTTTTAAAATTTTGTATCTCATCATCAATGTTTTGAGGAATATCTCTCTCTATTTACATTGCAAAATACTTTTCAAATTAGTTCATCAAATAAAAATTAAGCTTCACATTTTACACTGGGAAAATTTTAAATATCAAATTTATAATATTTACATTTACATACCTACTTCAACTTCTAGTTGAGGTGGATTTTCCCTTTCAATATTTGAGAGTGCTTCTCTCTTTTTTTTGCTAGATTCTCTCCCCTGTTCTGTACGTTCTTCAGGGTCTCTTGTTCGATCATATTTTCTCTTGCAATTCCTTCGATTTTCCATGATAATTGAGTATGAAGTTCAAAAAATTTCCTTCAAAAATTTAGACAAAGACTCAATTAAAAAAACATCATAAAAGATTTAATTTAAAAAAAAAAATCATTTTAAAAATTTTGCAAAAAATACATACTTCAATCCAAAACACTTTAAAAAATCCAAGAAAAAAAATGTCTTATAAAAATGAAATGAAGCTCAAAATATTTCCTTCCAAGTCTTGCAAAAAAATTTCATTTAAAAAGTTAGACAAAAACTCATTTTAAAAAATCATTATAAAAGATTTACTTCAACCCAAAACACATACTCTAAAAAAATGTCACTTCAAAAAATACCTCCAAACAATGTCCATTGAAAATTAAGTCCAACTTCTTAAAAAATGCCACTTTAAAAAATACCTCCAAAAAATGTCCTTTGAAAAGTAACCCCAAAAAGCCTCTAAAAAAATATCACTTTAAAAAATACCTCCAAAAAATGTCCTTTGAATAATAAGCCTAAAAAGAGTCCTTTTGAAATTAAATCCAAAAAATGTCTTTTGGAAATTAAGCCCAAAAACCTCTAAAAACAAAATACATCCCAAAAAATTTCCTTTGAAAATTAAGCCCAAAACCTCTAAAGACAATGAACGTTAAGCACAAAACCTATAAACACAAAATGCCTTAAAAAAAAATAATGAAAATTAAGCCCAAAACTTCTAAACACAAAATGCCTTTAAAAAAAAACAATGAAAATTAAGCCCGAAACCTCTAAAAAAAATATCTTTAAAAAAAATGAAGCCAAAAAAAAATATAAAAATGTGTCACATATCTCCAAGAAATGTCCTTTGAATGTTATGCCAAAAAGAGTCCTTAAACCCAAAAAAATCCTTTGCAAAATCAGACCAAATGAAGAAATATAGTTGTAGGTGAATAGTCTTGGTCGCTATATGATGTCGAATCAAATGATAATTTGTATTAATATTTTTGGTTCGATCATTGAATTTTTTATTGTTATCCAAATTAATTGTAGAAATATTTCCAATCATAAGAGAAGTAGAGCTCACTTGTTTATCCTACAAATCTTCAAGAATTTTCCTAAGCCACACAATCTCCTTGGTTGCTTCTGCAACTAGCACATATTTTGTGTCTATTGTGGAATCTACTAGAATTGACTATTTATGTGACCTACAGGAGACAACTCTTGATCCAAGACTCAGAACATAACCTAAAGTAGATACTCCATTTTCTTTATTGAGCCGAGAGGCTCATTCTACAATCCAGTATGAGGGACATGTGTAAGTATGTCACGTCCTCAAAAAAATAATAAAAATAGTTTTCGATCATGTTGGCCACACAAAAAAACAAAAATTAAATAACCATATAAATAAATAATTTAAAATCTATTAACAAAACATTTACCTCTATTGTTGTATTTCACTTTCACTCTTCAAGTAGTAAATACAATATTTCGATGTCTATCTTAAATAATATAATTTTATAGAGATAAAACATCCAATGTGGATTATGAATAAAATATTTTAACATGAATTAATATAAAATTACTCAATACACATGTTATGTAATCTTTATAACATTCAAAAATGTAATTTAAACAGTAAAAAATTACACATTGTTTTTTGCACCCTAAAATAAGTTTGCAACAAAAGAAATTTGATCCCTCTCGGCTCATGTTAGATCCGTGCTTTAGATGGATCTATGCTAGTCTCTATCAAAGTCAGGATCATAATATCCAATCAAGTTGAAGTCATCCACTTGTGTTTATTTGAGTCCAAAGTCTTTAGTTCCTTTTACTTTAGAACTCTTTTTGTAGTAGATCTATGTCCCTCACATGGCTTTTACATAAACCTCGAAAGGATTCCAACAATAAATGAAATATCTAGTTTCGTAGTGCTGAGGTAGATAAGACTTCTGAGAAGCTATATATACTTAGTTGTAGGCTCAAATTAATTTCCTTATTTATATGTAAGCTTTAAATTTTATTCCATTGAAATGGAAAAATGATTTCATTCAGTCATGCCAAACTTGTTCAATAATTCTCCAATGTACTTCTTTTAAGAGAGGAATATATATCTCGGATGTTGGGTCACTTCAATGAAGATGTCCCAAATTTGTCTCAAAGCCTTTCTTCAATTATTTCCTTATGGATGCAATATAATTTTCTTTGTTTGCTATCATCAACAGATCATCTACATATACAACACAATAGAAGAAAAGAATTCCAACTTTCTTAACAAATAAAGCTGCATCATCAAGATTAAAGTGTTTTAAATTTAATATGAGAAGGTGTTGAGTCAATTTTTCATATAAGGCTTGTGGTGCTTGTTTTAGGCCATACAAGGATTTAATGAATTTACATACATTTTGTTCTTGTACCTTCACAACAAAACCTTATGGTTGAGACATAACAACATTTTCTTTTAGGTATCCATTCAAGAAAGCAATTTTTAAATCCATTTGATGGGCTTTCCATACATTATGAGTTGCCAAGGAAAAAAGAATCTAATGGTGGCCCATTTTTCTATGGGAGAAAAGGTCTCCTCCTAATCAACCCTTTCTTTTCACGCAAATCCTTTTTCCATGAGCCTTGCTTTGTTCTTTTCAAATGAGCCATATGGTTTATACTTTTTCTTGAAGATCCACTTACACCCAATTGGTTTTGTTTCAAATGGAGGGTCCACAAACTTCTAGGTTACATTCTTTATGAGAGAATCATACTCTTTCTACATTGTTTCTTTCCATTCATCACAAGAAGTAGCTTATTTAAAGGAATTTGGTTCAAAAATAGTAGAAAATTTTAATTCACAATCATAAGAAACATCCATATCATTATTTGAATCATAATTGTCTACATCACATCGATTTTATCTAGTGGAATTTCTAGTTCCTGTCTTTCCAACCTCATTAGGATATAAAATTTCAAGTGTTTTAGTGAGCCATTTTGGAGGACCTTTTTGAGATGGTCTAGGTTGGTTTGTTGACTCAAATAGAGCTACATCAAGATTTAGCCTTCCAATCCTCTCAATCACGTCACTCAAAGGATATTATTGATTTGAAGAAGTTGTTGGAAATTCACGATGGGGAGAGACTGTTTTAGAAAGAGATCCCATAGATGGATCTAGGATAGGAATCCCGCCTTAAAGATGTGGAATCTCATTATTAAATTCATGAAAATATTTTGCATGAATGAATCTATCCAAACAATTAAGCTATTGCTCAACGATATTATCAGTCTTGGAAGATTCAAGAATAATCACATCTCTAGACAAATATAAACTTCTTATTTACCTCATCATAGAGATGATAGACTTTGTTGGTATCTGAGTACCCCAAGAAGATACACTTTTGACTCCTTGCACCAAGTTTTTTTCTTTTTTCCTTAGGAATCAAGGCATATTAGGTGGAACTGAATATATTAAGACGCCTTACCAAAGGAATGTGACCATACCACATTTAATAAGGAATCTTATTTCTGAGAGCATGATATGGACATCTATTTTTAATATATACATCACACAGAATTGCATCAACCCATAATATTAGATTTATATTTTTGAAAATTATCATTGAACAAACCATATTTAAGATTGTCCTCATCATTATTTCAGTTATACAATTGTTTGATGTTGAATCCCATGTTAGCTAAGATAGTTCAAAAATTCAATTGAAGTATAATATTTTCCATTATTAATACAAATAGAGAAAATATGAGACTGTGCATCATTTTCAATCCATGAATTAATGTTCTTGAAAGTTTCAAAAGCTTTAGATTTATTTTTCAATAAATATACCTAACACGTCATGTGTAATATTAATAAAAGTAATCATCTACTTTTTTCCATTTGTTGATGGAACGTGCATAAGGAAAAAAAAAATGAATCAATGCGAGATTTCTACGTTCTATGGAAACAAAATCATGAAATGGTTATTTTCTATGTTTTCCTAGGATACAAACATCACATTGCTTTAGTTTACTTAGTATTGTTAACAAACCAAAAAGTACCATTTATTTTCAATAAACAAATATTTCTATAATAGTCCAAATCTTGCATGCCATAGAAAAAGTGGATGACAATGTACCTTCATTATATTGAGAACTGCATGCAAATTTTGTGCACGAGCATATGTTCCCTGCTTTTCACACCTCATCTTTTCCATCGAACATATGAATGGAGTGTCCTTGTTGGTGAATGTGAACAAGGAATAACAAGTTTCTCCACAAATCCGGAAAGTAGAGAACATCATGTAGAAGAAATTAAGGGAGTCCATGAAGTTTGAGCCTGATGCTACCAAGTCCTAATGGTTTGATTCTTGACTTGTTTGCAAAGTATATTGCTCCATCTATATTGTCATTGAAGTCTTCTAAAAAATAAATTTTGAAGGTCATGTGGTAGGTTTCACTTGTATCAAGTATCCATGCATATTTCCAAGAATAAAATGAAGTATGGAAATGGTCTTCACTTACTCCAATATTACAATGTCCAACAATATAATGAGTAGATTCAAGTGCTTTACCTTTCCCTAGATATGACATTCTATCTTTCTCTTCATTTCATTCTTATAGATTCTATCCCAACAGAATTTGCATGTGGATTCATCATGTCCATCTCTGTTGTAGAGAATACAATGGAGATCATATTTTCCTCCTTGATGATGTTTACCCCCCTTGCCTCTATTATTATTACTTATATCCTCTTATACCACCTCTTCCTCTTAAATAATCTTGCGTTTGATTCTTCTTTCTCTGTGTAGGGCACACAACTTCTTTAGGAGAATAAGAAGTTGTCTTCCTTTGACATGTCACCAAAAAAAAATTATTTCCTTTGATTTCTTACCTTTTATTTGTATGCAACTAGGCTCCCCTTATCAAAGTTTTGTCTATCTACCACTACATGCCATATTTCTTCTTCTACAACTCTACTCTTGAAACTACTACCTCTAGACTTGAACTTCATTTTACTTATTATTTTTGGGATTGCTCTCCCTGGGAATATGCTTAATTTTGTCTACAGCTTAACTCCTTTGATTGAAACTTTATTCTTTTCATGTAAATGATTATCCCACTAAAATAATTATTTTCCTTATTTATAATTCTCCCACTGGTTTTGAATATATCATGAGAAAGGAACTGCTCCTCCTAAGCTTATGCATCAAGACCTTGTATATTCAATTATCCATTTTTATTAATTAAATTATTATTCCTCCTTAGGTATTCATCATCTAAAACTATTCATCTTGTTTGGAACCACTCCTACTTTTTGATAGATTCAAGGGAAAGATACTACTTCCCCTGAACTTATGCACTAATGCATCATTTACTTCACTATCTTAACACATCATCTATTGTCAATTTATATCCTACAAACTTTCCATTTCATCATCCTTATCTTGCAACTCAAATTCTAATGCTTCCTTCTTCTTGATGTAGTGTGAGATATTTTAGTCTCTCACTTATGCATTACTAATGAGATAGGAAAGATATCCCTCCCATAGAGTATTTTTTCTTCCTTTTAATCTCATTAACATATACATTTTTCTTATACCTAATTGTATTTTAGAAAAAACTTCTTGAATCTACTTTTCTTATTTCACATCCTTTAAAATGGAATATGAGATCATACCCTTGATCAACCATTTTAATTATGTTCATTATATTGTGCTTCAAACCTTCAACAAGTAAAACATTCTTAGTTTTTTTCCTTCCATCATCAATACTGACTGTGCCTTTTCCAATTATCCCCTCTGAATCATTATTTCCAAGGGTGATATTATCTCCTTTTACTTCCTTTAAAGAGAGAAATTTACTTCTATCTCCTTTCATAGGACTTGAAAATTTCTAATATCATTGGATTTCTTTGTTTGACCACTTATAACGAGATGGCATTCATCCTACTTCTCTTGCTTCATTATCCATAAATTTGTTCTTTATTTTCTATTTGTGATAATATATTCTTCTCTACGTTTATTTGGACGCCTCAATGTACAACTTTTACAATCATAAATTTTGTGCCAAAAATTATTGCACTTGAAACATTCAAAATTATTTAATAATGGGAAAAATGAATTATAATTTCTCACTACATTCCCATTAAAGCTTATAGGATTTGTTCTCACACTATCATTCCTTGAGATATTATATAATACCTTGTAGAAATATTTTTTACACTAAGTGTTTGGGGGGGAATAAATCAATATAAAGCTACTTGTTATTTTTTTTTACTTCTTTAAAAATCACAACCTAATAAATCAACATTGATTATATATGTGAAATCAATAAAATAGAAACCATAAGGCATATCACATTAGTAACATGGAAGAAAAAATATTTTTTTAAGGTGGAAACCCATAAAGGGAGAAAACAACCATTGTCCTTATTCTCTTCTCAATTATTCTTTACATAATTTTACTGCCACCCACCAGCAGGAAGCACACACTCCCTTTCACTGATTCATTGACATCCACCAGCAAGAAGCACCCACTCCCTTATTTGATTCGTTAGCAGCCACCAGTTGGAAGCACCCACTCCCTTCGATTAGTTTGCGAACTCCATCCCCCTTAATCAACTTGGACCACCCTTTCATCCATTTTCAAAATCCACTCTCTGTAATTTCAAAATTTAATACAAACTTCTTCATTGTCTGACAATCACAATTAATCAGTACAACACAATAGATTCAGTACAACAACATAAAATTCATACTTTCATCATCCCTATCACCAAGCCACAATGAACAATCCCTATCGCAACAATACCTTAGAAACACATATTCATTGTTTATTCATTTATATTAGCAAGCAGAATTGTGCAGCAACATATTAACTATCAAACAATTTTGGTTTCCAATATCTTTAGCTACAACATCAAACACTATCATACAAACTATAACTTTTTCCAAGGCCTCAACACTTTAGCAACATTGATTTCATAATCAAATTCTTATTCAATCTCTAGTTACAACAGATCATAATTATAATTACAAAATTATATGTCATGTAGCAAACAAGAGACACCTTCAACTCTATTAAAGCCAGAATATCCTTAAGATAGAAAAATATACATATGCTTAGACTTTAAATATTGTAGTTAGACATATGCATTTTTTTTCATTAGCAAAACCTCAACATACTTACCACCACACAATCAAAATGTTACAATGGTTTTTTCATGGGAAAGAGATTTACAAAAAAAAACTAACCCTCTGAAACAAATACCAACAACAATGATCACAAACATACCTCCCTCATGCACAAATCACTATCAACAGTAGCAACATAGTTAATAAATAATTTGCAAGCTTATCCAGGCCATAGCAACAAAATTGTATATATAGTGTTTCTACAAATTTATTTATGCCTCTGCCATGCCTTATCCTTACACAATCTTCTTTAGTTAAAGTTTAATCCTGAAAGGTGAATTAAATTTCAACTTCAAAATTAATGAATAATAAGCATTAACTCTAGTAATAATTGGACTAGGTTAGGGAATAAGATATGCTAGAACCAAGGATAATAGTTTACTCATAAAATCGACCTGAATAAATTGGATTGTTGTTGTTACTGTCGGTATTTTCATACTTCCACCAAGGATCAAAACACATTTTGCATGTGCATCTTAGGTGCCCCACTCTAAATAATTTTCAATCACGCATTAGGTCATGATATAAAATTCTTCCACTGGTGGTTGTCCTTGTCAAGTGTCCCATTTTCCTTCACAAGTATATGCATGTTGACCCTCTTCCATGTATTCATCATGTTGAAAAAAAATCTGCTATCATTCCACTTTTAGTAAAAATGAATCATTGAGTCATTTTCTTTCATTTCTCATTAGGTCACTAGGGTTTCATTAGGTCAAATCATTGCATTGTCTCATTTTCAAATAAAGGGCAGCAGAAGGTGTGAAGGTGACCTAGAATAAACTCATGATTTTCTTCAGCCAGTTCAAATTTAATAAGTATTTAGTATCCCAAAGGCTACCAACTCATAAATCCACATTCCAACACATCAAATTTCAAAGGGAGTTGTCTTTTCCTAAGGTTGCCCAAGTCATCATTGTTCACAAGCACTAAACCCTAATTTCCTCTCCCATTGAACTAGGGTTTGCTATGAAAAAGAGGCATATGAGAAGAGGAGCCATAAGGTAGGTCATATCAGTAATTATGAGGTCATTTCAACTCATAAACATCATGTCTCCATCATTTTTTGAGAAGTCTTTCCAAGAGTCAAGCCATTTGCCACTCATAGAGCTAGTTTTGCTTAAAACTATGTTTTTGACTAAAAAAAGATGAATTTGACAAAAGTGAGAGAGGTTTTTGTCCAAAATAGGTCAAGGAAGAAAAAAATCCTTAATAGTTTACACAGGTTTCATGGTTTTATAGAAATGTCAAAAATGCAGGTGCCACGGGAGAGTTTCTGCACTTTTTGAGTGACCTTGGGAAAATCACGTTTTCTCATATTTGGAGTGTCCAAATGGCTTTCTTGATGATTCAAATGATAGCTAGATAGAGATATATTTCCAATGGGCTATCATGAGATCAATTTTGAGTTGAGGAAGGCCTCTAAAAGTTTCCTTCACCAACACTCTGCATTTCTGCACCCTCGTTCAACAATTTTTGACCAGTATTGGGAGAATCAACTTTTGACAGGTCAAATTAACTCCAATCAGGAAAAAAAAATGTAGATTTGGAAATGATACTTGAAGCGTTTTCCAACGAGCTATCCTGGGCCCAATTTGGACACCAGAAAGACCTCCAAAAGTGGTCTGCAAAACAGTGCTGCAGTGGCGCTACGCTAATGTTTGGGCGTTGCGCTAATACTCAGTTGCGCTGCGTTAATGCCTAAAAATCACAGTGAAATTTACACTAGCACTGCATTTTTTAGGAGGGAAACTACGCTAATGTTTGAGCGCTTCGTTAATTCCTAGTTTTGTCCCTAAGCCTCGAAACTCAATCAAAGTGACCCAAATCTTCAACAAAGATTCTCAAACACCTTTAATAAGTAAGTAACATGAAAATTTCACCTCCTTGCAGTATTTATAAGGAATTTCATGGTGTTTTTACTTCTTTCTGAAATTTGGAAGTTGGTAGGCTACAAACCCTATATTTATTCTTTTTTCCCATTGTTCCCAAATTTGGCACCAATAAACCTCACATTCTCTTCCTACATCACTATAAACACTATTCCTTCCTTACAACACCATATCACTTCCCTTAAATCCCTTTTCCCCAAAACCCTAAGTCCTAGGCATCTCAATTTCCTAGGCAACCCTATCAAACCTATAATAAAATTCGAATTCCCAATCCCTTAAAAATTTTGATCCCTTATCACCTCCCTAAGTTCAATAACCCCTGCCCCCATCTCCCTAATTTTTCCAAGACCTAGGTTTTCATTTACACTCATTTAGTCCATTTGCCTAAGTTATTCATCTCATCTCTCACTCCCCTCATTTGATTCCATTTCACCTTAGGGTTTCCTAAGCCTTCAAGTTCAAGATGTCTGAAGAGGAAAATGGCAAAACATTATGCCATGAGAAACAAAATTGCAAGGGCCAAGCTCAAACGAGCCCATGCAAAAATTCAAGTTTTGACCGAGCAAAATTAAAGAGATGGAGAGGTTAGAAATACTTGCTAAGGTGTCTCTTCATGCCTCAAGCCCTTGATCAGCAAGTAACCTCACAAATTTGACAAGTTTTGGCACATTTTCACTTTGGTGCATTTTTTGGATTTTTGGGCAATTTTGACACACACAAAATTTGCCAAAAACACAGCACCCTTGGCGCTACGCTTTTTCTTGGAACCTCCAATGGAAAAATGGTCACCACCATCATGTTCCAAATGATGAGGACATCAACCCCAGAAATTTTCAGAAAATTTGGAGGAGAACTGATTCCTCAAAAGTTGAAAAACCAATCATATTTTTCATGTTTCTGCCTCCTTTTTTACCTTGGCACTGTGCTAATACTAGTCTTGGGAAAAGTGATTTTTGACAGGGAATATGGGCACCATTTTCACAACTGGAGGCATATTTGGAAACTAGACTCAGAGATATTTCCAATGAGATATCCTGGAGCTTATTTGGGGATCGGGAAGGCCTCCATAAGTTGTTTTCAAAAGAGGCTATTTTTCCTGTCATGGCGCTGTGCTTTTGCAAGGAAAATGCAATTTCCATCATCTTCAGCAAATTTTGACTTTTTGACTTTCTATCTTGGGAAATGAGAAATGGATGATGTAAGAAGTCAAGATAAATGTAAATGTCATGTTTTTATTGTTATCTAGGGTAGATACATCAGATAAATCCTCTAGAGGTCAAATGAATCAGTTTCCTCTCTTTTAGAGGCAAGTTGTTGGGTCTTCCTAGTTTTCAGATTCTTGTTTGGGAGTAGGTGAAACTGATACCTATCTCATGGATTGAACTCCTTGAGGTTAGGGAGAGTGGTTTTAAGGTCTATATCATGTATTTTCTCAGTCATTTGTAGAGGTTGGACTCACTTGGAGCTTTGGCATCTCAAGGACACAATTTTGTATTAGTTTGGCCTGGACATTAATAATAAATTAGCAACTATTTCTTTGGGATCCATGTGATATGAATGGTTTTACATAGTTTTTTCCTTGTGATAATTTGTATGAATGTATTTTAAGCTCATAAACCATTTTCATGTCTATGATATGCTTAATTTCAAATTGAAAGGCAGAATTCATGTTTTCATGCTCTGTTTTGGGAAATTTTGCATAATTTGTCTATTTTCTTCAATTTAGGGAGAATTCATCTCATATGATCTTCCTAACTCCTCACCAGTCTCTTAATCTCACCATAATCATCCTTTAAATTTCAAAACCTTCTACCTACCTTGCCCCTTAGAACACCCTGCAAATTTTGACCTAATTTCCTTGCCCTAGTTGTTTGACTGCTCTTGATCTAGAAAAACCCTACACAATCAAAATCAAAAACCCTCAGCTACTATACTAGCCTAATATATTCTTTCCTCAGTCATTTTGGTTGTGATTCATACATAGAGATCCCTCTCCTAGCCTAGTAGGGCTAGCTACTTGGCTAAGAGTGGTTTGAGGTTACCTCGGGATTGCCTTTCTCAACCTAAGGTTCAATCTGAGTGATAAGATTTTGGCAACCATACTGGGGAAGAAAAATTAAGAACGAAAGACAAATATTCCTTGGAAAAGAATGAAAAAGATCAGATCTAAATGTTGATCGTGAACAACAGTTGGACACAGATGAAGGCTGAACCATTCACCTGGCGACTCCATTCACTGAAAGATCTAGAAAATCAACACCTCATGGTGAATCCACTACATGAAGATCAATAGCTTCAAGATTTTCCAAGATGTAAACTATTACAAGAAGGTGTGCTCCCATGAGCCGAGATCACATTCCAAGTTTCCCAAATAAAATTCCTAAGGTATATTGGCA